>OZ016505.1:29415994-29880994 GCA_963966595.1 Physocephala rufipes
AACGTGACGGTACTGCCAAAATTGTTATGGATACTAATTTCCCTTCAAAACATTTATTTTTCTAATTTTTTATATTTATCTCTATTTTTCTTACTTTTTTAAATTATTAATATTTTTTATTAATTATTATTAATTATAATTATACGTTTATTAATTATTATTAATTTCAATTAAAATTAATAATTGTTTTTAAAATTTTCAGATAATTAATAGTTTTTTAGTCGCAATGAAATCAGCCTTATTGATTTTGGCTTTGATAACTGCTTCTAAAGCAATCTCTTTCAACGATGTCATCAGAGCGGAATGGGAGGCATTCAAGGTAAATATAAAACAGATTTTTTCTAGTATTTACTTAAACACAAAGAGATTAATCTTTCCTTGGATTCTGTATTAAATTGATTCTGGTAGAAGTGAACATTGACATCGGTAGTTCTTTTTTTAATAAAAATTTTTATTCGTTGCTTCGTTTATAAATAATTTCCTAGCTTTTTAGAGTTTCTTTATATTACCATTTATTTAATTTACTTTCATTTTCTGAAACTTTTATACTCGAGTATATAAAAGTCTGTTTACTGAATGATTCATTCAAGCACGAATCATTAATGAATGTATAATAATTTTATGGAATATATACGAATTTTAGTAAGTAAACCCAAAAAACCGACATTGCCTTTCAAATAGGATTAGATAAATAAAATAAAAAACGTGTTATTTTAAATTAAAAAACCAAACGTGAAGTGAATTTTTTCTGTTTATGTTTTATCAAACAATGTTTATAATTTGCAGAATTATAGAAATCTAGAAAAAATAATATACGCCACATATGTATTAACAGTAATGCCGCTATGTTTAAAAATTTGGCGGGTTCCCAGAATCACAAATCAGCACAATTTTATTCCGATTGTTTCTCTTCAGTTTATTGATCTCGTAAACTAAATATTCCTGCTTGAATAGACAGAATTATAAAGGTTATATTAAGGAAATGTTTATATTTGACTGACCATGCTTTAAACACCATTTAGTTCCAAACAAACAAACAAAGTCAGTACAACCAGATTGAATACAGAAAGGAAAGTGAGTCTTTTTTCTTTATACACTAAACTTTTACAGAACTTTGCTTTGTATATTGAATTTAATTTGCATCAAATAACATAAATATTTTTATGAAATCAACTCAGCTCGTATAACGAAACACGATATTATTTGCTTTTTATTGGTTTGTTATATATTGTTGGAGAAAAAACCCACAGCAATCAGCAAATCAGAAATATGTCAAAAGAGAATCCGCGCAATATTTATATCATTTAGGCTACAACGATTAGTTGTTGCGGGGGAGGGGTATCATTTTCTTTGATGTTCGTATCTTAACGCTTGCGTATAATCAATTTAAAACGCACTAAAATTCAATTCTACAAAATAAGCACGTTGTTATCAGTAAACTGTCAATGTTCAGTTTCTTGGTTTTAATCAACTCATTTAGAGAATACAATATGCATGATCTGACTTTTTGTATATATATTCCGAATGATTTAATGGGGTTTTTTGTGATAAGAAATGAGTGCATAGTAGAAATAATATAATGATTTTTCTTGCATTCGTTACAGTTTGCTGAAATAATCACTATTTTCCTTAATGCGTATTTCATCATGAAATATAATCGTATCGCCTTTTTTATAAAAGGTTATAAACTCCGCCATTTCGAAGTCGGAAATTCAATGGCTGACTTTTTTTATTTGGAGAGGGTCGAGAGAGTTCAGGAGTTTTAAACTTTACGCTTGTCAGCCAATTGAATGTTAGCCAATAGAATGTTAGTTTTCCTTTTGCCAGCTCTACCACAGTCTTCTGAAATATTGAAAGTAATGAAAGTTTTGCTCACAAAAGTCGTTCTTTCTTCTTGACCATATTTGATTTTAATTTCATTAGAGAGATAACAAATCACAGCTGGATTATATAGGAGACTGCTGGGAGCTGGAATATGTGACTGCCAACAAACAAACAAAAAATTACTCCTAAAATTTGATTAGTGATTTATTTCCTATTTCATTAAAGAAGGTAGAAATACTTTATCAGTCAATTGAAATACTGACCCACATATTTATTATATTTTCCCAATATTTATATATTTTTATATAACCTAATAATTTTTTTAACAAATAATTATTGTGCTCGTGCATATTCTTGTCTCACGACAAATTTGTTTTTATTTCTCGCGATTTGTTATCGGCATTCGTTTTTTGTTTCTTTTATTGATTGTTCCCAAAAATGCTAATAAATTTGTTGATAAGTGTGTGAAGTACGGTGGAAAGTGATGAAAAGCTTTAGTATTAATTTACTTTTTAATCATATTCATGCAATATCAAAGCTTACGGACTATTGTAGGATGTTTTGTGCGGTGAATTACTTTGTAGCATACTTTTAGGTATGTGAGTAAATAAAAAGTAGTGAATATTAACGGATCTTTCCTTTTGAATTTAAATTTTTTATGTTTAAAAGTGTTGAAAATTATGTTTATCCTGAGAAGAAAAAAAAAGAAAAAATCGCTAACACAATTCTTAAATCCAAACAAAAATGCAGACGTTGAACCCTATGACAACTACGCGTCGTTCCCATCCCTACGATGCGATACAGGGCAGTTAACTATATTGCAGTCATTCAGTATTGCCATACGTAAAATGTATTCCCATTTCTAAAAATATCTGATATGTCATACATTGTTTTACCTCAGTACATTGTTAAACCTCAAATATTTGGATAATATTTTCTTCATATTTGGATTTAACTTTTGGTGAAAGCGAATTCACCGAGAGCCAAGAGTTGAATGTACAATATGTACGTACTCACAGTGAGTGTTGAATCCTGATGAATGGACATTACGTAGAACAAAAGAGATTGCTCAAAAAGGTGTTTTTCTCTCTTCTTTCAATCTTCACGTTTCTCTCGCCATTGTTTCATTCTCTTAATACGACTAAAGCTAGTTATTAATAAATATTGAAAGTTGGAAGTTACTTAGGCCGTTATTACACAAACCGAAACTAATGGAAAGACTGCGACGCTGACTTTAAGAAGACGCTGGAAGTTATTCTAGTATACAAAACTTTCGTTAGTTTCCTTAGATAAAGTCTGTTTGTCATTAGCAATCCATTTGCTTGACCGCAACAAAAACACCCTCCTCCCTAAACGACGTCCTGAGTGATACTGAAAAATTTTTACCATGCCGCTTCATTCACACCCAAGCGAAAGGTTCCTTGCTCGCGTTTTATTCACTAGCTGTTTCGTTAATATATTTCCAAAATATTGGGTCCCGCCATTTTGCTTTCCACTGGAATACACTGATAAGCACCAACAATGTTTGTTTATTCGTGCTCAACGAAATTTTATCTGCTGCTTGTCAAAAAGCTCTCAAAGCAGAGGAAAACACAAAAGAGAATCGAAAAAGCAGCGTAGTTTCGGCTTCTGTAATAACGCCGTTAGTTTGTATTTATATGTGAAACCCTTGCTGGTCTGGCACTCTTGCTTTTGGTTTTTCAATGCTCTTGCGCGCTTAAGTTGTTTCCAATGGCTCTATTATCCATCCGTGCCTACTTTCTCGTGTATTGATACTAAAAAAATAGAATTAAAACAAGAACTGTTTGGCATCGTGCTGATAATGTGAAGACGGCTGAGTGGATACAAGGAAAAGCAATGGACGCAACAACAACAACAATCAAGCTGATACTCTACAAATTCAATACGAATTAATAAAAAAGAGAACCGAAACAATAATCACCGACGAGAATAATACAAATTCTATTTCGTTTTTGTTTTATGCGTGCTTCAGTTTGAAATAAATTTTGTCTTTGCTCGGATCGTAGTGTCAATCGAAAAGCGAGAGCAGTTGGTGGGAGACGACGAAAAGCATAAAATCGGTGGTATCGATAAAAACTGGAAGCCAACCGACGGGAATACACAAAACAGCGGAAATCAACGAATGAAAGGACGTGTTTGAAGCAATTGATGACAACAAAGATCGTGGGGGGATATACAGTTTTGGTTTGGTTCATTGGAAGTCTTAATCGACGACTATAAACAACTTCACAGAAATTCAATTTTTTAATTATAAACCAATTATTGGCCGATATAATTCTATTATTTAAATATTTTGAATAATGTCTACAACAACAACAACCGGAAATCAATCAGCAGACATTCTCAATGACATCGTCATTCCGAGTTTATTAATTGCCGGACTCTTCATATTCAATGGCATCATTTTGGTATTCATCTTGAAGTATCGTAAACGTCTGGTAAACGAGACAGACGAAGAAGACTGTGCTGTGGTGGCTGGCGAATCAGCTGGAAACGCAATTGAAATGGAACGTTTGTAAGATATTTTTCAAAAGAGTGTGACATTCGTGACAGCGATGTTGATGATGATGATGAAGTTAACAGAGGTGCGATTTATGCTGCAAAAAGGATATTATATAGATAGTATTTTTTCTTTTGTGAATTATTGCAAAAAATTTTTTAAATTATGATGTAAAATTGAAAAGAGATTTAATGTAAAAATACAGTCATCATTTTTAAATTAAACGAAGTTATTAATTTAGTTCATTGCGGAAGTTATTTCTATGTTTCAGCGTCACAAAAAGTATTATAATTAATCCAAAAAAGCCAAATCAAAATATTTTATTTTTTTTTAAATTTTTAATATCAACCCAACTAATAAAATTTCATATTTGATAATAGTCTTGATTTGAAGTGACAGATTTTGAAATATTAAAAGTACCCAATTGAAAATTTCTTAGCAAATTTTAAGAGAACCCAGTTGAAAAAATGACATTTTTTAATTTACGAATTAAACTTCGCAACACTGTAATTCAGCCTAAAGTCAAAATCGTGAAGTTTGTTTGTTTATAGAATGAAAATGCTTACAATATAGTGTAAATATCATTTGTTTACATTCATTCGGAAATAAAAAATTAAAGAGGGCCAGAATTAATTAAAAGGGACCAGATTAATTTTGATGAATGTTGACCATTTTCAAAACTAAATGTAGCGATCGATTTTTATAGAAGAGAGTAACATTTTACGCGCAGCGAAATTAACTTCTTCCTACTTGAACCTTGTACACTAAATGTATATATGGTGCTGTATGTATACATACAATATCTTCATTTGTTTGTTTATGAGTTTGTTTGTTTGACAAAATTTGTGTGGACATAAAATCCCAATCAATTCGTCTGCATGCACTTTTATAATCCGGTTATTCGGTAATAGTTCGCTGACCACTAACATAAATTTCAATAATTTAATAGTGGCATTTTATACATATATACGCATAGAGTCTGCTTATGTCTGCTTATGTTATTACTGCTTATGTCCTCAATATGTAAATTAACAAGATAGGAAACTAATTTGGGCCTGGTCGAGTTTTGTTATATCCTACACCCATTGGACGAATTTATAATTAATTTCTAATAAACAAGTAACGAACTTCAGCCATGTACAACCCAACCCATAAGGACGGAGTATACACTACAATATTTTATGACGGTTGCATTACTCGAACGGGTGGGCGGTACTGCGTTCAGTCAATGCTGAAAAATGAAACTGTAAACTTTGGTAAACCTTTATGAATTTTTTCTGACTAGTCCGGTTTCTACAATTTTTAATTTTTTCCAGATTTCATTATTGTTTAGGTATGTTTTAATTTTCAGGTATGCCTTATTATTTCTGGATGTAGGGTATCAAAACGTGTTTAATATCTCTATGTTTTATCTGAACTAGTTATACGATAGCGTTATTAAATAATTAAATCACTCGTATGTTGTGGTCACTCCGTGGGGTCCAGCATATTTTTATTTTATATTTTTTTAAAAAATTGTTTTTATGAATACATAATTGGATTTGATAGCTTTTAGTGAAAAATTATTGCTGTGTAGCCAAGTTTTTTTGATTTGCTGCATTCAATTTGCTTGTTATTTTATGTTGCTGTCATATGTCAAAATCGATGTCAATAAGTTAATTGAACGAAATGCCGTTTCCGTCGTTATATCCGTATGTCAGAATGAAAGCGATACATAGTTCTACACTGTAATTAATCCTTGTATTTGCTTTTTTCAAATCGAAATAGTTTACGGTAAATTGTGAAATTTTCATTTTATAATTTCATGTATTTAATTTCGTCCTATAGGAGGGGTTAAAAACTCATGTGCGTCATATATGTTGTGCGTTTGGAAATTCGGTATTCTCTGGGGTTATTTTAATTTATATCCGACACACCATAGGAAATGGGCAGAACACCCAAATCTGTTTCAAAAAAAAAAAACCTGACTCCTTTATGTTATTAAATTAGGAAATACGGACACACATTTACGAAACTGTTGCTTTTGATTTCATTCATTCACAAATAAAATTCACAATTTCAGCATAGTAAAGCATATTTTCCTTCCTTTCTCCTCTTTTACCAATTTTACCGTCTATCTTTATTTTCTCTTTTTTATTTTGTTTCCCTTTTTGAGTTGTATTGTATTGTATACAAAAAATGCAGGATAATTAATTTCCTGTATTGATTGTTTATGTTTCGAAAGACCGATCGATCATATTTATTTGATGTACACATTCCGCAAAGTACACTTCCCGGCGAAGTGCAGTACTTCCTCGCGAAGGACAGCATTTTCCAGATCAATTCCTATTCCAAGGAATTATGATTTTAGAGTTACAGAATAACCTCTACACTCAAAAGGAATTGAATTGAACGAGCCCGAATTCATTTCGAAAGGAATTGGATTTTAGAATTGAAAAACAATTCATTTTACAGGAATTGAATTGAAAGTACAAATCTCTTAGAATTGGAATTGGACTTAAAATTTGTCAACGCCTTTTGAGGATTTGAAGTAGGAGGAATTAGGTTATTTTACTGGCAGTGAAGACGTTATGAAATGGGAAGCTTAGGAGATTTCGACGAGATTGTAATATTTCGACGGAAACTTGTTGCTTGGTAGACTATTATACTAAAGTACAAAGTCCTCAAAGGGAGAAATTTCGATTAAAATTATTTTCTCGAAAATCTATAGGAAATATCACAAAATGGAATTTACTTGAACTAGGTATGAAATTAAGTTTCCCCAGCTTTACGCTGTTAGGACTGTTTTATTGTGCCTTTTTTTATCCTCATGTCTCAATATTGTTTAAGGCAGGTCATGATTGTCAATTTCCAGAGACTAACGGTTGCTCTTAATTATCATTTAACTCAAAACTAAACATTTTACTAAATAACGGTTTGCAAATGACAATAACTAAACATTTTACTAAAATAAAACAATAAATTATTTAACAAATGACAAATGATCAATAAATATCAGTTAAACTACAAACTGCGACAAATTACATATTATTTTATGAAAAACAAAACGCGGTTCTCGGCCACATTTTGCAAAATAATTTAGTATTCGTGGTTCAGTTCCGGGATAAAACTTCGCCTACAAATATTGAAACAGCATCGTATGTGCAAATATTCATATTAGCTATTAAAAGAAGGCGTGTAACCAACCAACTTTTTGCAAAATGATTTAGTAATCGTAGTTCAGTTCCTGGATAACATTTTGTCTTAAAATTCTATCTACTAACGTCGGAATTGAGTTTCGTATGGGCATACATTCATATAAACTATAAAAAGTAGGCGTGGTTCTCATCCGATTTCGTCCATTTTCAATACCAACCTGCTTACAATAACAGACGATATTTGTGCCAAATTTCATGACCATATCTCTTCTTTCTTGTAATCGTGATATAAACTGGCAGACAGACGCTCGGGGGTAAATCGATTAAGGTTATTGTTCTGAGCCAGAATGTATATTCTTCTCCATACCTGTCACACCTCCTTTAATGAATTACAAACGGAGGAACAAACATAATTTATCCTAAACCCTTCGTGTGTAGAGTATAAAAAATTGAAATAAATATTTTTGAATTTTAAACATTCAATTTTTTTAGCTTGGCTTTAGTTGTAATGCGTTTTTACATTATGTGTTGCAATATGCGTCTTATATACTAATAAATATATTACGCATCGAAAACTTTTTATATGATGTTGAGTCTTATACTTGATTTAGAAATGTAATCGCCTATGAGTATATTATTAGTCATGACAATATTGTTTTCTTTATTTTTAGTTAGAGCATCGTAAATATTATAATGACGATACTGAAGAACATTTCCGTTTAAAAATTTTCAACGAAAATAAATTTAAGATTGCTAATCATAATAAGCAATATGCTGCTGGGAAGGTTTCCTATAAATTAGGAGTAAATAAATATGCCGATATGCTTCATCATGAATTCAGGCAAACCATGAATGGTTACAATCACACTCACAGAAAACTGTTGAGGTAAGCATTTGCCTAGAATGTTGAAAGAAACTAATAAACTATAGAGCAATCAGAGAGAAAACAAAATTATCAATTTTATATTTATTACTATTTCTATAAATGTTGCATGAATTTCGAAAAACTTTTTTGAATTAAAATGCTCATTCCCAGTAATTTTACTTATTTATTAGAAATGACGAATCAATGACTGGTGTGTCCTTTATCACACCAGCAAACGTTGAATTACCGAAATCGGTTGATTGGCGACACAGTGGAGCCGTTACTGAAGTTAAGGATCAAGGTATAAACAATCAAACAATCAAATGTGGTTTTTTTCAAAATTGTTTTCCAGGCCACTGTGGGTCTTGCTGGGCCTTCTCTAGTACCGGTGCTCTTGAGGGTCAACATTATCGGAAAACTGGAATCTTGGTTTCTCTTTCTGAACAGAATTTAATCGATTGTTCAACGAAATATGGCAATAATGGGTGTAATGGCGGTTTAATGGATAATGCCTTCCGTTACATTAAAGAAAATGGAGGCATCGATACTGAAAAGAGCTATCCGTACGAAGGTATCGGTGACACCTGTCATTTTGTACGTTCTAGCGTTGGGGCCACTGATAGGGGTTTCGTCGATATACCCGAGGGCGATGAACTGAAATTGAAAAATGCAGTTGCCACTGTCGGACCCGTTTCAGTAGCCATTGATGCTTCACAAGAATCATTCCAATTCTATTCGGAGGGAGTGTACGATGAACCAAAGTGCAGTGATCAGGAATTAGATCATGGTGTTTTGGTCGTCGGTTATGGTACTGATAAAAATGGCCACGACTATTGGCTTGTTAAGAATTCTTGGGGTACTACATGGGGTGATAAAGGATATATTAAAATGTCCCGTAGTAAGGGTAATCAATGTGGTATTGCCACTGCTTCAAGCTATCCTTTGGTTTAAAAATATTTCTCGTGAATTTTTTCTGTAATTTCAATTTTCATTTCTTATTTTTTTTAAACGACGAATTATATCCGTTTTTTAGTTCTTTAATTTTGCATTTACCTAAGTAATTACGGAATGTAAATTTTATTGATATAAAAGTTTTTCTTGCATTTATGATTATAATGTATCCTTATAATGTACGGAATTACAATTACGTTTTTGTTAAATTATGTGAAATAAAGAAGTTAATGTAAATTGACTATATTACGTTTTCGTGCTTAACGATTTTTGGGAATCAAAATTTGTATGCTCCACGCGCAAATTTATACTACTTTAAGGCCTGATTAGTCGTACGTTTTCGTAATTGTTTACTCTTTCGAAATTGTTCGGGTTGCAGGGGGTTCAATTGATTATGATGTTGCCGATCTCGTCGAACCATGTTCGAAAGTGGGTATTTTGTGGGCATTTTTTGATGAATTTTATATTTTTATATGAAATATATTATATATAAATATATTTATATTTCTAAATATATTTTATATTTTTGATGAATTTTAAATAAAGTATTATTATTAATTATTATTAATAATTATGTACTGTTTCTTCGGATTTTAATGGGAAATTCATAATTCATTCAAATTTAATGGCATTCATAGAAATTTTACACTTTTTGACAGCTGTGCTCATTGGTGTTGTGAACAATTCCTACAAATATTTGCAAATTCCAAAAAAAGTAAATGGATTACCAAAGTGATTTAGAGATCTTAAATATAATTATACTCTACTATGAATGGAAGAATTTGAGGCAAATTTGGCGTTGGCGTGTTCGTCCTATAAACAGAGACCGAGTGAGACATGGTTACTTCAGAAGTTTTCATGAGTATAAGAAATGTGGATGAAGGCCAATTTTTTTAAAATTATTTATTCAATTCAATTCAATTATCAATAAAACAATTTCAAAATAATATTCATTTATCAATTATTTATTATACATTTAAAAAATATGAGATCAAAAAAATTAGGAAGCAAAAGCAAACCAATTCATGGTAGAATGTACTAATTCTATTAACTTCTACTCTCTGCGTCTTCAGTTTGTAATTTTATAGCACATCCTACCATGAATTCGATTGCTTTTGCCTGTTTTACGGGGCACTGCAAACCTATTATTGTGTGGATAATTAAATCGCCGCAATTATATATTGCGGCGTATTGCGGGTTATCTTCCCTCCTCCTTTTTTGTTATGGGTTTTTAAGGCCACCATAATCTCGTCCTCTATCTCCTTATGGCGTCTTTTTGAGCGCTGACCCAAAGGAATAGGGTCTATGCTGGACGATGCCATTGGTGGTGGCGACCATGCAAATGCATCTGTAGGTGGCAGCGGTGATGACAGCGTCCATATTGATGTATGGTTGGCTCCGCTACCCATGGGTGCTTCGAGACGCTTCCTCTCCCTATTGTAGTGGTCCCTTAAAACGGACCAGCGCTTGCTACAATTTTCGCCTATATTTAATGAACCACAGTTTATGGCTTAGTTAACTATATTCAAAATTAAATTAGACTTACCTGAGGTTCCTAGTGAGCCTCCAATTTCCTCCCACACTCTCCTCTTCGCAGCTGGAAGCTTATAGCTGGCTTTGAATTTATTGTACAATAGTTCATTTAGCCGAACAAGCTTAATAAGTCACTCGTCGTCCATTTCTTGGCAAATGTAAATTGAAGTGAAAGCTTCATGTGGCCACTCACTTTTAATTGTCACTTTGTTCGAATTTGAGAGGATTTTTCGAAACGTGACCAAATATTAAAATGATTTTAATATTGCCGGGGGAAATTCTCACAACCACACCAACTGCATATAGCTTATGGGTTTTGACATATGAGTTTCGTGTTCGAAAAAGAGCGAACGTACGACTAATCAGGCCTTTAGACGGTGGACTTGGGCACAATTGCAACTTCAAAGTATGTGGTATCAATGAAAAATTCGCGTAACATTAGTTGACATGGCGGGCCATGTCTATTATTGAGGGCGCACTTTTGGCTTGGGTCGAGGAGCCGGGTGCGAACTTCTTTTCTATGGTCAAATCAGAGATAACGAGATAGGAAACTTCTGACAGATTGGCAAAATGCAGCTCTGATTGGCGTTAGTGTTAGTTGAAATTCCTGGAAATCGGCAGTTTCGTTCCCAAACAAATCAGAACAATTCTTGGAATTGCAAACTTCGTTCCCAAAAAACTTTTCAGCCTCAGACCCTTTTGGCAATCCCGTCTACATATCCCAACACCTTTGTTTTGAGATTCCAACCTAGTTATCGATATATAGTGTTGAATTAAATTTCATGTACACTTTTATAGTTCAACTTGTGTATATGCTTTGTATTTATATATTGTTTGATATAAGTATTAATTTATTAGCGAACATATTTTTCTTTTGTACATATAACAAAACAACCGCAAATGAAACGATATTGCGTGTAAGGTTAGTGATTCAAAAATTAAAAATGACTTGCTTAATAGAAATAACTCTACCTAAGAGGATAAAGTAAATTAAACTAATACTAAAAACAATTCACTTAAAGGAATTTAGCGCATTACTTATTCACATTAACCTGAAGCCAAGTGCAGAACTGTGTTTTAAATCATCATATTTGCTAATCGTACACCAAGTTATTCAAGCTCTAGTACCAATGTTTTAATATAACACCTCATTGTAAATACTTTATAAGTTCTATATTCGCTTTAAATTAATATTTAATTAATATTATTAATTTAAATTAATTTAAAAATGTTATATGGAAAAACCGAACATCTTAGTTCTAGTGCTTAGTTTTAATAATTTCCGAAATGGTGTGACTTAAATAACAAGCTAATAAAAGAATATGTCAATTTAATTTACTCTGTAATGTAAATAATAATGTAATAATATTAATAATAATAATAATAGTAATGTGTAATAATAATGTGAACTAATACAATCATTTGGTAATTTCTAACTCCACTTTGAGTTACTGTTTTTATTTAAGTAAGTTTTATTTCTATCCTGAATAGTTTAGTTCAATGCAATATATTAGGTATTCATATTAAAAATATGTAGAGCATGGTTTACATCATTTATATGAATAATGTACATAATTTATAACATATTTTGCGTACTTATTTGTTCAACATTATTGTGATGAATTCATCCTTAAGAGAAATTCGTATAAAAGCGAATGAATAAAATTGCTTGAATTGGCATGCCTTAATTTATTTTTCACCTCCCAATGATTTTTTCATACATTTTTCCACCACAACTTACGTGCGCGGTAAATTTAAAAAAAATTTTAATTAAATTTATAAATTCATACTTTCTAATAATAAAATAATATGCCACGTGTGCGAGGGTGCTCCCAGGCTGGATGTCCAGGCGATGAGGTCGTGTTCAGGTTTCCGGATGCTGCCACCGATGGATCACGGTAAGATGTTCAAGTAGTTGCTGATGTTTTCCAATTGAGAGTTCTAGTGCCAATTGGAAAACCGTAATATTATACCAATATAAAAGTGTAACATGTTTAGCACTGATTTAAAAATTTTTAGTTTAAAAATGTCCAATAACTAATGATCAGAAAATTTGGTTGAAGATGTTCACCGACAATGTTTTGTTTAGAAGATAAAGCTAAATAAACACCCAATTGTTGAGCTATATAATATAAACGAAAAAATAACTCTAATAAATAATATTAGAGCTATATATTCCAAACAAAACTTATTCTAAAAAGCATATTAAAACGCATAATCAGAGCTACACATTACATGCTGAATAGAAATAGACATTGTATGAAGTATTATTTTAATGATTGATTTTAATAAATTTAAAGATTAATTCTGCATGAACTAGTATACATTTAAAAGTAAACCTTTACATATTTATATGTAGCTAACATTTAAATATACATTTCACACATTGTTGTTGCACATCTAGCACTCTTTCCTATTTTCATTTCTTCTTTTATTTATTCTCTATCTTGTCTATGGCACAAATAGAAGGCTAGAATGGTGTCTGCGTCTAGGTGTAGAGGATAATAAACTATGGCTATTTGCATGCGGGAAACACTTTTCTAAACGCATGTATGGCGAAAGGAGCCGAAGATTAAAACGGAATGCCTTTCCTGATTTAAATTTAAGTTTGTTTACTCAAAAGACTAGTGCAGGGGTTCCTCTTTTTCCATTACCCTTAGATTATGAAAAGTCTGTTCCTGTAGACCCATTGCCTTTGCTTGATCTTAATGTAGATCAATCAATCGATGCAGTTAGTCAGCAGGTTGGTCAGCAAAGTCATGATCGTATTTTGAGCAGAACTCCCAAAAAGATTAATTGGCTCACAAAAGTAAATTTTTTAAATGCTAAAATTCGTAAATTAAAGCGGGAGATAAGTAAAAAAGAACAGACTATAAAAAATAAGAACAAAGAAATTTGTCAATTAAAAATGGAAAATGAGAAATTTAGTAAGGATTTAAGTGGGGAGAGTGAGAAAACTGTTGAATATTCGAAATCACTTCCAAGAAACCTTAGATATTGTGTGGAAAATAGTATGAAAAACAGTTCCCGCCACCCCAATGGACGACGATATGATGACGAATTAAAAACAATTGCGTTGGGTGTTTTCTTTTTGTCGTCTTTAGCATATCGATACATAAAACCAGAGTTCAATTGGCCCGAAGAAAGAACACTTAGAGAGTTTATTTCGGACTGGCCAAAATCACCTGGCTGCTCCTCCACCAGCCTTAAGTCTCTCGAGCTTCGATGCCGTAATTTTTCAAAAGAACAACGCTATGTTTCCATATCTTGCGATGAAATGTCTCTGAAAACAAATCTTTATTACAATAGATATGAAGATAAAATAATCGGGGACTCGGGACTCGGGGAATCGGACTCGGGGATCGGGGAATTTCGGGGACGAAAATCGAACATCCAGAATAGCCGATAATGTTTTGGTTCTGATGGTTGAAGGCATTGGAGGAGACGCTTGGAAGCAACCGTTTGTCTACTTCTTCTCGCGCGGTCCCTGTAAAGGAGAAGTTATTAAAAAATACGTAATTGAAGCTATTTCTCAGCTTCAAAGTATAAATCTGTTTCCTTGTCATTTTGTTTGCGATCAAGGATCAAATTTTGTTAGCTTAGCTAAATCTTTAGGGGTATCTGAAATCCGTCCATATTTCATTGTCAATGACAAAAAGATTTTTTTTTCCAAGCAACCCCAGTGTCCAATGTCCGTCAAAAAAAGTCTTTACCCGTAACGAAAGGCAGGCCGACTTTTTAAAGAGAGCTACAATCCTATTAAATTCTATGCAAATTTTAGATTCAGGGGGTAATAATATTAAAAATTCATTTTCATTTGTAAAAGGTTGGCTCTTAAATATTTCTAGTTTAAATAATCTCTGGAATTATCTATCTTGCGAAGGTTTTCAATATCTAAAAACAAGAAGGCTTTCTCAAGATTCCATTGAGCATTTCTTTGGCCAGATTAGGAGGGGTGGCGGGAACTGTACAACTATAACCGCGCATATGTTTAATGGTTTGTTTCAGAAGGGATGGGGCTTAAATTACATAGATATTATAGTTAGAGGGAATTGCGAATCATTTGTATCCGAAAATAACGTATTGAGCTCCGAGGGAATTTTAACCCAAGTATATAACGACTCGCTTTTACATGATAATTCATGGCAGCAATTCCAAAGTCTTCCGAGGCCACAACCAAGCGCAATTGATTGCTCTAGGGTAGAGGTAAATTTTCATGAATTAGATTTATTAAAAAAAATGCTTTTACTTACTTTTGCGGTTGGTTGTATATGAAGTTTTCGAACCTTCATAATTGTTCGCAGGTTTCGCCACACTTTGGAAATGATGTCATGATGGAGGAATTCCTTTTTATCGCCGAAAAGGAATTTGAAGATTGTGATTTAATAAAACCTCCTCGCGAATTTATAACTTATGTAAGCAATTTGGAGTCTCGGTTTTTGAAAATTTTTGACTCAGTTTGTCATCGGAGAGGAATAAGTGAGCTTTTAATTTCAGAAATGCTGGATGTAGAACCATACGTGTGTTGCGAAAATTTTAAAATCCGCGAATCCGTGGCCCTATTCGTCAGGGCCAGAATATATTTTTCTTTAAAGTTTTTTAATAGGGACCTTAAGTCTCCAAATTTTAAACAAAAATTCCTTTCCGTGGCACATATTCCAGTAAAATAATTTAAATAAATTCCTCTGCATTGATCTTAGGGGTAACTATATGTATTATAGTAAAATATATTTGATATATAATATTATATTCTTGTATGGACTTTTTCTGTTTGCTCCGTTTTAACATTATGTTTAATTTAATAACTTTTAACAGTCAAATATTGTAATTAACATTCATAACATAACATTCATACTTTTTATGTTTGCTTAATTTTAACATTCTGTTTAATTTATCTTTTAACTTTCAAACATTGTAATCAACTTTTATAACATAATATTCACGCTACTAAATTTACCTTTCACTTTATGTTGACGTATATGTATATCAAAAAATATTTACAGTACATTATATTATCATATTTATTAATCCACTTTATCTCTTTGCTTAATTTCAACACTGTCTAACTGGGTTCAATTTATTTAACTTCTAACTTTGTACGTTTTATTCAAATCATTGTACATATCATTCGATATCATCTTCATATAATGTAATGATATATTTATTTATTGTAAGGGTGAAATAGGCCTCCTGGGGAACCGAACACCCAAAAAAATCGGTAACGCATCGTGATGCATACCTCATGGGTGATGTGGAAATGCATCTGTTTAGAAATAAAATGTATTTTGCGTCTGTTTTCTCTTCACTTCTTTGCTGTTTCTTTTCTAGAAAGGAAAATATTCAAAATTAATTAGAATTCGACCATTATATTGTTTTTACTTTTTGTATTACTTCGCGCCTTCTATACGTTTTAAATTATTTAGTCTCATTGCCATTCTTGAAAACTTCATGCAGGAGAGTTATAATGCTTGGTGAGTTACCATAAATTGTTAAGCGTTCTGAATTGGTTAGAACTAGAGGAAAGTTTAGCTCATTCGCGCATTAAAATCAATGAAAATCTGAAAGAATTGACTATATTAATAGATTGCAACGAAAAATGAAATATTTAATAGAATTACCGTAAATTTTAAAAAAGTATGGAGCCTGTTTTACTTTGATGACTGAGTTCTTGTGAATTGAATAATTTGTTAGGCGCGCCTGTTTCAATTTCTTTTTCGAATTAAGTGGCGTCTTTCACTTGATTATTTCTATTTTGTGTAGGCTGCTTTATACTACCTTGATTGCAAATTAATTGTTTGCCTTTCAGCGCTCCCAAAAATTGTTCCTTGCTGTTACCGTGCATTTCCTTTTGTAACTCTTTCTTGTTGTTCTTTCCTACAGGATTCCAAAATATTCATCAGCTCTATTCTATTTTGGAATGTTTGATACAATACTGATACATATCCGATTTACATGTTCCTTACCGGTGATGTTAAATATCCTGCGTTATCGTTACCTAGCGGATCAGATACAGACATAGATTTACAACACGTCGACCGTCGAACAAGTCGACCGTTGTTTGGAACTGCCTGCTATTTTGGATACAGTTATGAAACGAGCTCAATTAGCTCAGAAAATGTATGATTTAGCACGTGATGAGGAAAAATGGTGTGAACGTCTAGTACACGAACAACATTTACAGCAGCAAGGTTGGTCAGCTGTAGTCGCTAACATGGAAGATTTAACTGATGAATTTCGTCAAAGATTTAAAAATTTTTGTACAGCATTCGATCAGCATTTGGAAAATCAATTTAAATTCTTGTTCGTGACTCTTTTTCTTATTATCTCCACTTCAAAAATCAAACAGAGCACAGAACGTGCTTTCAAGTCAAGTCGCCGAAGCGAACTGTTTACATATTTTCATGAAATATCATACGTGACATTTAATATGGTGAATTACGCACACATATACATAACCGCTGTACGTGAGTTTCGGTCGTGTAAAATTTTGGTTTGTTTTTGCCACATTTTTTTGTGGGTAAAGAGTTTCCTATCTCATTATCTCTGGGTCAAATAATCCTATTTTAAAATGCAATCAGTTTTGCTCCGCTAACGACGTCGTAAAGTTATTTAAAATCAGTGCATATGTCATGTAATCTTTTTTCTCAGATGTGTGTATTATAGCCTGACATTTAACGTGATTGCAAAAAATGCTCTTGAACACGACACGAGAGGGTTATAAATAAATGAAAATTATACCATGTATTTAAATACATTTTCTGATTGGGTTAGTTCAAGGTTATTACTTTTTAAGTAATTACTTTTAACACAGCTTTAGTAGTTTAGCCGAATTGATTTAATACCATTAACAGCAAATGATATCGCCATTTCGTTTCACAATTTCTTTAAATGTGAAGGAGTAAACGGCCGCGGAATATGATCGGAAACGAAGTAACATATCTAAATTTGCATTTGTTTAAACACTTCATTTCTCAGAACGGTAGTGCGTAGCGATTATGGAAAAGTATAAAGTATTTAAACATGTTGAGGACCTAGGACCTTTCCTTTCTTATGAAACTCTAAAAATTTCACCAAGGGGGAAATTCTAACCAATCATATTGAAGATAATTTATGAAGAAAGGAACAGCAAAAAGGCGCAGCACAATGTACGAACGAAAGTAATCTCAGAACCCAGTAATCAAATGTCTCGTCAGGAAGTTCGAAGAGAGAAATGTTTGTTCGAAATTAAATGGACCCCATAGTACAACATTTTTAAAAAGGTCTAGTAAGGTATTCACAAATTCGTAAGTTGGCAGCTCACTAAATATGTTGGAGAGCACGAGAAGTGACGTTTTGCGTTGACATTGATTCCTACCGGTCGCCGGCTACGTAGAATTTGTTCACGTCAAAATTTTTGTTTAAAAGCAGGCCGCTTTAATAAAGCTATAGTCAAGAACTGCTACGGACTTTTTGGACAGGAAGACTCTATAATAAAAGAAAATTTAATTTAAGAAGTGGTGATTGGTGACAAAAGCAAAGGCAATTTGAATTTCTATAATTTAATCATTAGTAGTGGTGTTTTATAGAATGTTATCTATTGCAGAGTCCATCTTGGCGTTTTTGAAACTTAATGGAAAAAGTGCATGCAAATTATGACTGAGAAGGTGACTAAATTAGCTTTAGCAAGCAGGTTCATTGTATTATTTCTTCAACTTCTAAGCAACAGTTTGATATCAGATCATAAACCGAACGTTTTCCGTGCCCCGGTAGGGTCTCAACCTTATAGAGATTACAAAACACTAGATGGAATAATTTCACAGGATACAATAGGATCACATGGTGATTTCGTTGTTCATAATTCTACAGATCCTGCAAGTGATGCATTTTTAGATAAAACAATTAATTTCTGCTTTGGTGGTTTACGACATTGGGATGGTGAATACTTTTTACATATTGCGGAGCACAGCTATAGTTACGAGAATACTTTGGCGTTTTATCCGTTATACCCAATGATAGTGCGTTTGTTTGCCAATGGCTTGCATTTCACCAGCCAGAGCATGGGTTTGGGCTTATCTATGCGTAGTTGGACGCTCTTCGTGGCTGTAGCAGTGAATTTGTATTGCTTTTGCAAAGCCGTGACATGTTTGTACGAGTTGACGCAACGCATATTTGGTGACTCCAATAAAAGCTGGAACGCCGCATTGCTCTTCTGTTTCAATCCGGCATCGATATTCTTTTCGGCTGCTTATTCGGAAGCTCTTTTCTGCTGGCTGTCATTGCAGTTAATGCTGGAATGTGTTATGGGTATGAGAACGCTTCGCATTACAACAACATTGGTGCTCTCCATAGTCAGCCGTTCAAATGGTTTGGTTAATATAGGCTTTCCCATATATTTTTATTTACGCAAATTAATATTGCGGCCGGTCCAGAATATTTCATTACTTTTCAAGCTATTTTTTGTAGCTATAACAAGCTTAATCCCGTTGACCATTTTCTATTTCTATGCTTTTCAACAGTTTTGCTTGCCAGATCGTTCAGTATCGCATTCACCGCAGGTGATTGCGTATGCTCGAGAACGTAATTATATACTAGCAGGATATCGTCAACCACACAACTCACCGTGGTGTGATAAGTCCTTCCCTTATCCATATTCATACATACAGTCGCATTATTGGAACGTCGGTTTTCTGCGCTACTACGAATTTAAACAATTTCCTAACTTTTTATTAGCATTTCCCATATTGTCGTTCCTATTCTATCATTGTTTCAAATATGTCAAGCATTTCCTGCAAATATTATTGCCTAAATGTACATGCCGTCAACTCTTGGAGGAATACAAATCATTTCCTTTCGTCATACATTCGTTGATACTCACTATTTTTTGCACATTGTTTGTGCATATACAGATTTCCACGCGTCTCCTGTGCTCCTCTACACCCTGCTTATATTGGTTTGCTGCTGATCATATGCCGAAGACTTTTGATCTTATAAAGTTACGCTCCAAAGCAGGACTGATAGTTACTTGGTTTGGTTCATACTTCGTTCTTGGCACAGTACTTTTTAGTAATAACTTCCCTTGGACATGAAATAGCATTAGTCATAGTGGTTTCAGTGAGGAGAGAAGTTTGTGAAGGAAATGCATTTGCGAACAGCCTGAAGCGTGAGAAGGGAAAAAATTGTTAACTTAAATTATAACGAGAGTGGAAAAACTTTAAGTTTATACATTTTATAATAATTTTGCTCCGTAGGTTCTTTTATTTATTAAAATGAATTTATTTTTCTTTTCTTATAATTACAAATACTATTGTACTTTTTATATGTATCTAATTTGCTAGTTAACATTTAAATTCTTATTCAATTTGTTTTTGTAAATTACAAAATTTGTATCTAATTCGTTCTGTTAGTAAAAATGAAATAATTTCTGTATTGTATCAATAAAAATATTTGAAACGTTAAAATATACGTAGACTGCCTTTTATCACTCCCATTTATTATTATTCCGTTTAGCAAATTACTTCAAACAATTAAAATAAAAGCGATTAACACTTGAATAAACTGTCAGTTAATAAATTAACGTTAGTTAAATTGTTGATCCTGTTAGATATTTCCCACAAAAATTTCACGAAATTGAAATATGGATTGCAATGTAAAAATGGTAAAAATTACAATTAAAGAAGTTATATAAATTATTAAAAAATAAAAGCTACGATTGCGTATTTTTGAAAGCTTGCCTTTACCCTTAAATTAAGCCAATTTAAAAACTTTAATTGAAAGCGTAAGTGAAGCAAGGCTGAGATGATGAGCCATCGTAATGCACTTGTAAAGTGCATTTGATGGTAATTTGATTTGATGTTATTATATTTATGGATAGCCAGATACATTACTCAAATGTACGAATGGCTAGCAAGGAAGTTGCTGATTTAAATAACTGACGTGAAAATTATTTTGATATTAGTTTCCGTGTGCAATAAATTAATTTGTGTTTAAATAGCTTACGCAAAATTGCTTCTAAACGAATCCTATTAAATATAGCCTATGCTAAATGTTATCAACTTCTAGTTATGGTTATATCAAATCTCTTTTAAATTAGGTGATAGAAATAAACATTTTAATTAAGATCTACATTTCGTGTGTGCGATAATAGAATATTTCACAAACAGAGAGGGAGACAGGCAACAGAAGCAAACAAATTTTGTAAAATTAAAGCTTTCATTTTTTATATATTTCCGTAAAGTCTGTACAAACTAATTGCCCTCTGCAATTCAGGCGATTCGTGTAGTCGTGCACACTTATATAATACAATCGAATAAAAATAGAATATATACATTATATTTTAATGGATTTATGATACTACAAATCGCTAATGTAATCTGCAGTGATCACAATTAATTTCATAAATATTTAAAAAAATAAATTCCTAAGACCTGTAAGATTTTACTCAACGTATTTCCACTTTAAATAAATCTACACAAGCCAGTGAGATTTTTTCATTAATATCATTTACTTCTGTTTGTGTCAGAGTGCGGTCCATGTGTCGGTAAACAATGCGAAAACATATACTCCATCTTTTCAATTTCGGATGCTTGAAGGTATCGATGAGGGTTGTCTGACATGGAAGAATGGATTAATAGAAGTAAGTTAAGTTATTATTTAGTTTTCCTCCTACCTGTTCGACAATATCTCCAGCCAATGAACGCACTAGATCGTAGAAATCGTTAGGTTCGAAACCAGAGTTCGGTGCGACACCTGGCGGAAGCCAGAATGATATATCACATTTACATTGTGGATAACTGGATATGGGTTTATAAATTATTGGACTGGTACTGTTTTCTTTAAATTGTGATAGAAAGCCACTATCATTAGACCAGAATAATCGTATATCCGGTATTTGGAATAATACCATCGCTAAACGTTCCAGGCCTAGGCCAAAAGCATATCCTATCGATTCGTGCACACCTGCCTTTTTTAAAATCTGATGCCGAATAATACCACAGCCCAATATTTCCATCCACTTGTCTTGATAGAAAATTTCCAACTCCCAGGAGGGTTGTGTGAAGGGAAAATATGCGTCTACCCAACGATAGTCTTGAATTGAACCTAAGAGTTTTATTATTAGATTCAATAGTGTTTTCTTCATTTCATGCTCCACCAGTTTGACAGCTTCTATAGTGTGACAGGGCTGTTTCGTAAATTCCAAACAATTCTGATTAAGTTGATTGCAAACAACCTCTGATTCTTCCATTTTATTTATATCGAAAATATTGAGATCCGATGCATTATGGAAGAGATATTTTTTATTAACTAAACGTACTGCATCCATTTGATGGAAAACTGGGAAATGAGTTTTATCAATTTCATCGCGTCGATAGACATCGCCGACAATAAGAAAATTGTCCAATCCACTAGCTATGAGATCAGCCTGATGTGCTGTTGCGTGCGATCTCAAAACGTAGTTTTGATTGATGTAATAACAATCTGTTTTAGAACGACTAACGTGTTTTTCCGGTATCAATAACTTATCGAAATTCTGCTTCACCGTTACGACAGGATTTAAATTATCGTGTACGGAAAAAAGCGGATTGCCTCTCGTGTTCTTGTACACCTCGTAGAAATAGTCGACAATACGTTTCCGTACAATTGAAATTGGATGATTTTTTTGCAGATATTTATTAGCTCCAAGATAGCTAAGAATTTTTGGTGTAACATTCGTCCAACTATCCACCACAAAACTTTGACCATTTACTTTGATTGAATCCTTTTTGGGCACCGCATCTTCAAATGTGTGCTGCTGGTGAGATACGTACAGACGTTTGCTTCCGACCGGCAATAGCGTTGAAGCGGATTGGTGTGGCAGACGTAGAATTATTATTGGTTTGTTGAATGTTAACGATTTTAGCCACATTTTTACTAAAATTTTATTTAATATTTTAATAAAAAGTGTCCCCAGAATTTAACGAGCTAAAATGCAAAAATAATTTTATCTTACTGACAGCTGTTTGTTTGACAATTAAATCACTTTGACAATTAGAAATTTTCTTTACCAGCGAGTACTGCGATTTGTTTTCCTAATGTTTACGAGTGGCTTCCTAAATACGACATCGCAGGAATAGCTGCAGCTAAGCAATATCAGGGATCAGTAATCACAAACATCTTCGTTATTTTTATTTGGAACTGTTAAAATAATGGTCTCCTTATAGAATCTATACAGTTTAGTAATAATACACAACTTGTCCGATATATTTTCAGAAATATGTGGCAATATTTTGCGAGAGAAGAAGAGCCTAAGAGCCGCTGCTAAATAAGATTCTATATCTACTGACAATTAGAGTTGAGCGATATTTGCGTACCGGTGATTTAGTCACCGTGACTTAAAAATCACTGGTCACTGCAGTGAACACATTTCTCAAATCCAGTGATTTTCGGAACCAGTGACTTTCGTTCTTAGGTAAAAAATAATCTTTCACGTTCTGGCTGTCACTGCAAAGAGGAATGCAGGTTACCTAATAACGAGTTTGCGACTACTAATCTTCGTTTTTCTTTATATTATTCTTTCACTTAGCAAAGACAAGGAGAGCGTTCGCTGAGCAACGAGCTTGGAACCAGTGATTTTTGTTTTTTTTTATTATTCCACGTTCTCGCTGGTTTTGCTATTGCTCAATGGTCATACGTAGCCATAAATAAATTGATTACTAGACGTAGAGATGAGAGATTCGTATCAATGCATGAGCATTATTTGCATACGTTCAGGAATGGTACACTTTTCTTAGGAATTAGGCTCAGTTTTCTCATTTTAATTTCTTGATTTTTTACATTTCAATTTCTTTTATTTTAAATAAAAATTAATATTACATAAATTAGTAAATTCATAAATAAATTAATTAAAAATAATATTCATAGCAGCTCATTTACAGCATTTATAGTTAGTGTTTAGAAAGAGCAGCATATTCACTTTTTAATATATTGATTTCTAAATTTATTTTTCTTCAAAATTAAAAATTAATTTACAAATTATATATTATATTACATAAAAATTATGTTGCATAATTGTTTGAGAATACTATTTCGAACAAATGTGGTTCGAACAAACAATAATCATAACAACGAGTGTTAAAGTTGTCGCGAAGTTGGAAATCACGGTGACAGAAAATCACTACCTAAAATCACCGTGACTGAAGAGTTATTGTCACTGGCAGGAACGTTCCCAAGAAATCACGGGATCGCTCAACTCTAGTCACTGGTAGGAACGTTCCCAAGAAATCACGGGATCGCTCAACTCTACCAAGTTTGCTCATTCCAAAAGCATTTCATCGAATTGCTCGTTGCTGCCGTCTGCCGCTGCAAGCGGTGTTCAGGGTGTAACTTAGAAAAGTTAAAATGGTACCAATCTCACGATCTATTACTAGTTACTTAGTTCTATTAATACGATTGCTTGGGTTTCGATTAATCGATAATTATTTAGTTTAATTTCACTCCTATTTAAAATTTTAATTGGGGAACAGAAAGAATTTTAATTTGTGATTGAATTTAAAACAAGTCGAGAATAAGTGGACTTGAATTTGAGCTTATTCATTTTCCGAATTCGTTTATATGAAAGACTTCATAGAGATTTATTCCTGTTTTCCTTTTCTATATCCATGTTTGGGGTGATTTGTGAAAAATTCGAAAAATTAAAAAAAAGTGTTCTTTAAAATTCAATTGAAATGATGCAAAAAATTGACTTCTCTGCGAGTGTATTAAATTTATACCCTACATAGGAGGCGACACACACATACACCAGAGCACATAATCATATAATTAGAGAGTTGTTGTAACCCTAAACCTTTGTTGACGAATGGAGAAAACCATGTCATTAGCGCAAAGCCAAAGAATATACAATAAGTATAATATATGTATTCTCATATATCCTTTGATGCGACGTTATATTCGCGTTCAATACGTGTCTAAATTTATTGCAGACTCTTGTATCTTGGGAATAATGTTTAAAACCTTGTAAGCAACTTTGAGTCTTTTCGATTATACAAAAAACAATTCATTCATGATTAGTAATCGCAGCAGCAATCCTTGCGGTTATTTCGTATATTAGATATATATATGTGTATATCTGTCTTCTTCTTTGAATGTATTAACAATAGTAATAATAATTACGACAACACCAACAAGAACAGCAACAGCAACAAACAAAGATGCGGTAAAGGAAACAACAACTCTGTTCGGATGCAACAAACGACACATGCGTTAAGCATGTTGCTTGGTCTAACGCAACAGCCTATGTTTGCGTGTGTGTGTGTGTGCGAGTGCGTGTATGGGCGTGGGTGTCCGTTGGGTTGATTTTTACTGCAGTAAAGTTGAAAGGAATGAGTGGGTGGAATGGTTGAATTCTTCTGAGTTTCCGAGGCAATTGTGCAGTGTGTTATACCAAGGGGCTATAGGTAAGGGGGTACAATGTGGTTTAGTGTGGTGCGCTGGTGTATTTTTGTTTAGAACGAATGGGGATATATTTTCGTTTTGTTCATGTTCCATTTGCTCGGAGAAAATATCGTATAAACCCTGACACCGACAACAAATGAAACAGTCTGCAAAGGATTTTCGCTACGAGCGTTCCTAAACGTTTTATTCTTCGGTGCAAAACAATTTTATTGAAATATTTAGTGAAGTAAAAATTGTTGTGAAAATAGATAAGTAATTTTCTTTGGTGGTGCATTAGGGAGAATTATTTAAATAAAAGCGAAGATAATTTTCGGTGTGAATTCTTTGAGGAATCAAAAGGAAAACCTGCGAGTTATCACAAGAATGTAAGTACATCAATATATTACTATCGATAAGGGTTACCGTTAACCAGCCCTTAATTATTTATTTATATACTTTGTAATACATTGCAATAAATATTGGAAAATAAAAAAATTTTCTCTTTTCTATAAAAAAGTTGCATTACAATTTTTTGATGCCGTTTTTTGAGTTAAATAAATTTATGTGTTAATGTAATTTATATAATTAATATAATTTAGGTCATTTTTAAAACCCAAAATTTATTGAACACAAAAGTTTCGATATTGGGAAAAATTAAAAATTCAGTTTGAGTTTTTTTAATAATAAAGAACCTCCATTGATTGTTATTTTATAATTTATCGTTAGAATTTTTATTGCCTAATTTTAGTTTAATAAATCCGTCCTAATGAGGTGCAATAAGAGCTAAATCTTGTCGGTTAATTTGAATCCTTATAAATTTTTTGTACAAAATTTATGCAAAAACGAAAACAGACAATGGAAAAAATATAAACTTAATATAAATATAAATTTAACACATTTTTCGATTAGCATAGTCTGGCATTGTCCACAATTTCCATGGTAGAATTTTTGTGTCATCAATTTTTTGTCAATAATTTAAAATAGCTATTACTTCATCAAATGAAATAATAATTGATATTAATGATACTTCTTTAGTGTTATTAAATATTCCCTAAAAATTTCCAAAATTCATCGTCATCGATCACATCGATACGATAAACAAAAAGTCATACTATTTATAACACAAGTCTCAAAATCATCTGCTCAATAATAATCAATCAGTTTTGCGAGAATATTGAAAAGGGTAGACTTACATGGACCACAACTGTTTCTAAGAGACTGATGAGAAATTGATTGCAGGACGTTAATAAGTCACAGAAGATTTATCAGAAAAGCTTTTACTGGTTTGTTTGTGACTTATAATAGTTTGTGACATAATATATAAGAATTATATAGTATAAATATTTTGACTTCAAAATTGCTAAATCTAGAAATTATAAGTCTATAAATTATTGTATTTGGAGTCTTTCTTCTTATTTCGATAACGTCGCCATAAACGAATCATCAACGGGTCTTGTACCAAATTTCATTAGTTTGGTAATTTCTTTGGAATAAGAAATAATTTGTTCATTGTTATTAAAAACTTTGTGTCATGAACTGGAAAAACTTTGTAAAAAGGGGGCACAAAGTGAAACCTTTGGGCGTGGTCTAATGAAAATGTTATACAAAATCTCCCACAGAATGTCTAAGAGCTTCTAAAAGGATTTATTTCCAAAGTCTTCACATTGAATAATTCTGAAACGCTATTTTGTGAAAAGATGTTGAAAGTATTTTTAATAAAGTATGAAATATTCTGAAAGTTTTTAAAATATATGTTAAACGTTAAAGGAATGAGGTTAATTTTTATTTGTTTTGAATTTTTTGAATTAATTCTGGTTTTTAAATCTTGTTTCCGCTTTAGTAAGATTTTTCTTAGATTAATATTTACATACTATTAATATAAAAAAGCTATCAATATAAAATATTTTATATAAATTTTTATATACTTTATTAAATTTTATATTCTATTTTTTATTTAATTTTTAGTCCTATCTGATTTAATTTTATTTTGAATTTAAATAATTTATAATTATTCAATTAAATTTGAATGATTTTGCGGTACACGCCTATTTCTTCAGGCGGTAGATTTATGGAATTTATTTTGCAAATTTCCGAGAAATTTAATTCTTCACATTTTGAAAGTGTCTTAATTCTTCAATTCAATTCTTCTTCTCTTTCTTCTTTTTCGTCTTTTCCCTTTTTTCGTTATTAATTGTTTTTCATCGTATTTTTTATGTAATAAAAACTTATAGCTATGATAGTGTTATTGATGGGGCGTGCAGGTAGGAGGTGGGACATAGATAGGAGTACCAGCGGACGTAATAGGGAGGGTGACCTAGAATATTAGCGAACGTAATAAAAATAAATAATACCTCAAGCTCAAGATTGCTTAGACTAAACCGAAATATTCGGCAATACAGAATTCAGATTTATTACAAAATGTCATCACACTTTCTCCTAGTGTTTATTGTTCGTTGTTGTTGTTTTTGTTGGCGTGAAATAATTGTTAGCTCGTTTGTTGTTTCCGTGACTTTGTTATGCTTAAGGCTTTTGTTGGAGGGCGGAAGCTTCAAGAGATTTATTATATATTCCTTTGTGTTAATGCTTCTTGTTTCCTCTCTCTGTTATTGTTGTTGTTGTTGCTTTTGTTGTTGCTATCGCATACTTAACACCTTTGCTCGTAAATAAATTGCAAATTGAATTGAATTCTCTTAAATTCAGCGAATGAAATCGTTATATCGTTATTATTATTGTTGTTGTTGTTCTTCTTGCTGGCCATTCAATTTTCTTTAATGTTTTCTGATTGATTGTTTAGAGAGTTTTGGGTAAATTAAATGATCATCAGACCATTAGTTTATTTTAGTAATTTAATAAAATTTATATACAGTATAAAATTGGCAGAATCCTTCTTGTCCACATCATCATCATCATCATCATCATCCTCGATGTCATCATCACTGCCGTCATTAAGAATGTAATTATGGCGAAGATGCAAATGTTCTGATTGTTTTATTCCTTCCTTATTTTTTGCTTCCTTTCAACAATCGTAAAGTTGAAATAATTTTTATTTGGGTTTTTTTTCTCCTCAACAATTTTTCTAATTGTTTATTTAACCGAAATTTAAAGTGAAAATCGAAATGTGGAAGGAAATAATTAGATAAAAAAATAAAGAGATTGTGTAGATTTTATTTGCTGAATTTCTTCGTGGAATTCTTACAATCGATAAATAAAACCTTTCAATATTTTAAATGTTTAAATCTAATTATTACTATTTTGCGTATTCCCAATTAATTTTTAATATTCTTTATTGAGTTTACAAGTTTTGCGTTTTAACAAATAAAAAGTGAACATTTTTCTTTTGATATTTTGTCGAATTATATATATATTTTTTTATAATATGTTTAAGCTTTTCAATAAATAATCTACACATTTTATTAAATTCTTTTTCTATAAAATAATCTCCAAATATATTCAAATCCTTTTGGTGAATCTATTCTTAACAGAAAAAGAAAAGAAAATTATCTTCGGTTTGACCTTTTTACATACGCGGTTTGCCATTTTTATTCCCCACACCCGGAGGGAATACACTTTCTTGGGTTGGGTTTTCTATTAGCGATTAAGTCTCCAGCAAATAAATACTTTTTGAATACAATTCTACTCGTCATGAATATTCCATGAATACAATTTTAGATTTTTTTCATCGATTGCCTTCTGGTCTCGTCGTCGCCTTTTCTTGTCTTTCCTGTTTTATTGACTTATCTCTTAAAATGTTGCAATGCAAAATTCTACTCCTTTCGATAAATCCTCTATGAGTTGAGTAAGGCTTCTCTAGCATATACTTGCTTGTATTTTTTTGTGAATTTTTTTCATAAATAATCCTTTTCTCTCACAAGCAAATTCTGTGAATACGCTTTATGTCTCTTTGTAAAGGTTTGCTATGAATAAAAGGCTATGACCTCGACCCTTTTAATGAATATTCTTTGAATGGCTTTCTCGTGTGTTTTATGATGAACGTTTTATAAATATTTTATAATGTATTTTTTTGGCAAAATAGAATACTAACAGGATTGAATTTCAAGAACATATTTCATTTTAAATCGTCGGATTCTTAGGAGGTCAAGAAATCTCTAAGCCATAATTGTACTTAGAAGAATTAATTACTCTCATAAGATATTTCATATCAACATCTTTCCATTTGAAAGGCTTTGGAAAAAGTTTCTGTCATCCCTCGCTAAGTTTGGTTTGGGGACAAACCGGTTTCGGCGATGTGCCATTTTCAACGTCTTTTTTCGTTCTGATTCTTTTCTATTTCTGTATGTTAAATCATTTCGTCTGGAGTTTTCTTAGATATAATTATTAAATTATACAAAAGTTTAATTGTTGAGTTTGTAAATTTTCCTTTTTTTCGAATCGTATTTCATTCGTGACTAAATAATATTCCTTATGGCTATATGAAAATTAATTTAATATTTTCTGATATTTTACAAATAAAATAAAATGAATAACTAAATAAATCAAAAATAAATTAAATCATTAAATCATAAAATAATAATCAAATTAAATACTGAAATTAATTTTGTTCAATTCAATTCAATTAAAACAATAAAGAATAATATTTATTACTACTTTTTATGATTGGTTTTCCTTCAAAATTAATTTCATGTAATTAAAAAATGCTTTCAAAAATATAAAAATATTTTTATTGACTATTACCATTGTCATTCTTATAGCCCTCGATGTTGTTTTATTATTATTTACTTTGTGTAAACAAAAGATTGCCTGCGATTTTTTGAAATTTTATTAGATCATAACTGATGGATTGACAGATTGACTTCTGTACAAAATTTAAAGGACTTGTCGTACGAAAGACTTGGCCCTCTATCTTATAATTATCACGGCCATTACAGTTGCCAATGCTTTAATATGTTACGACGATCCATGTCATAATTATGTCGTTGTCAATGTTGCTTTTTATTACTACGGTGTCTTGTCTTTCAAAAATTTTAGCTTCTCGTGGATGTGTATTATTTTGTATTTTGTAATCATATTTCTTATTATTTTTGTTATTTTTATTTTCCACATTCGAAGGGATTTCTGGAAATCCTCGCCTGTGGAAATCATGCTTGCGAGAGAAAGAATAAAAGTATTGTCACCATATTTGTCACGAATATTCTTTGCCCTCGAGAATTCTTTGTTATTGAAATTGGGAAAAAATCAGTTCTTCTATCTTCAAAGCGAATCAGCTTATAACTCATATTCATGCTTGTAGCTCAGTTTTTCACCTTGTGTAGTGGTTTTAAAGCCAGAATTTGTTAATCAGATCCATACCGTTTCAGGAGAAAGTACGAGCCTTGTAAAACACTTAGTCCGCCCACTGGTGGAAGTTGTTGAAAAATTTATACTACGAGTATGCATGCGCGAATTTCCTTTAGCCAAATCGAAATTAGCCTTCGCTATTACGTATTTCCATTCTTGTTAACAAATACTTTTTCTTTTTCTTTCCTAAATTTTTCATTTGCTTTTCAAAATAAACATTTCTAGTAGAAACAAAAACATGCGGTAGTTGTTGTTGTTGTTCTTATTCTCAACACTATTTCTGTAGTAACTGATTATTTTCGTTATTTTATTGACTGCATCATACTTTCGTAGATTGAAAATGATTTTTTGATTTTATTGATCGCCTTAATATTCTTTCAGTTTTAATTGCGTGGTTTTTGGGAAAGCTGTGCTTTATTTGAAAATGAAAACTTGTACGAAGTATCCTCCAATTTAATGACAATATTAATAAAATGTGAACATGCATAATTCATTGGAGATTGTTTTCCAAATTTATTGCAAAATAATTACTTTGCCATTGTATTGCCTTCATAAAAGGAAGGACACTACATTGCAAGATGTAATCCTATCTCGTTAATAATGTACTTTAATGAGTTTCATTTAAACTTTTGTTCATAACATTGTTGTTAATTTTGTTGTCCCTTAATCGGTTTGCCGTTTATAATGAAATTGTTTTATGGAGAGATTAAATAATTGATAACAATTTACTAAATTTATAGCTTATGATTATTTATGAATATCAATAGAATAGTGTGCGACAGTGTCGTTCGTACAATATCAGTGATTGTACAGTTGCAGTGATTTTAGTGTTCTTTTACAATGACAGTGACTTTAGGTAGTCACTGTCAACCTAACGCTACTGTAATTGTATAGTTGAAGTGACAATGACTATGACTTTATAATGACACTGAATGTGCAGACACAGTGACTGTACAGTATGGGTGATTGTACAATGACAGTGCAGTCAACTTTCAGCGTAGTCCATTAAACAAAAATGTGCGATAATTTCAAAATGGTATAATGACAGCGATCGTACAATAGAGTGACGGTGTAATGGCAAGAACTGTTCAATTGCGATGACTTCGAAATGGCACTGACTGTACAATGATAGTGACTCTACATTGGCAATAACTATTAGGTGTCAGCGACTGTATAATGACATTGATTGCAGTCACAGGAAGTGACTGCATAACGGCACTGATTGCACTAATTTTAAAATGACGGTGACTGTATAATGACTGTGATGGGACAATACAATCACGGTGGAATAGAAGTAACAGTAAAAAGGCAGCTTTAGAGTGGCGTTGAACGTACGATGTCAGTGACGTTATCATGACGCAGACTTTGCAATGATAGTGACTGTACAATGGGAGTGACTGTGCAATAGCAGTGACTTCACAGTGACATTGAGAATAATAACACTCTACAAGAAATGTTTTTTTTTAATTTTATAAAGGCAAACTTTACAATAGATTAATTGATTTATAGAAATATTTCTCATATTGATGTTTAATTAATCTTCCAAAATGAAAAATTGTTGCAATTAAACATGTTGCAGTAATTTCTGTCAGGCAAGAACACGAAAACTAAAAATGAAAAATGTTACTTTTTCAACGATATTGGCTTGACACTTTCATAGAAGGATAAAGAGAGCGAGAGAGAGAGAGAGAGACGGGGGGAGGTAGGAAGGAAATAAAACAAACCTGTCGTATTTACGGCCAATATAAACTCACCTGAGGCTTAAAATATCAATTACACACACATGCCAACGATGCAATTATTACGATACTAATGAAGTTGCAAAAAGTTGTCAAGAATCATTATATTCGATAAAATATTGTTTGTTTGATTAAAAACGAAAAGTGTCGGTGCCTCAATTAGTCACATTCGTTGCGGTAGAAGTAAAACTTGTAAAATGTGAAGAAGAATAAGGTAAAATACCTCTTGCAGGTGATGAAAATTCTCTTCAAACGAACTAAAGGGTTTACTAATTGTTGTTTTTAGTTTTTACTTGCGGTTGCCTTACTCGGTGCTTTAATTGCTGTATCGTCGGTTGATTCCTGGTATTAATGTGTGTGATACGGTTATTGGTGTTAGGTGTTGCAGTTGTTGGTATTGTAGTTGTTAGTTGCTATAAATAATAGTGCTAAATAAAATAAAATAGCTTAATGTATTCTTTTTATTTCGTACATTCGTTTCTATTCGATGGTGATGAAATGGGTTTAAGTGGAGTGTATGAGGGTCAGACGGGTGAACGATATGTGACAGAAATGGAAAAATTTAAGGGACTAAACATTTCAAAGTTTTTAAGAGAAACTTTACTAAATCCATAAAACTTCATAAAAACTTTTCTGTTAAAACTATGTAGTCGGACTCGTGGCGAGATGCCATGACAGTTGCCTTTATACTTATTTCTGTTGTTGTTGTTGTTGTTCTGGCTAAAGCGTTATTGTAATGTGTACTAGTCAAGCATCGATATACATTTCCTTCCTTCGTTTTTTAAATGTTATCAAACTCTTTCCATCTTTCTAATTAAATTAAACTAATAGTTTCAATTTGTTTTGAAATTTGTTTAACTTATTTTTTACTAAATTTTTATTATATGTTTTTCTGTTTTGCATTTCATTCTTGCTAAAAGTTTTACCTTTAACTATTTTCAATATCGTTAGCTCGCAACGGCTGTTCCGGTTTCGTATCGATATCGTTAAAACAAATTAGTTTGCAACAAAAACGGCTGTCGAGTTTTGCTCTGCCATTAGTCAGTCGGTCACTTAGTGAGTCACTGTTTGTTGAAGAATTGGTAAAAGTTGAAATTATTGCTATGCTTTTTGTTGATGTGACAGATTGACAAGAGCGATTTTTCCATTAAAACAATTTGTTTTTTCTAATAAAGCAAAATGAAATAATTATAATGGTATTTATTGAACTGGATTTATGACAGTTCGATATATTTTCATTTCTGCTCAAAAAAAAAATTAGTGTGACCTCATAAAGCATATTTGAATATGAATAGAAATAAACTGTTATATAGAATAGTATACACATTAATGATAATAAATTGTTATGCGTATTCGTAGATATTATTATTAATGTAAGTGTGTTTATAAATATCATTATAACCGTTGTTATAACAGTTATAACAGAAGTTATTACAGCAATCATAACAATTTATAACAATTATTGTAACAGACATAAACGAGAAGAAGTTATTAAAAAGGTTATTATAAGTGACAGATTTGGATTTTCTAAGATTTACCGTCATCCCTCGTTAAATTAGATTTGGAGGTAAATTGGTTTCGGTATTATAAGCCTCCTAGTAAAAGTTGTTATAAGTGTGATTATACAAGTTATAACAATTTCCAGGAATTTTAATAACAGACAAGACGAAAAGACTTTAAAATGCATTAAAGGAAATGTGGGAGGTCTGGAAAAGTATATGTATTCAGGCTCAGAATCATCACCTTCTTCGATTTGGGCCCGGCCGTCCATGCGTCTGTTTGCCTGCCTGTCTGTCCATCTGTCTGACGAAATCAAAAAATCTAATCCGAATCGCACCCGCTTCTAATAACTAACATGAATTTATAATTTACAGAAGCATTTATAGTTAGTTTTCAGCGTCTCTAGACGGAATTGAATGACGAATGATTTTTTCCTTAAACTCTGTCACGCATAATAAACTTTTTTGCAGAAAATGGGCTTGGTCCGCCTGTAAGAACCGCAATTATAAAGAAAATCGCATTACGGGCGAGCAAGTGAAAGCATTGTCATGAACTGTGACACGAATATTTTCTCTTATTACAAACTCTTTCTTATTGAAAATGGTCTAAGAAAGGGAAATGTTATATTGAAAGGGGCGCGCGTCTCTTTAGTTCGCTTGAAGAGAATTTTCATCACCTGCAAGAGCCTTTTTACCTTATTCTTCTTCACATTTTACAAGTTTTACTTCTACCGCAACGAATGTGACTAATTGAGGCAGCGACACTTTTCGTTTTTAATCAAATGAACAATATTTTATCGAACATAATGATTCTTGACAACTTCTTGCCACACCATTAGTATCGTAATAATCGCATCGTTGGCATGTGTGTAAGTGATATTTTAAGACTCAGGTGAGTTTATATTGGCCGTAACTACGACAGGTTTGTTTTATTTCTTTTCCCCCTCTCGCTCTCTCTTTTTTTATCCTTCAAGCCAATTTCGTTGAAAAAGTAACATTTGTCATTTTTCATGTTCATGCTTGACAGAAATTACTGCAACATATTTAATTGCAACAATTTTTCATTTTGAAAGCTTAATTAAAGATCAATATGAGAAATATTTCTATGGAACCAATAAAATATTGTAAAGTGGCAAATTTCGTAAAAAACATTTCTTGCGCAGTGTTCCCAATGTCATTGTGAAATCGCTGCTATTGAACAGTTAGTCCCATTGTGCAGTCGCTATCATTGGAAAGTCCGTGTCATGATAAAGTTACTGACATCGTACATTCAACGCCACTCTAAAGCTGCCTCTTTATATCCACTCATTACTAGGAACATACTATAAATTTATTTTGCGGGTGTAGGGTACATGAGCTTTGGCCAGGTCGTAATTATCATCTTACTTGTTTATAATTACGTTCAAATAATGAAAATTTAATGGAAAACATTGTAAAAGCGTTGGTAAATGGTTTGGATTTTTCATTAATTCTTATCTTTTTGGAAATTTGTTGGTTATTAGTTTATATATCTGCGGCAGTATAACAGAATTTCACTTAAAAGAATTATAATTATCCTAGTGTTTTCTTTGCGTTAGCGAAATTCTTTGCAATTATTGCAAAAACATCTCGCATTCTTGTTCAATTTTCTCTTCTTATCAAAACTTGTTCACGTTATAAAAGTTTTCTCGCCAAAAGGAATTTTCTCCAATTTTTCCCCCCAATGATTCTAAAAGTTTCTTAAATACTTGAACGATACATTTTTGCTCTTTTTCCGGTAAGTTTTCATCCTCCACACCCGGAGCGATAAAGTGTCTTTACTTTCTGCTTCGTTTGCCACGTGTTAAAGGAAACATTGCAATATAGAGAAGTATATAAATTTAAAGTCTTAATCAACCTCTAGTTCGATTTGACCTTAATCGTCTGTTTGTTTCTCAGTCTGTTTATCAGTCTGTCAATCGTGTAGAAATCACGATTGCTAGAGAACGAATAGAAAGTTTTTTTTTGGAAATATAAAAAACTTTTACAAAATTTCTTTCATAAAATATTGTTTTTGTTTTTAGTAAATAATTTGTTTTTTATATGAGTTTTCATAATCTGGCAAAGTAAATTTTAATGAAGAAGAATTACAAGTAATAATACACTAAATCAAAATAACGACCAAATTAAAGAAATGAAACACGATCTAACCGAACTTAATGCAAACTTATTTATAAAAAGCGTTCGTTGAAAGGAATAAAATCGAGCGGTAGAAAAAGGCCGGAGAAGAAGAGGAAGAGAAGAATTTCATTCATTATAAATCAAAACTGTTGCATTTTGTGAGTTTTTGAAAACAAAAAACAACAAAAGTTTCTTTGTATTCTACTGTTTTTCTCACAAAAAATATTTGCATTGTTTTTGTACATTCCTTCAAATATGTTTTTGCATTTCTTCTGACAACAAAAACAATGACGATAACAACAACAAATAGCTATTTTATCATTCTCCTCTTTATTACGAAAATTGTCGCCTCATTGCTTACGCTGACTCATGTTTATGCTTTAGCGAATGCTACGAAAAAAAAATTAAATATTAAAATAAATAATACAAAAAGAAAATTCCAAACGATTTTCTTATTATAATGAAATTCAAATACATTCATCTTCTAAGAGATTCCAAAAAAAAAAAAACAAGTAAAACATACAATAATTAAGTAGGCTGTTGTTTTTCTCGAAATATCCTTCTAGGAATGAAAAAATGAAAAAGGTGTGAAAACAATTTTAGTTTGATTGATATGTTTTTTTGTGAATTTAAATTATAGATTATGGAATTTATTCTTGTTTATCAAATGATAATTGTAATAAATTTAATTATTGTTAGTAAAATTCATTCGATATTAGTGAGAAACATTAATCATGTATACAAGACTTGAATCAACTGAAAAAATAATCGATTTAATAATTCATACGGCAAACACTCTTTGGTGTTGAAAAACAGGGCAAAAAACTCGATAATAATTCGAAGATAATGTTGTTAGATGTGTTTGCGGTACACATTTTACAATATGGTTCCATGGAATATGGCTGTGACTTGGATTTATGAAGAAAACTCTCCCACAACACCGTTTGAGTGTTGGAATAATTAATATCAAATGGTTTCGAATAATAATAAAAATAATAATAATAATAATAATAATAATAATAATAATAATAATATAATAACAACTAAGAATTAATAGATAGAAATATTCAATGATTTTAAGAAAATTAAGAAAAATTAATTAAGAAAATTATCTTAACAATTATTCCAATCACAAGGCTCTTCCAAACGTGTTTACTCCGAATTTAATTTCTCGAATATATTTTTAAGCAAACAAATTTCGCATAAAACGGTTATTTATTATGCTAAGTATGGTTTGTGTCTCAACTGTAGAAGAAGGTTAGAACTACTTTAGATTAGATAACTTCGTTCTGATCAAAATGTATCCTATATCATTATATATAATAAATATAATATATATAGTTGAAGGTTAATTCGTACAACTAGCGGGTGGAATTAATCCCCTTTTCGTAGCTCTTCTAATGCAGAATGTTTGAAAGTAGAATTTTAGTTTAAAATTTGTCATAACTTGAGTGTCATAAATAATAATAAATTAATTTTAGTTTTAAAAAGTGGCAGTGGCAATGATAGTTTTAATATCAAACAGCGTTTGGAGATAGATATTCAGTCTCATAAAATCGTGCAAACTGATGAGAGACAAACAAACAGACCTACGAATGGGGTTGATTCTAAGGTTAACGGGGGTGAGTGAAGGGGTTAACGGGGTTGTATTAAATCTGTCATCTTATATCTGTCTGTCTGTCTACCTGTTTTATATCTGCCATTTCTCACATAGTGAGAAATAGTTTTTTTTTAGAGGAGGACATAACATATATATAAAATTGATGTAATAGACATAAAATATATAAAAATCTTTACAAATAAATTGAAAATATATAATGAAATATTAAAAAAACTATGTACAAAAATTGTGTAAAATGGACTAAAATACGTACAAATGCTATGGAAAAATATGCAATGATATGTTTTGAATTACATCGAAGCGTTGAAAATTCAATGAAGATTGTTTTATATCAAACATTATTATATAATATATATGCATCATTTCTCACTGGCTTACATTGACGCGGGATCATTGAAGTGCTCCGTGTCCCAGAAAATGACTGAGTGAATAGAATGAGAAAAAAAAGATGTGGAATTAAGTTAATATACGAAATTATCATCAATGATAAAACGAGAATTTCTACTAATAATAACTTAAACCGTTTGAGAGATGGATAAAGAGAGAGAGATAAAGAGAAAGAGGAAATGATAGAGAGTATGGGAAAAGAGATCATACAGGTGAAAAGAACTATGAGTAGTGATGACTTTATTTGCGTATGTGTGGTATAAATGCGTATGCGTCGACAAATTGTATGTATTTAGTTAAAATGTTTCTTTTTGACTTTCTATTATTTACATCATGAGACAAAAAGAAACGGATGTTGTCGTGGTTTTAAATGTCAAGTCAATGTCAATGCAAATAGATCTCTTTCTAGGACGACGGAATTAATGTAAACAATGTCGCATCAGCTATTAATGTGCGCCTTAGTGTGTGGGTGTATGTGTGATACGTGTATGAATATGTTCGCTTACAGTAAATCTGCTTTTTGACCTGTTTGCATATAAGAATTTGTTTGTGTGTGTGTACTTGTGAGCGTGTATGTGTGTGTGAGTTCATGATTTATTACGCGTGTATGTGTGCGCGCGTGTGTGTGTTTATAAGTCATTATTTATGTTGAAAAACTAACATAAAAGTGCATTTTTGTAGCGATACGAAATGAGAAGGAAAACTTTGCCGAATGACATTGAAAAAAAACCACCTTGATGTTAACCTTAATTACGAATATAACAACAATAACATCTACAACAACATTGCTATCAACACAAAAGCGACATTAATAATAATAATAATAATAATAATAATAATAATAATAATAATAACAACAACAACAACAACAGAGAAACAGAGCGAGAAAAATTGTAACTTTTTTATAACATCTACTTATGGAAAATAATGTAAATGCATACAATCATACAACTCATTATAATTTTTCATTTATTTAATCATTTATTTATTCATACGGTGAATCATTCATTAACTCGTCTATTCATTCATTCATTCATTCCTTTGATTGTGACTTACTCTTAGGATTTTTTAAGCTTTTGCTTTTTTACTGCATACTTTACCCCTGCCCCCCCTCCCTTCATCCCTTGTCGCAAATTCGTCCAGCGTTGAATGTATTGAAGTTATTTGAAGGTCGTCGATACGGGGCTGCGGATTTTGTTGCTGAATTTGAAAGCTCTTCGTCTAGAAGGTAGTGATTACGAGCTAGCATTACCAGGGATTACGAATCATCATCGAATTAAGGCCATCAATATCAATTTTTGAAGAAAAACTAAAATATAGACTTCCAATTCCCGAAAAATATATTACGATATGTGGGTATCTTTACCAGCTTATGCCCTGCAGGGAGTGACAAAGTCCTTCCAATTCCTAGGAGATTAATGTGCGAATGGAATGACAACATTAGATGTTGAATCGATTCGTTTTTACGGCATTTAAAGTTATGAAAAAGTCATGAAGAATTTCATGTCATTTTTTACCACTGGGTAAATTTTATTATATTTTTTCAGTTTTCATTTTTCATGCATTATTGTGTGACTACTGTTTCTTTTACCTTCTTTTTATTTACTTTTGAATTTGTTTTAAAATTCTTTTTTTTAATGAACGAAATATCATTATCCCTATTTGTTGTTCTCTTGCTTCTTCCCTCTCTGAGTAAATATATACACACACAGACAAGTATGCATCTAAATTCGGACACAATAATTTCCTATAGGCTTAAGAGAAGAAGAAGGGTAAAATTGTGTTGATAGAAAGAAATTTGAAAGCTTTCAAGCCCTTTTGAGAATTCGTGATTTTAAATAAATAAATGCTTGTTCTTTACAAGTCGTGACTGGATATTTCTATATTATATCCTTTTTATTTTCTATATTGAAATATTTTATTTATTGATATTATAATATATTTACATGTATGTGTATAAGCCTTAAATATTGTTGAATTTATTTTGTAAAAATTCGATTAAAATGTAATAAATTTTTCGAGAAGGAATCTTCTTGTTCTTTTAAAAATATCTTTTAGAAAAAGCTAAGACAAGAAAGCGAAGAAAATTATTATTTTTTTAAGAACATTGATTTATATAATTTATTTTAGTAAAAATTGTGTCCTGAAAGTCCTTTTACACCTAATACAACAAATATATTCGGAAATTAAAAAAATATTAAAAAAATCTAAAATCTTTAACAATAATATTTGAACACTTGAGAGCGATCAAATCGTTTCCATTGAGAATTTTATCAAAAATTGAAACAATTAATCGCAGTTTGTTTTAGTCAAAATTTAGCAAAGACTTTGCTTAAAATTTGAATAATATATTAAAATTATATTTATACATTTATGGGGTTTAATATAAAATTAATCATCTTTCATAACTTCCAGGTTAAAAAAATGATATTAGTTATTCAAGGTAATAAAAAAGAAATTCTAAAAAAGATGAATAAAAGATCAAAAACATGTATTTGTCAATAAATGAGCGATTAAAATCGATTTCTTTTTTAAAAATATAATAATATTAATTTCCGTTGGTAGAAAAAAATATAAAAAATTAAACAATTATAACTTATTTTTTTACTTTTCCCTCGTTTTTATCTCGTAAACATTTTAGTGTTCACAAAAAATTAGCACTGAATAAACCTGGAAATTATTTATTTCTTCACCTTAAAGAAATAAATTCGTGAAGAACAAAAATAATTTGAAAAAGTTCAACACATTAAAAATCAATAATTAAATGGAAGAATTTCAATATTCTGCGCGTTAAAGTATTTTTCCAAAAGAAACGAAATGTTAAACAAAATTAAAAAAGATTATTAAGAACAAATAAAAAAGTCCAATAAAAATTTATTGATAATTTTTATAAGGGAACATTTTTTATTTATTCAAATTTGTATCTATAATATATACAGGCATAAATCTTCATTCCAAAGAGCCGTTAAATTTTACAAATTTATTTATTTATTGATTATTATTTCGGTTTTATGATTGATGTGTTGGCGGCGCGGCGCCATTTATTCGTTCAGTGCAATGAAATTGTATTGATTTCATGAATGCACAAACGAGATACATAAAAATTAATAAAAAATTCAACAATAACAAAAATAAATAACAATACTCATAATAATGGAAACCATAATAACATAAATAGCAATAACTAGAATAAAAATCACACGCATTTTTGAACTCGATTGAATTTTAGTCAACGAAGTATAAATTGTTTGGATAACAGAAAATTTAAAAAAGGCAATATTTCTTGAAACAAGTTTTTTATTGAATTAATTTTTTTATTTTTTTTATTTTTTAAAAAAATGTTTAAAACAATTTTTTATTCACTGAAAATGTTTGGTCAACCAACGGTGTTGATTGTGATGATCTCACAACCACAGCGTCATAAACGAACGTGATTGCTGTAGCCAAAAAAAAAACAAATTAAACTTAAAAATTTGCAAGAGAAAAATCTTTCTATGAACTGAAATATCTTTTAATTAAAATATATCATAAGTGTTTATAATTACTAAGTGGCAGATATTTGATAACATGCCAAGTAACGTAATTATTCCAATTAAGACTAACAATTCTCTTTAAAGCTTTTAGAAGCTCAAAAGTATTTGTAACTTCAAAGTTACGAAATTTCCAAAGTTTTAACCAATTAGAATAATTTTTCGAACGAGATGTAAAATTTCCGATTTTGATAGAGTACAAGAAAATTATTTCTACCCTCTAATCTATTTGGCTCTGAGTTAATTTTTATAGTCTAACCAACGACAGTATTAAACGATAAGAGAAAAATGTATGCAAAAATTTTTTTTCTAACTAAAAAAATATTACGCAATATTACGCAAAATCCACGCGGTTTTTCCACAGACAGATTTCAGTATTTTATGGAGACAACTAAAGGACCGTCAAGGGCCGTGTTTACATACAATTATTTTTATTTGATAAAGGTCCAGAAAAATGAAGTCATAAAATTATATTGCTGTGAAAGTCATAACAGTCATAGTCAAACAGTCATAATAAAAGAAAATCCTTCAAATATCTTAAAAAAATAAATAAATAAAATAAAAAAATCAACTCATTAAGAAAGAAAGAAAAATCGAGACTTAAAAGCGAAAATCAAGTAAAAACTCAGCCTCTCAAAGTGCTGAGTGCTCGTTTGAAGGGATTGTATTCGATTTAAGGATGAAGGCGTACGAATTTATTTATCCCTTTTAACTCCCTGCAGTGATATTTTCTTGCTAGCAGACATATTTATACCATCAACCTAAAAGATATTACATATCTTTTTGTTTTTATTATTGTATTGAGAGATAGCCAGTTAGGATGACCATAAAAATTCTCTATCGCTCGCAATTTTCAATTACTTTGGGACTTTCTTTATTACTTTCTCAATTAAACGTGTAGTGGGATTATCTCGTAAGAACTGCAATAAGGCATACTTTGCTCTGTTCAGTGCTTTTTTCTCTACGCTCTTAATTGCCTAAACTCTAAACTGCGCTGATATACGTTGGCTTTCAAAGGTAGTCGCCTACTGACCAAAGTCCACCCATCTCCATACAATTACAATTACAAAAATCAGAGTACAAACAGAGGTGAATATAGGCCACACTTTCGGGTGTGTGACATTAAAAAGGTCATGCGATTAAAAATGTCTCTGAGGCTTTTAAATTTTTTGCTATCTCCATTTAATGGACTTTGTGACATTCTTTCATTTGATCATTTTTCAATATTTTTTTCTTTTACTTTTTAATTTATATCTGTTCATTTTTAAATATATTATCTCAAAATTTTTTTTGTTTGGGGCAATTTTGAATATGTCTCTCACATTCACCTAATTCGGTGTACCGAGATAATTTCCTTTGTGGTTTCATTCATTTATTTTTTATTTGAACAATAATAAAAGTTTCCTAACGCTTATCTATTCGAAGCCGCGTTCTTCTCTATTGTTTTGCATTCTCTTAATCATTTTTATTGGACACCAACTGGCTCGAATAACGGAAACAACAACCACAACAACAACAACAGAAACAACAACAAACAAGCCAATGTAGGGGTTTCGTTAAGGGTCGTTTTTATTTACTCTTATTTTTGGCTTTTTTATGGGGATCATAGGTTTATCGTTTCGGTTTTGTGTCTCTGTGTAAACTGTCTGTCATCCTCTCTCTTTATGCCATTTTCCTTAGTTTGATTTTTCTCTGGTTTGCTTTTCGGCTTTTCGTTTTTTCTTTAATGCAATGTCATTATTTTCATCGATTTTGGTTGTATTAATTTGATTTGAAGACTTATGTGTAAAATGTTGTTTTTTTGTGAAGAAAATACGTTTATTTTATAAACTTGAAACATGTCAAGTCCACTAAATCGAAAATGAAAATGGAAAGATATTAAGTGGATTAAAAGAGGTTTATAAACTAAACCTCGCACAGACCCTTATATATAAAAAAAACAACGACACGTGCTTCTATGGAAGTAATTTTTTTGTAAAATAAATTACATTCTAAATCAGCCTTAATAGTCCCATCACATTTTCCTTTATAAATAAAATATAAGTTTCGATAGACTCCAATAGATTTTGGGCAGGCTTATGAAGGTGTTAACGAAGTTCTATGAGAAGGCACTTTGGATGGTGCAAAAGTTTCGAGTTACGCCTTAAGATATGCTAATGATTTATCAAAAGATCCGATAGGCATAATGGTGTTCACTGAGATTTAACAGAAGAGCATAAATTACTGAAGTTTAAAAGAGTTTTAACAGAAAAGCATAAATTACTCAAATGACTGCAAGTGCAAGCAAGTACTCAGCAACATAATTTAAAATCTCTTCAAAAACATCGAATGTCCTTTTTGAATTGACAAGTTATAATTGCTTTTAATTGGTGCACACAACACATGACATCTTTGCACTGCTCACCGATTATGACTTAAACGAGGCGCAAAACTGCATGTCATGGAAGTACAAATTAAAACAATTTTGCACTTCTGATTCAGTTTTTGAGTTATCTCCTAAATTCCACAAAGCGCTTTAAGGAAAGTAACCATTTGGAACAATCGATTCTGACCAATATCGTAGGTACAGATATTTAGATGCTTAAGCAGTCAAAATACAAAATATTTTTTCAGGCTTAGCCTAGAGTTATAGGCAGTTGTAGTTACAGGTTTTTGAGTTATAGGCGGATGAGGTGATTACCTAGATATTCAAACAATCTCTGATAGAAAACTCCAACATTCGACATGTAGCCGTTTACGAGTTACACTCGAGTTATCTCGTATAACTCAAACTTGTCAAAAAGGCTTACGGATGATCGAAGAGTATACGACAGTGTACTAATACATAACACTTATGATAATATGTTATAGTGTCGAGTGTTAAGCGTTAACTGTTAATATTTCCTTTACTCCATACAAACAGTTGAAGGTGCTAAGTCCTAAATTTTGTAACTTACAAAGATCCTAAAGAGATCTTGCGATTGTCTTAAGACTTAAGTAAAATTAAACTACTAATTATGAGCAGAATAAAAGTGCAGTATTTTTTATTTGCGAATGGAAGAAGATTGTTTAAACCTTTTCTCTTTTTTATCCTCTTCCTTTGTTTTTTGTCGCCATTGTCCTCTGATTCTTCTCTTGTTCCATTTATTTTCCATGTTTTTATAAGTCGACGGAGGACGGGTCCATTTGGCTCTTCATTATTTCATACCGTTACCATGCTTTTCTCTTCATTATTTCATATTAAATATTTTTTGCTTTTTTCTACATTTTTAATGGAAATTTAATAACATTTGGCTACTGGTGTTAAGGCTATAATTTTATAGTATTGCTCCTTAATTCCCAGCTACTCAGTTTTATTCTTCGTTTTAATTTTTTCTGGTGAACTTTTTTGTGCAGCCGTCTCTTTATTTTGAAATCTTTTTTTTTTGGTCGTTCCTCTTCGTAAATTAAGTTTGATTTAAGTTTTTAATGAATACTTTTATAAAAAATAAAAAAGAGAAGAAATTCTTTTTGTGCGGAATTATGGTTTTGGACTACCGGATTTTATCCGTGGATATAAACGTAAATTCGTTTTAAACCTATAAAATATACGTAATCCTCTTTAGTTTTTCTCAAACTTCTCTATTTACTTTCTGTACTTGGTGCCCTTCACCTTCTTTCCTCTTGATCTAGCTCTTTAGATAAAGCCAAAGCGTACTATCATTTACTGAAAACTATTTTTAACTTCGGTAATATCGTGGTACTAAAACATGTTTGCACCACAAAAACCTCAAATTTATTTTTACCGACTCAATTATTGATTTTTCTATTCACTAAAAAAAGAAAGAAAAATAAAGTGCATGATTAAAAAATGAAAACACACAGAATAAGAAAAAATGCCTTAGCACACTTTTTTATGCGGTAAAATTTATATTCAAGTGAAATCGCTTCTTTATCTTCGTGTGCGCGAAGAACTATAAATTCTTGTAAAATATTTTTTCTTGCAGTAGTTGTTATTATTGTTGTGTTTATTATTTGCTGCTGTTGTTTTTGTTTCACGCATTTATAATTTTATAATATTTCCATTCACAACATTGCTGATGTTCAAATCGTTAAACAAACATTGACGAATCCTATATGACGTTTCACCATGAGCCATAAATTAGTTTTATTTCTAAATAATACTAATTCATCTTTGTAGTATGCATACAAGTGACGATATGATGTACAAAATATGTTTGTATTAATTGCAAATTTTCAAAATTTTTAATTTTGCAGGAAGTTTAGTTTAATTTCCTTTAGTAAGGAATTAGTGACAGTAGTTGCGATTATGTTCCCAAACTTTCTGAAATATTTAATAACTAGAACTTGGTTGTTTTACAACGAAAATACTATTTTATGAAAGTTTTATTACCGTTAGTTGACTTAGGTTTACAGCTCTATTCCGAAAATAAACTTTACTATAAATTATATTTCTGCTTTTGTAAATTTCTAGTAAAATTTACTAAATACTGATATTCTGAAAATTTGTTTACAACTGATAAACTTATTTAGTTCACCATGCATGGGGAAAATCTAAATGTAAAAAAAGTTTTCGTTGTAGCGTTCAAATTTAAATATTATTAATAATGAAAAATTTATAAAGGAAAGTATATTTTCAAAATAAAATTTAAAAGCCATTTGAGTAAAATTACTTATTTTCAGTAGATCAGAAATTCCATATTTCGCAAAATATCTACAAATAGGAAATATTATGAGTATGTAGATGTATGACAAGGTATAAGGTAGACACCTTCCTTACCCTGTTTGAACTACTAGTTGTTCCTCAATAGATTTAGGAAATGCAATTTCCTTATTTCTTATTTTTTCTTATTTTCCTTATTTTTTGACACTGATGATTGACTCATTGGTTGGATGCAGTGATGTCTACGCATTTTTGGTATGAACCGTGTCCAAAGGAATATAAGGCTATGAGGAACCTTACCGTTAATGGTAATCGGGTTTTATGAATATCATAAGGCTGAATTTCTTCTATAATATTTAAAACTAAAGATTGCGGTAATCGAAAATTTTTTATGAACTCTCCTTCGTTCATTAAAAATGGATCATTAACATCGCGAAGGTGTCTTAAGTAACGGCGCCTCTCAATTCTTCTTTGTCGTTTATCCTCTGCTTCGTAAATATCCAGCAACAAAAGAATATCTTCTTCCATAATTATTTTCACGGTCAAAAAATTAAAATTGTTCAATTCGTAAGTAAAACTCGAATTGGCTGTGATTTCAAAAAAACTGTCAACACGTTTTCTGATTTTTACAAAATAATAAGGAAAATAATTTTTCAATTTCTCTCAGAATACGAAACCTTTGTAAATAGTAAAATATTTACTATTTGTAAAAGTGGTGACTTTAGTAAACCAGCCAGAATAGAGCCGTTAGTATAAATTGAATTTGTAGATTAAAAAATTCCGAAGATTGGAATGTCCATGCTCATGCAATATCCAGTCATGAATATTTGTCTCTGATTTATGAGTGAATTGTCATCAATGAATGTTATGAAAAATATAATTTTCGAATTTATTTGAACTTATAATTACTAACTAAAATTGGTGTAACTAAAACCAATACTTGGGCACATTTTTACTTCCTTTTAGTTTTTTACCCCTTGTATTTTATTTATGATTTCAGAGAGATTTAATATATTTAATAGGGTTTATAAAATATAATTCATCGAATTCTACAGTAATTTAATTTTTTTTTTACAGATAATCCTCTTGATAGTGTTCGCTTTGGTCTTCGGTAAGTTCAAAAGTAAATTGTATAAAAACATTTTTCAAGGTGGTTTTAAATGCGCACGTTGAGGTTGACAATATTAACGAGAAAGAGAGAAGAAGGTTAAAGAGAGAAAAATAAATGAATGAAATAAATTAAGAGAGAATTATAAAGCTGATTAACAACGGCTTCATTTAAAGTGAATACAACGTTTTCAGCAGCTCGATCTATACCAGTGGTTTTTGGTAAAGGATACTCGTATAAAACCGGGTAATAATGGCAACAGCTTGTATTTCACTAGACAAAAGCGAACAATTAAACTGAAAGCAGAAAAGTAAATTAGCGAAGCGGAGTAACTCTATTTTTTTAACAAATTTTTTGAGGAAATTTTGCAGTTTTTTCGAAGTTTCTTTGTTTCACTCATTTCTTTTGTTTGATTAACTCTTTGATCTTATTTGAAATTTTTAATGAATTTTTCATTAGTTTCATTATTATATTTAGTATTAGTGATAACTCCATAATCTATAATACTAAAAATATCAGAAATGAGCAGATAATTTTAGATAATTGTAAAAACCTAAGCAAAGTATAAATATTTATTTTTTATAAATTTATTCTTGCATTGATCGTTTAATTATCGCTGAAGCATTATTGAATCAGCAAAGTAATTCTAGAAATTCTTGAACTTGTCGCGATTGATTGTAATTGAAATCTAGTTAGCAGAATTCATGCACGATTCACTCAAAGTTCTGGCACGAACTTTAGTGTATTTTTTGAACGTTGTTTTTAATAATATTTTTTACCCCTATTTTCGAAATATTTACTTTTGGCTCTTGTTTAATATTTGTGTATTTGTATTTTATATCAGATGTTGCTTTTTATCTGATTCTGGTTGTGTTCTTATTCATAAAAAATGTTTTTTTACTTTCAAAAGATTTTCTCGGCACGATTTCGGTTTTTGAAAAGGCGAATACTAGCTCCTTCGTGATGACAATCCTCCTGTCATCAGCAAAACCCATTCTCCGCAAGGACTAAAAAATAAATCGTATTTTATTTTTTCGTATTTTATTTCTTTCATTTCTTCCTAAATGGCTTATATCGTATTTTGTGTGTGTGTGTGTGGGCGTGTGTATGTGAAAGGACAAGGTATAAGAGAGCTTTATTATTTGCAATTTTAGCCACTTGCTGACTGAGTTATTATGGCAATTATTTTATTATTATGGCAATCTGGATTTTTTGGTTTGTATTTTTTTTCATTTGCTACGGCACACCATTTTAAAATAGTCTGGATTTCTTACTCCGATAGCGTTCAAGGCGCCATTTGTGGTAATGGCTTCAAGACAAAATAGTTTTTAAGCCTAAGATGGAATGAATAAATTTTAACAAATCTAGCTTATTTGAAAATATAGTCAAACATTTTTGATTTATTTTCGACAAAACTTTCAGCGTTTCTAATTTCAGTTTTGAGGAATTTAATTCTGTTTTCGATTCACATCTCGCCATAAACAAAGAGTGTTTGTGTTGATGTTTAAGTGTTTAAGCGTTTGAGAGTTTGAGTGAAAGAATAGTCTGGATTAAGCGCTTGTAGTCTCGGTTGAAAGTTTGTCATATCTTCGGTTTTTGAATTCTCAGCCAGAAGAAGTTTTCAGGTTTATGTCTTGACTAAACGTATCTGTCGTTTTTGAGTTTCTCAGCTCGATCGGAATAACGGTTTTGGAGTTTTACCGTAAGATCGTACCAGAGTATTTTATTAATTGAGTTATTAATTTTAATTCTTTTATATGATTGACGAAGGTTCCAACTCATATTATTAATAGATTTAATTAAAACGTACTACACGGCGTATGAGCAACTCTGCGCTCTAGTAAAAATATATAACTATCTTTACGAGGAGGTGTCATTTATCCTTTCATCGTGTCTTCTGCTCCATCAAAACAATATTATTTGCTTCTGTCTATGTTTTATGTCTTAATTTAAGCTCTTGGACTAATTATTTGGGGATTAAATTTGATTGTGTTGACTAACTGACAATTAAATGCCTTTAAGCTGTTAACGCTTTTATGACAGATTGCTTGAATAAATGGCAATCTACATTTTGTCTGCTCTTTCCAATTCTTTTGTTTATATTTTTTCAAAAAGAAATCTTATTAATTTTGGCGTTGTCAAAGGGACCATGTCAAATTTCATTTAGGAACCCGAAAGATAATGAGAATTATAGCAAAAAAAAAAAAATAGAAAAAAGAAAAGACAATATTAAAGTCGCTCAAGCTAGAACCCACAAAAGCCAAAAACCGTAGAGTCCACCTGAGAGCCAGTCCTTGAGTCGTCTACTGAAGCGACTAAAGAACGGGAAATGAACGTAAATGTTAACGAGGCAGAAAGGTCATTATTAAAGTAAAGGAAAATTACGAACAAGAACAACAACCACAAAAACAATGATTGTACTGGCAGCAATAAAAAAACGTAATCAAAAGGAAATTACGATGACGCTAGCAAACACTAGAAGGCAAAAATAACAGGAACAACTTGATCATAATAACCCGATACGCCAGTCAAGGAATGGTATTTGTCTCCAAACGATGGGTTCAATGGAATTAAATTAGAGAATGAAATAAATAAGAAGAGAAACAACAACAAAAATAAATGTGAAATGAAAAACAAAACAATTTTTAGAAAATATCGATTTTATATAGATACGAATTGACGGAATGGTATGAATGTCAAACTCAAATAATTTACTCCAAAGTGCGTTACGAATAAATTGCACTTCTCTCAAATTTCATGACATTTTTCGAAATTAGAAGAAATTGAAGGAAATGGGCTATAAAAAATTCAATTATTGAAATACAAAATTAAAGAATTATTTGAAGTAAGCTATCAATTATTTTTTTATGTTATAATTAAAAATTATTTATGATATTTGAAATCAGATACAAAAAAAATTAAAATTTATAATATAAATAAAAATTAAAATTTAAGAAAAAATAAAATTATGAAATTGAATTAATTAATTAATTATGAAATTAAATTAATTAACTAATTAAATTAATTCTTGAATTAAATTGATTAATTATTAAACAGGATTAATTATAAAACTGTTACTTTATTTACATTAAATTAAATTAATTATGTTGAGTCAAATAAATTATATTAAATTAAATGAATTGAATTTAATGTAATTCATTTAATTATATTTTATTACATACGATAATTGAAATATTGAAAAATTAGTGAATACGTAAAATCAAATTGAAAAAATAGTTAAATTTTACGAAATAAAATAATTGAAATTGCGTAAAATTAAATAAAAATCTATCAAATCAATTAACTGATGGATATGAAAGTTTTAAATGAATGCTTCAATGAAGTCAATCAACCAAATTTGAAAAATATTGCGAGTTGTTTCTGCATAAATGTTTTAAAGATTAACAGTCCGATGGATCATAAATTCTGCAAAGGAAATCGATTACTTTAATTTTTATCGCAAGTATCACAAAAAATAAAATGAAAAGATGATAAAAATGAAATGAAGTCAATGAGAAAAATTAAAAAAAATTATCCGCCAATTAAGAGCGCAATGAAGAAAAGAAATATAATAGAAATGAAAGAGCTGTTGAATAATATCGTTAAGAGTAATGCAGAATATTCTCTAAATGTAAAAGTAAACAACAACAACAACAATAATAAGTAAACAACAATAAAATAATATAGCAGTAATAACTAATTATTATTGATACCGAGAGGAATTAATTGCCTTCAAAGGAATTGCTTCATAAATCAATTAATTTTATTCGTGATAATTAAAGAATTATTTATTATTATTGCTTGCTCGTTATGTGTGTTTTAGTGTTGCCAACATATAGTTTTTCAGCTCATTTCTACCTTTTTTTTGAAGGAAATGTGAATTTTTAGATAAATATCATGGAGTTGTATAATATTTTCACACCCTAGAAGGTCACCCTAGGAGTGTCAGGGAGTGTCTGACTGAATGGATTCAGGTGCTAATTTGGGGTTGAAATGTATCAGTATACATCTTTGTATATAAGCCATAGAATGTGGCTGGTAGGATGGTGAAAGTCATGTTACAAAAGTGCGAGTGACAACCTCTTATCATCATCATCTCCATTTAATACGCAACGATTGTGAGTGATCAAGTTTTTATGAACTCTAATTAATTAAAATTTTCCTAAAATGGATTTCAGAATTTTAATGATATCAGAACCTGTTGGCAGGCGTAATATCGCTACAAACAATAAAGTTGATGAAGATTTTTTGGTCTTTCAGTTATAGACGATTATATTGAAAGTAAAAGATAAGCAATTGGTTTGCTAGAGAATTAATGAAAAACATAAAATCCCCAGAGAGCACTCCAATCGAATCTAGACCATATAAAATGCGTTTGCATTTGCACGTCTATGGTTTAATGGTTTTTGCTCATTTGTAAGCAACCAAATACGTTGAGGCACTTAGAATAACTGCCTTGTTATCATTCAAACCAACCGCTTTCAGAGTTTCTACAAGCTATGCCGATTCCTTCAGCTTCTTATTATTATCTTAGTTATTTTTAATTTTTTTTTTCTTTTAGATAATAAATGTTAACTATATAAGTGTTCGGTGGCTTCTTTATTTGATTTTGTGCAATTTTGTTTTTATTTTTTATTATATAATAAACTATTATATCCAGTACTCTATGAGAACAATCGTTGTCGCCTAGTTTCGTTTTAATCCTATTCTCAGTTACTCGTTACTTATTTGACCTCCAAAGATATAATATCTCTTAAACCAATTTTTTCGAAGGTTTCTGTTTGATTTTACGATTATGTCTTATGACATTAAGTTTGTGTGTGCGTTCCACTAGCTGTCCATCTGTTCGTGTGTGTGTGCAATTGTCGATGTTAACGACCAATTTAGATAAAGTGTTTAATAAATTTCGTTCCTTATGCGGTCGATTGTGTCGTTCTGTAGATGAAGGATGAGCGTAAAATCGTATGGAAATATAGATTACAGATAAATTTTACTCTTATAGTTTTATGTTGTAGAAAAGTAATAAGAGGAAAAGATGAATAAGATTAAGCTATTAATATATTACATAAACTTCTTTATTGTCGCAATATAGCATTTTTCGTTTATATAATAAAAAATAATTTTTACCCTAATTCGGTTTTTATCTTTTTTGTTGCTTTTCATTTTCATCTCTTTTTAATTTTGTTGTTGGTTGCTTTGTTTGTTGTTGTCGTTGGGTGTTGCTTGTTTGAGATAATGCTAAAATTTCTTTATGACTTTGTAAAGGATTATGTTTTTATTCTTGTGCGACCGTACTTAAATAATTGACTAGTTTGGCGCCTAACTTTACCGTCATTAATCATTTCTGCTGACTATGTTATAAACGCTCGTGGTTTGTTTGGTGGCTAGTATGTGATACACAATAAAATATAAATATCATAAAATTAATATAATTATTCTCATAAATTTCCCCTCTGAATTATCAAATAAAGGGTTGGTTTTATACATATCTTTAAACAATTATTCGTCTAGTAAAATGACAAAAGTATATTTGAAAAACAAATCATTTTCTCTTCATGTAAACAATATTTGTTTGGTTTTCAATTTAGGAAATTAATGAATTAATTAACAAATTAATGTTTAGTGTAATAAATTTTAGTAAACTCTATTAAAAATTCAATTCAAATTACGCAGAAAGCACTTTAATTCAAAGTTAAAAACATTTCACCGAATTAAAGAGTTCAAATTTTTTAATAAATCCCAAATTGTTTTCGTTTAGAAGATTTTGTTCAGAGCTCTTGAATACTTTATAATAAATTCTCGAATTAAACTCTTTAACGTTAAACTTCGCGTGGCATGAAATTAAATCCATTAGTTCCAGAGTTAAACGTTCTAAACGTTAACTTATTCACATTCAGCTTCTTCTCCATTGTGTCGCAAATTTTCTATAGTTAACCTTAGCGTGACTTTCGTGTATCGTGATTGTTGTGAAGTAAATGGCGATTAGCATAAAACTTCCATCGACTACAAAAGCTCGAACGAATACTTTATCATTCACTAAGAATGAAGTTCGCGTGGAAGTACGTTATGTTCCGTTACGTTACATTAACGTGTGGCAATATTGTTTTTGCCTTAAGTTTCGCTGACGACATGAATGATTGAATGAATGATATTAGTATAGTAAAATGTGAACAAAACAACATGCATTAAAGTGTATTTCTGTGTGTATGTGTATAGATGTGTGTGCCTGCGGGGCGTTTTTGTGTTTATGCTTGTGTAAGCGTAATAACAAGCAAATAAATTGTATGAATGACTATGAGGAAACACGATATGATTGTTGTGAAACGAATATTGTCAAACAATAAGAACAGAAAAAAAGAAAAGCTTTAACAAAAACTTTAAAAAGACAAGGACGATAACTTTGAAACTATGTTTCTAACGAGATTAATTGAGAAATAACTTGGAGAAGTATTAAATTATTAAACTATTACAATTCGACTAGAATTATTTCTTGGAAATTTTATTCAAATTAAATTTCAGAAATAAATCGTCTAAATAGACTTTGTCTTTGTCTTTGTTCTTGCAGTTTTCTCACTTAAATTTTCAAATGCTAAATTCTCTTGAATACAACTATTTCCTCTTTATCTCTCAATTCAGCACAATCCCGCCTGCGAACGCTCTCGCAACACCTCCCCCTTTTCGGTAACAGATCAATCAATTTTCTAATGCTTAGGATGGATGACCCGCCCGCCTGTCGTTCTCTTGTCGTATATTATACCGACGGAGATATTAACAAATATTCCATTTGGCAACATCGACAGAATTGTAAATTCGGAATTCCATTTATAATGAAATTCTCGTCACGTAATAAATTCATGTAGGGACTTCACGCCCCCTCGAAAACCACTCTTGGCGTTATGTCGGTTATTGAACGTCGAATGTATTGCAGTTGTTCACGCCTGGTAGCATGAATGTGTTAAGGACTCTTGGGTGATGAAGGAGTCAATTTTCACTCTAATAATTTTTTTGTGAAAGAAAAAATAACAATAGAATAATTAAAGAAAGAGTAAAATATAATATAATTTTGCTATATGGAAAATATAGGCGCAGTTTTAAATATAAAGAATATAAAAACAAAACTATAACGGTAAAAAATAATTATAACAGAATTTTTAATATTATTGTGAAATTTATTATCGTCGAATTGGGATTTGGTTCAAGCGATATAGCATTTGTCGGGTTAAATTTTGCATAAGGGGGCTAAATTTGGCCTAGCCGAATTTATGTACCCTAAACACGTAGCATAAATTAATACTCAATTTTTACCAGTCGTTAAACCATTTTTGAGATTGTGTTTTTATTTAAAATGGTAGACACGATAATATAATTTTATCTAAAAATTATTTTACAAAAATAATGATACATTTCTTAATTATAAAAATTCACATATTTCATAAATTTTTTTAGTGGGATTTAAATAATTCTTCCAACTATAATTAATAAAATTATAACTCATATATACAAATGAGCCAAAATTGATTAACTAACAAAAGCAACAACATTAACATTGACAACTCCTGCTAGTTCGAAGAAGAATTAGTTGGTTTTGGTCTGAAAAACAAAACGAGTGAAATGAACGAACAGAGCGAGCATAACGAATGATTGTCAAGCGTTTTGAATGGTTTCTGAACGTTGCGGTAAAACAAAAGTAACTCGAATTAGTTGTTATGGAATAAAATTTCCAATTTTTATTTTTCAAGTTAAGATACGAAAGTCAATCACTTATCTTAATCTAAGCTAAATTAAAAATCCAATTTAAAAACAAACAAAAAAATCAAATGTTTTTCTAATTCAATATTTATTGATTTAATTTAATTTTATTCATTTTGGCAATTACAAAGCCCAAGAGATGTCAGGTTTTTGCCAGAAATGATTGGAAATTTTAAATTGAGCTTTTTACACAGCGTACACAACTTTTTTATTTGTTATTACATGTTTATTTGTTTTTTTATAATAAAGAAAAAACAACACAAATATAAATTATTTTATTCATTGATTCATTTAAAATCGGAATTTAATTTACGAGTCTGAAACAAATATATGTGGATAATTCCGTTAAAATTGAAAGATTTGACATCATTCCAGATTTGACAAGAAATGAAGAAAAATTCATGTCAAAATTCATTCGGTAAACAATGTATGGGATTTTCAAAGTTATGATTAATTTTGTTCCAATAAAAACTAATTTAAATTTTGAATAACAGGAGAATAACTTTTTTGGCATGGCCTCCAGGCTCTGCCACTTTTCTCTTTAGTTAAAGTCAAAAGTTTCTTTTAAACAATTCGAGATTATTTGAAATGATCATTTATGCTGCTTTCATGCATTCTATATATTTAAAAATATAACAAAAAGACTATTTATTATTCCTCTATTAAATCACAACACCGCTATCTTGAATTTGCTCGAAATTATTCAATGTGTAAATTTTTTGTAACACTTTCCCAAAATTTTTGTTTCCGTACTACTTCGCAGACCGACTTTGTTTTGGTCTATGTGTTTTCCTGTTTTCATCTGAAAATCCTTCCTTAACGTCTTGCTCTGTTTCCGCTTTAACGGAAATCTTCATTGGATTCTGTTAGACTGAATTTCGAAGTTTTCTAGCTCATGCATGGTGTTTTTCCTTTTTCTTCGCTCTCTTTAGTTACGATGAAAACTGACCCATCCTTTTCTCTCTAAATGACCCCACTACCTCAATCTCAATCAGAAGTATTCAATCTTTTATATCATACTGATGAAATATGTGAAAAATTTTGGTGCAAGTGGTGTCAAATTTTCGCATCAAAACTTTCTTTTCTATAATAATAATTGCATACGCTAAAACATTTATCAACAACTGTTTGAAATCTGTGATAACAAAATTGCAAAAAATTCAACTTTATCAGATTATTTGTAATTTGTGATATTATTGAAATTATGACAATTTTGTTTATTGACGTGATCATTTATCAAGTTTACAAAATAAAAACAACCGCATCAGAGAACGCCACGAACTTTTTCACCGACCCAATATAAGAAAATTTGAAGAAGCCTTGACAATCTCATCTCTATCTCCGCTCCTTTCGAAGTTTCCTTTACCTTTATTCGATAATTTGCCCTAAAAATTGGCTCAGTTTCTTTCTTTGATTTTTGATTCCATTTGTCCTACATTCGCTTTCGTCCTTCTCACTTTCCGTTTCAGATAACAGGCAATTTTCAGAATAAATTTTACACTGATTTTTTGTGAAATATTTTTTCCAAATAAACTTCGCTGAAAGGACAATCGTTTTTGTGGTCTGAAACAGCGGGCAGAATTGTCTCTGTGAAAGCAATAGTAGATTGAAGATAAGGGTGAGAACGGTAAGGAAACAGTGTTTATGGGTGGGTGGGGAAGGAGTGGAGTGATAGAAGAGAGGACGGATATTAGCTCAGTTCTTTTTAGTTGAAGTTGTGTAACTGTTTTATATTCTCTGGCTTTTCCTTTTGTTCGTACAAATTTTGTCACTTAACCCAATAAAATCGTTTTATTTGGAGTTGTTTGGCCTTTTTTCCAGTTTCAGCACGAGCGAATTGATGTAGTCGATGTGTTTGTATATGCTGGCGCGTGGATGTGTGTGTTTGTGTTTGTGTGGGTATGTGTTTATGTCTGTGATTACATAAGCACGTTCACATGTGCTTCAAATGCATGCCATCATCAAATTGCAAATTGCATTTATTTTGTTTTCAGCTCGAGGGCGGAAATTTTGTAGTATTTGCATTAGTTTTATTTTAGATGTCAGTGTTTTTGGTTTCTGGTAAAATCGTTTATTTCTCTTTATCCTTACATTTGGTGATAGTTAATAAATGAATAAAATGTACAATCCAGCACCTATGGCTCGATATATTTTAGCCTTATATTTAATAATTTTTTCTCCACCGAGATAGAATATTTCGTTAACATTGTTTGTAAATTTTTTATTAATGCAATATAAGTTTAATTAATTATTTATTTCACAAGATATATTTCTATTTTTTCAAATTTTATATTTTCATAAGATTTTGAGTCATAACTTTTATAAGTTTATTTATTTATAATTTATTAATTTATTGATTTTATTATTTATTATTTTATTTATATTTTTTATAGTTTTTTCATTTTTAATAATTTTGTAAATTCAAGGGCAAAAATGGAGGAAATTGAATCTTTTCTGTTGAAGAAAAAACGAAAGAGACTGAAAGAGAAAGAAAAAATAATAATTTTGTTAAAATTTGAATGTATTTTTGTGTGTATTCTTTAAAAACAAATTATTGAAATTAAATATATAAATTCATATTTTTTATTCTGCCATATTGTTTTTTGCCTTAAATTTTATTTTGCCTAAAGTTCGATTTCCTCTGTTTCTACGTTTTCTAAATGTAAAAATATATTTTATTAAATACAACATTTTTAAAGAGAATTACATAAAATTTAATTATTTCCTATTGATTAATTAATTACAATCAATCTGATTAATATATTGATTTATTGTATTGCACCCAGTCATAATTTCATATTTAAACATAATCCTCTTTGAAACCTTGACTATATCGATAATATAATCCTACTTTCAATTATCTGAAGTGCGTTTGGGTTCTCTCGAACTTTGTAAGTGTTAGTGTAACCCTAACATTCGTGGTTCTATTCAAATTCGGAAATCGTAATTAATCCTCTTTTCAAAATATTTCCATTTAGAGCGGCTGAAAACCGTTACGGTGCACTAGAAGGAGAATAATATCTCAACCCGAAAGCAATTTGAATTTATCTCATTTCAAAATTTTTCCTTGGTTTTGATGAGAATTTTTCGAGTTCTGTAGATTTTGAAATTGTCAAGTTTTGTATATAAATTAACATATAGGCTAATAGAGTTTTGTGGAGCTAGGCAATCAACGCAAATATCGTATGCATACATGCATAAACACAATTTCACATGACAAGTGGAAGCTGATAAACTATTTTAATTCGCTTGTAAACCACTTCTTCATTTTTTCGTCATTTTTTCATGATTTTATTAACGGACGACATATAACTAATAATTTCTTTGCAAACTTTGAAGTTGTAAGCAAGCAGTATAATTTACATTAGCTGTTGAAATATACTTTAAAATTAATTAATAAGTTCTTTACGAAAATACACTCAGAAGCTGGGAAATATTTATAAAGAGTTCGATAACAAACACTCCATTTATTACATTTCAACAAGAAATTATTTTTAAAATTTATGAGAGCTTTGAAATTATATTTATAAAATTTCATAATTTCGAAATTTTAAGAATTTATTATTAAACCATTTCAAGAGAGTCATAACGATATTTTGCCAAATTTACAAATTTTCTCCAAATAAAACTTTATCCTAAAAGTATGCAGTGAATTTTCAAAATAAATTTGCTAAGGACCACAAAAAATTACTCGTAGAGTATATTCAATATAAATAAAATTATATTTCTTGAAATATAATTTTCCAGAAATTAACTTGACTTTTGCTTTTATTTTACTGTCCTGCCTGTGAATGTATTCTGAAAAGTGCATTCATTCAGTATGCACTCACTCAACAACCAACGCCTCGAAATTTACACATCCGAAATATTTCAGTTGTTTGTTTTTGCATTCGTTACTTCATTCCTTCTTTCCTGCAACTAAACCAACCGGTATTCTCCCCTAATCATATAATCTACATTCTTGACGTCTTTCAAGCTGTTTTCGTGAGGCTCTTCTTGTCTATTTTCTATTTAGGTTTTAAGTGAGGAAGGAAGTGAGGAAGGAAACAGTGAAGTACGGAAGGAAGGAAAGTCATGCGTCATGCTTGGGACGAAAAGTTATGCATTGTGTTTACACACTTCAAATTAATTTCTTACTTTCCTTTTGTTTTAGAAACTTTCGTCAGCCAGTGCTGCAGAGGCTGACGTGAGTGAGCATAAAAATTTAGGCATGTTTTAAAACCTCCTTCCTTATAACTTCCCCGCCCCCTCCACCACATGTTTTCTTTATTTTCATTTTTGTTTAGTGTCAGGCAAGTAGACTGACAAGCCGCCAGAAAGGCAAGCATGCAAGAAAGCGTGTTTAGTCAATTAAGGATACGAAACCCGTTGAATGGAAGCGTTAAGAAAGCATATGATCAGATACTTTTACTTGAATGAATTAAGTAATTTTGAAGAAAATTTGTAATTAATTTTATGTGCAGGTAATAAATTAACTCGTGATAATTTACTGAAACAATTAAATTGTTAACGGTAAAATAATCCAAAATTTTTTTTGGAAATAAGGCGATAATTTTTCGATCGTTAATCTTTTATGTTCGTTTAAAATTTTATTAGGTTTTGAGAATATTAATCTCTTTTAAACATAGAGAATATTCTCAAAATTAAAGGTATTTTGGGTAGAGAGATCCTAAGAAAATAATTGTTTTTCTTCCGAAAATTTCATAACATTGTAAGCGTTGCTTTTAAGGATTGTAGTTCTATTGCTTTGAAGCATAATTTACTTAATTTATCTTCCAAAGATTCTGAGTAAAACAAAAACAGCTTTAGATGTTGTTTATAAAAAAATAAATAACCACAAATTAATAAAGAATTATTTCTCAACATATATTTTATAAAGAAAATTATAATTCCAACATCAATTTATTTAATTTCGAAAATTAAAAATGCATTAATAATTACTCAAGCTTAATTGAGTTTAACTCAAAGGTAACAAAAAATCAAAGTAATAAAAATGACAAATACTAATATAAATTATTGTATATATGTATAGTATATATCCCAAACTCATTAAGCTCATTTAGTCAGTCACACCAACGCATCATTACGTGAATGCACAATTAAAAATATATTGTTTTATTCTACATAAATTAGTTAGTAAAATGAAAAGGATCATCAAATGGATTTGTAAATCATCGATAAATAAGACAATAATTATATTTTCATTAAATACAAACAAACCAAACACCATATTTGTTTGGTGACATGAAGGGTGGTTAAGGGTTAATAAGTAACCCTAAAAAGAAAATAAGGTTTAGTAAATGTGCGAGGGATAATTATTTTCTAACAAACACGTTTATTTATTTTTATTTTTGAATTTAGCTACGCATTTATTTATTGTTGTTTTTTGTTAAACCTTATTTAAAATCTATAACACGTCCAAAGGATTATTGTATTCTTAGCAAAAATAAAATAATTGGAGTTTTTGTCTTTTTAAGTAATCAAAAATGTGTGATGATTTTTAATTGATCGAATAAGTTGCTTCTCGGATTAACGTGGAAAAGCACATAAACGTTGCCTATCGCTCGGCTTGGCTCAATTCACCATCAATCACACACACAAATACACACATATACACACACAACCACACGAACACGGACATCCATTAAATTCGAACTAAAACGTGATCGACTCAAAAAAAAAAAAGTTTTCAATTAAAAAATACTTCTTTGTTTTTTGTGTGTTTTTAAAAAACTTTTTTCATGTTTTTTTGTTTCATTGAGGAATTTAGCAAGTTGGTCGAATAACGTTGCTATATTTGCGGTAGACTTTCGCTAAATGTTTGCTTTTCCTCTTAATCTCTCTCTCCCATTCTCTCTTTCTGTCGTTTCTATCAATCAATCGTTTGATTGAAATAAAAATGATCAAAAGATGTTTTTTTAATCGATTTCAACAAAGAAAAAATTAAACGCAAACCAATTTATCCGTAATATAAATAGCGCGAATTTGTAAAACGGTGTTTGGATAAAGGATTTGGGTGGTAAGGAGAGGAAAGGAGGGCAATGGACGATGAAATAGATGAAGAATACCAGTAGTAAATTAAAAAAATAATTTCAAGCGAGCTTACGATTGTGGTTAAAACCCTAAAGCCAAACGCTTTCAAAAGCATTAAATGAATTTTAATTTACTTTCATTGAAATTTTTCACATAATTCTTATATAATTTATCATTCTCATTTTTATTGTAATCGGTTGGGAATATAGTAGTTTTTTTCTTTTCATTATCTTAGGTAAAATTTTGGATGAATTCCGTTCACAAAAGCAAAACAAAAACGTGGAAAAACTAAAACTAAAACCACAATTTTCGAAAAAAAATTGGAAAAATGCTATTTAGTTTTCTTCATTCTTTGAAATAAAACGTATCAATTTATTTTTTCCAGTTAAACAGCGAGCACGTGCTTTCCTCAAATCTTTGAAACTTCAAGACAAAGAACAAACAACAACAACAACAACAACAACTTTGAAGCATGGATTCCACCGTTAACGCCGCCGTCGCTGCCGCCGCCGCCGCTGCAGCTGCTGCCAAACGTGTCCAAATCGAGAAGGCGCATAATTTCATGCGTCAATATCGCGATCCTGAATCACGTGAATTGAAAAAGCTTTCCGCCAATCAATTTATGGATGTTTGGGCACATTACGATAAGGATGGTACGTATCAATATCATCGTAAGCGTGAGTCATCGTAAGGAGATGAGAGAAGTAAAGAAGTTTTCGATAGTTTTCCGATAGAAAAACAGAGATAGAGAGAAAAACAAAAAATTTTTAAATCAGACCGATTTATTTGGCGGGGGTCTCGATTTTCGTGTGTACGTGACAAAGATCGATGTTTATTGGGTCGCATCGGTCGCTTTATATAAATAACGAAATCTATAAGAACACACGCACAAATTAAGCGGTGGTTATGATATCCAAAGTTACAATAATTTTAATCCGGGCTGTGACTATTAAACTTATCAAATAATGAATTTTCACAAAAATATCTCCGTAGACAACTTATATTCCATATAACGAAGGGCTATCAATTGGTTTCTTTTGAAAAACTCCTCAATGTATTTGTGGCTTTCTAGTTAAACAAAAGGAAGAAAAAACAGTCCCATTAATTGTTTACATCTCTCTTTAATGGTTATAAAGCCATTTTTGGGCCAAAACCAATTTGGCCCAACCAAAAAAGTGAGAATAATTCACTGCGATCTCGGCAAGAATTTACGCTCTTAAAGCAAGCAAACGGGGGCAGTCTTGTCAATTTAGTTTTTCAATAATATGATTTTAAAGTATATATATCGTCGTATATATAAATGTCATTAGTTCGTTTCATCATACCACCCCCTTTTTCTTCATAATTATTTATATAAAATCTCTCTTTATATCTCTTCTTGAAGCATCTTTATACGAGAATAGTTCAATGATCCAGCAATTCGATGGTGATTAACACCTTTTCCCCTTTTCCACTTTCTCACTACTTTCCCATTTTCTTGTTTTGTCATCATCCCCATACAATTTCTTCTCAATCAATTTCATCACTAAATTTTCTATTAATGCAATCAAATGACATGTACATTTCTTGTTCTTACAATTTTATTTTCTTCTTCGTCATGTTGCTAACGGTTTTATCTTCTTTTTTTTAGGAAACGGTTACATCGAAGGTACCGAACTCGATGGATTTCTGCGAGAATTTGTGTCAAGTGCTAATGCTACGGATGTCAGTCCGGAAGTAAGTAAGAATTAGTTGTAACGTTCGCTAGTGTGTGACGAGTATTTCGTACGAGCAGATATAATTGGCTGTAAACGTAGTTTCGGGTTGGGAATGGGTTAGTTTCAGGGAGGTCTCGCAACAAGTTTAAACGGTATTCTAGCAAATTATAAGCTATTCATAAAACCCAAATTAAATTGTTACGGATTTGCTTAATCATTATTTAAAAATAAACCAGCTGTTTACTCTTAAACTTTGTTAAAGCATTAATGTGAAACGTGATATCTCTTCAATTTAAGTCCCTTGAATTTGAAAACACGAATTCCTGGAAGGCTAACAAACAACAGACATAGTTAGTCCTTTAAGGAGTAAGTGCTAATTTATGTTACAGTTTTTCTTCCCTGGCCCAAATGCATTTGTGTGTTTTTGAAATGTAAGAAAGTGTAAATGATTGTCACCCCCGCAGGAATATCCCAACGGGTGTTCGTATACATTACAGTACGATGTTATACGACATCCTTTGGAAATGTACTTACACATGAGTCTCTGAGGCGTGCGTGCGTGCCTGTGTGTATGTATGTGTGCGTGTGCGTGTATGTGTTTACATTCAATTTTCTTGCACACAGATTAAATATAATCTCTATCGATTGTCTTTTATCAATTTACTGTTCGTTTGTTTGTTCCCGTAATCGTTTTTGGAATTGATGGGGGTGTGTCAGTTCGAGATCAAGATTAAAAATTTGAATATTTAAAATTTTGAGATGTTGTAAATGCTTTCAGATTTCCAACGTTTAAGTTTGCCATATTTTTAATAATTTTAAATTGCTTTTATAACTTTTTATTGATTTAAATGAATTTTTTAAAGGGTTTTTAAGGGTTTTCATTGTGACTAATTTGTTTAATAACCAACAGAATATATTTTCGTTATCCCTTTTTAGAATTTTTTTCTGGAGAACCCGCCCACTTATGATATTTAGTACAAATATATCTCTATGTGTAGTTCATTTTCAACGCGGGTCGAAGGAAATAGATGGCAAAACTTGTAACAGATTCATAAGCTTCGATCAAGCCGAAGTTAGCGTTCTTACTTGTATTTAAGTTAAAATACTGCAAAATCCTTGATATTCTTGAACGTTCATTTGCTCCTTAACAATTATTATTAATATAAGAAGAGAACAAAGATCTATTTATTCTTTTTTCTTTATTAAATTATGTTCAAAAATCTTTTATATATAAAATGCAGTGCTCCCGAATAACTCGAAAACTTAAAAATATTTAATTTATTAAAGATTTAATTTAGAAGAGGTTTTGCTCTTCATAAATTTGTCTTTTTTAATTTCTTCAAAATTTCTTGAATTTTAATTTATTTCAAAATTTGTTCGGTGGCATAAATGAATTTTCTGTTTCCTTTTTTAATTGTTTACTAGATTTGACAATTTTTTATTTATTTGTGAATTTATTTCGTAATTTATATTTTGTATTTTTGTGTTTGTTTCCCTTAAACAAAATTTTCCAATTAGGTTTGTTGCTGTTTTTGTCAATTTTTAAAAAGTTCTTTGCCTTTTTTTGAAATTTGTTACATTTTTTAAAATTCAAAATCAGTCTCTCAATGACCGTGACTTGTTTTAGAAATCCCAAATATTTCTGCCGCACATTTAATTCATTTTATTTTAAAAAATGCAAAAAAGTATTAAAAATAAAATTTAGACAAAGATTAATTATTTTGTACGTCTTCAACAGCAATCAAGAGATTATACATTATTGTTATTGCTGTTGTTGTTGTTGTTGTTCTTACCATTATAATTCTTCTTCCTCTTGTTTCATAGAGTGCAATTTACAAGGACGAAGTACATTCCTTAACAAGTCCTTAAAGAAATTAAATTAATGGATATTGCTTTTGTAAAACGACTAAAAGAAAATCTTCAGTTGAAATCTTCTTGAAAAGAATTTGTTATTTTAAAAACACCACCAGCAATCTAAACCTCTCTTCCCCTCCTCCGCCACTCCTCCAACCCTCTTCTCAAACAAACAATGTCAACAACAACAACCAGTCTGAATTAATTTACCCTGTTGCTGAAGCTGTCAACCAACGCAACAGCAACAACAACATCAACAGTATGACAATCATTACAAATTGCAGCAACACATCTTCATTTGTCTTAACTGGCTATCAAAAGCACGTTTGCCCGTGAATAGAAAGGGCGTGGCAAAGCATAAGATTTAGTACTAGAAGTGAAAATAATAAAAAGCAAAGGGGGAGAACTTCTGAAAGTTGAAAAGTTTTACGATATCTTTGATAATGATGAATGATAGTCTTTCGCTAACTCCCTCTCTCTCTTAGAGGCTCTCTCCCTCTCCCTCTCTCTCTTAGAGGGAGACTCTTATGGTTGCTTTATATATTTATCTTGTTTTCTTTGATGAATGGTGAGAATTCCCATGATTTTTGTCTGCTTGTAAGAAACTGTAAAATTTGTTTTCTTCTCAAATTCAAAACGATACTTTCGAATATCTTCGATGCATTAGTTCCAAGCTAGAATGGAAAATGACCTTCAAGGTGTTACACCTGATGCATACGTGTTGAATTCTTGATTCAAACATGTCCCGAGTTCCCCTCTCATTCTCCTTCTTTCTCGCACTTATTCATGACCCAACCAATATCTTCGCATTGGTTTTTTAAAGATGCAAAATTTATAGAAAATGTTCATTTGCTTTCTCCCTCTCCCTTCATTTCCCTTTTAATGAACAGAAACATGTTTTCTCGTTCACTAAATGAAACTGCCCTAAAGGCAATCCTGAGAAGGTACGATTCCTCGGTTTCCTTGGTTGAATCACCAATGGCTAGAATGTCTACCCTTAAAAGGGAAAACAGGAACGAAGGAGGCGCACGTTGAGTTATATCAATAGATATTATATAATATAGAAGCCTACATTTTCTTGTTATTTATACCATTCACTTGGATTCAGACGGATGAATAAGAATAAGGTAATAAAGAAGCTTAGAAAAAAATTAAGAATTCAGTTTTTCAAGGAAGAACAAAAGATGGTGTGATGACATAATTGATTAAGAGTGAGGAATTAGTTGTTAAGAGAGAAAGTATCAAAAATGTAATAAAAGGCATTGTGATATATCTGCACGCGTGCTACATATACATATACATATGTGTGTGAATAGCTATGAATTTTTGCGAAAATGTTAGAAATATTAAAGAGCGTTTACGATTATCTTAAAGACAAAATAATAAATATGTATTATATTAAAATAAGTGAAATAAATGTATCCTCACGTAAATTTAATTCCAAAGCAATCCTCATTATGGATCACTTTTAACGAGATAACTTTGGGGAGAATCGATGAAGAAAGAAGAACTCCGAAGGGGAACAATTTAAAGAAGATCACTTTAATCATTTGAAGGAAATCAATTTTAAAAAGGTCACTTGGGAAAGGGCTATATTTACAAAGACCACTTTGGAGAGGGCATCTTTAAGCAGAGTTGGTATGAAAACGATCACTTTGAAGATCACTTTTATAGTCTCAAAGAGGATCACTTTGAGGAGGATAACTTTAAAGACGATCACTTCGAACAGGATTACTTTTAGAGGTTTTCATTAAGTAATTTCATCATCATTGGCAGCAATTTGAGATACATTAATAAGGGCCATACGTGTCGCGAAGAATCCTGCTGCATCAATAGCATTTTCTTGTAATTAAATACTCTATGCAATATTATATAGTTTATATATCGATATATCTTATATAGTAATTTTATATAGTCTGTAACAGAAATTAAGAATTCGCAGTATTTTTTGATCCAGTTTCATTTCGGCTAGAATCAGTAAACATATTTACATCTTTTTAAAAAAGAAACCTGCATTAAAATCAATTCCTATTCAAAGAATGCAGGGTGGGTGGAAGCATTGAGATATATGAATATATGAATTTCTTTGAAAAGAGAAAGAAATTTTCCCTTCTATTCCCCCCCCTCGATATTAATTATCATCTTAATTTAGTGAATACATTTCGCAGGTTTTTCATTTCCTGATGCCAAAAGGGATTTCACTAGTATTCCAAACCCTACCCCCCATCTTTTTTCTTTCGCTTTGAATTCCGTCGAAAACAGAATCGAAGAATGAAATATTTGAACGGGAATGCCTTTGAGAATGTTCGTTGTAAATTTTGCTTAAAGCCTTGAGGGAAGTCAATAAATAAAGAAAAAAAGAAACGCGCGTGCACAAACACACACACACACGTGTGTGTCCCCACAAAGCAATTCAAATGTTCCAAAATGATTTTAAACCAATCGAAAAATTTGACGCCTTTGTTGTCAAACACACACGAATGGAAAAATTCACCAATCCTCCTCATTCTATTCAAAACACACACACACACCCATACACAAATATCCGTGCAATCGTGTTGGAAGAATGTGTCCTTGTTGTCGAATGCAGCGTGTTTATTTGCCGAAATAATACACAAATGGAAAATTTTAGCGCGTAAATAGAAGAATGGATATATTGTTTTTGTCATGATTAATCTCTATCAGACACTTCTTAATCAATCAATCAATCTTGAACGAGCTAAACCCAAATTAAATCGCAACATAAAGTTTCCAATTCTTAGCAGTACAAATTAATCCCCTTTCACCCCCCCCCTCAACACCAATTAAAACCTAATAGAAATTTCGACCTTTATTCATGAGAGTTAACTAACTCAAGGCGCCAAATTTTCTTCCACATTCTTAGAAATTTTCAAAGGTCTTCGTATACTTTGACTTGAATTGTATTTAATTTAATTTAATGGAATCCTTTTGTCATTTGCCGTATTCTCCTTTATTTCAGGCTGTCACGGACACGATGCTCAGCGAATTGAAATCATGCTTTATGGAGGCGTACGATGATAATCAAGATGGCAAAATAGATATTAGAGAGGTAAGAAAAGGAAGTCAATTTTAGAAAGAATTCAATTGAATTTGGGAAAATCTAATAAAGAAAGTAACCCCAGGGGTTCGTTGGATAACAGAAGTTTATAAAGAAATCTGTTAGAAATGTCAAAAAGGTTCGAGATACTCGATTATGGGTCGATTAAATTAAAAAAGACGATTATGATTAATCGAATTTAAAGAAATGAGCGGATGTAATGTCAAGGTTTAATTCTGGTTTCGGGTCTGAAACTAATAAGAAGATAAGATTATAATAAAAGGGGGCGTTATTTAGGGTGTCAAAATGGGAGAAAGAGATGATGAAAAATTAAGAACATTGAGTAGGGGAAACATCGAAGCTACGAAATAATTTATTTCTTTCAAATTCTCATTTACGGCTAAAGATTTTGTAAAAGAAGCTAAAAAAATATTCAGAATAAAAATTATTTAAGAAACTAATTTTAATTTCAAAAGAAATTTCCAAAAGAAGTGTCAAAAAATATAAAGCTATGACTTAATTGATCAGCTGATTTGAGTTTCTTGTGACAATTTATGACAGAATTTATTCCTTTCGATTTCAACCTATTCTTTTCTAAAGCCAATAAAGATCAAATTTATTAAAATTAATTGATTACTTCTGATGTAATAATATTCGATACTATCGATTCTGACAATAAATCAGAATTTTATCAAGTGAAAGCGTTGACGGTGATAGAGTTTGATGGTGAAGCGAATACGGGGAAGTGTACTAATCAAAATAAAACAATGATAAATATACAAAGAAGTTAAATGAAATGAAATTAATTAGAGAGGCGAAGCACTGACGAAGATAGAGAAAATGAGAGAGAGAGGGTTGTAATGAATTTGATGTAATGAGAGAAACAATCAAATTAAATTAAGCGCAAACGAACTGAGGTTCGAACAAGGATACCACTGAGTCCAAGGGTGAAAACTTATACAAAATAAAACGAATCGTTTAAATTAATCGAGAAATTAATAAATTAATTTCAAGAAATTAACAAATAAATCGGGAAATTAAAAAATATATCTAAATATTTGTATTCATTTCCACGTATACAAACATCAAAACAATTGAATGAAACACCAAAACTAAATGAGAACAGCATAATTCTAAATGAGAGTTTGAATATGGAAATGAGATTGTATCAATCGAAGCCGTCAATAAATCTCATTTACTTTTGAGCTATTTCAATTAAAATATGGAGAATCGCATTTTCATTTAACCAATTCTTATTTTCTCTTTAATATTTTTTATAATAAAAATTTTGCATAAAATAATTTATTTAAATATCTTCTTTTCTCCAATTTTAAATGAAGGATATCATTTTTAAATCACATATTTTCATTGACAATTACAGTTTGTGTAGTAAACATCCCAAAAATTCATTAATCTTAATACGCCTATCGTTCACGAATCACTGATGAAAAGTCTTCCATGTTCATTACTTTTTAAATGTGGAAAACTCAGCGGGGAGAAGTAATCTAAGATTCGTTTAAAGCATTAAAAACGAAGCATTGCTGTAGAGAATTGTATTAAAAAGTTAACAAAAAAAAAAAAAAAAAAAAGCGAGAGAAATGAATGCATAAGAGCTGTTAAAATGACAAAGTCTCAAAAAAAGGAAAACGAATTGTAAATTTGGTAGAAAGGAGATCAAATGCGGCAAATTAACCATTCCACTTCTCTCTTTGCCTCTCTCTATCACTTTCTCTCTCTCTCTCTTCAATCCTATTAAAATTGACAAACGGCTCGAAAAAATTGCAAATAATAAAATCAAAAGATTTTATTGAAAGCCGTCGCGACGCGATGATGGCGCGCCTTCTTCATTCCTTGTTTCGCAGCGCCACAAAAAGGACCGTGAAATAAATTTCACGAAAAGCAGTCAACGAAATTTTCGACTTCTTATAAAGCCACAACTTTTTTTAGGACGTGTCAATCGGTAGACAGACAGTAATTCTATCGCATATAAAAGTCACAAAGTCGGTAGAGCATAGTCGAGAAGAAGAAGAAGAAGCAGAGCAAAAATCATAGCGAATGTATCGCTTTAGCTTTTCTTATTTGTCGTTTCCTCTTCTTCATCTTCTTCTTCTTTCTAATTTTGAGGTCGAGGTTGGCGTCGTTGTTGTTGCTGTTCGCCGTTGGTTCCACTATTGTTTTTGTTGTTGTTCTTATTTTTCTTCTCGCTGTTGGAAATATCAAAGAATTTTCCTTTGCTTTTATTTTCATCTCTTTGTTTCCGCTTGGTTAGTTTTCATGTCACGACTTTCACTTGTGTTTAAGTTCAGTTTGTGTCGCCGTCGTTGTTGTTGCGATTGTTGTTGTTGTTGCAGTCAAGGATGTGCTACAGCAAACAAATCTTTCAAACGAAATTATTTCTAATGAAAATTAAACACTTTTGCGGTTCAGTGCATTTCGATATTCGGTTTCCGGCATAAACGCTTTTGACTTATGATGGTTGATGCTTAGACATAGCAATGCTACAAATACTGTACGAGCTGTTGTTGTTGTTACTGTTCTACAAATACTGTACGAGCTGTTGTTGTTGTTGCTGTTCTAATTCTTCATCAGACTGCAGACCTGACTGTGTCTGTAATTCTTTAAATCTCGCTCCTTTTGTTCCTACAGTAATGCAGGTTAAGTTTCGTGGTTGCCGGTAATATATCTGTATATACATACGCATATATATCTCATCTGCATCTGTTTAAATAACAAAAACAAATACAACAACAGCTGCAACTCTAACAACAATAAGAACAATAGTTCGAAACCACTAAAGTTTCATTTCCTGCGCAGAGCATTTTCATTAGCATTAATTAAATTCAGATGGATTACGTTTTACGGTATCAAGTAAATTCCTTTTTAGAACTTTAATTTAAAATAACTTTTTTTTCTATTATTTGAGTTTGCCAAAAGTCTCTGCGTTTTCCGGGAATGGAATTAAAGTTTTAAATGCGTTACAAATTAAAGGAATCCGATTTGAAATGAAACCAAATAGGATTTCATCTCATATGTCATGGATAATTTATATGGAAACCCTACCCAAGTCGTTATGGCCAATTTAGACTTTAAAGGCATTTTATCATCTTTCTAGTGGACATTTTTAACATCCTCAGTTTTAAATAATACGTAGAGGATAATAAGAGAAATCATAAAAACCAATTAATTGGTGATAAGTTAAAAAATGCTACGAATTTAAAATTCAAACGAACAAAAATTATTTATCGTTCAACCATCATTGAAATTATTTTATGTTGGAAATATATTTCGTGAGTCATAACTTGGTCGATGTCCATAATTTTATTTGTGCTTATGTTTATCGGTTTCATTCTGATTGTATTTCAAATTAGCTTTTATCTTAATTGACGGTAACGATCATCGTATAATAATCTTAAGCATTGATACTAGCTGTAATCGCTAAACCTTTATTATTCGACGTTTAAAGTTTTTCTTCCCTTTGGGATCATTCGTTGGTCAAGATGTAAATAATCGACTGGATGCAATGCGTAATATCCATACTTTTATTTATCGAAAAGATCGCTGAGGAATTATATTAATATGTCATCGTCAATCTAATTTTACACGGTTAATGACCGTTATACTAATTATCTTTGGAACTAGCGCAGTTCAATTTTTTAATCATTAGTGGAATTATTCTCATAAATCATAAAATACTTCATAATGTAATTTAACAGAAGATGCCTTTAAAAATAGAAAAATTATATTGAAACTAATTTTAAGACCACTGCTAAGACGATGAAGGAGACGAAGGAGAATACGAGAAAGAGAAAAAAGAATAAGAAGAAAAAGAGAAAGAAGAATAAGAAGCACGCAGAACGTCTTCAGTGTGAAAAGTTGAAATTGAAACTAATTTGATTTAATTGAATTGAATAGAATTGAATTGAATTGAATTTGTTTTAGGAAATATTTCTATTTATTTGCTCTTTTGCACTTCCGGAAATTTGATAAATTGAATTGGATGTCGATGCGAAATGAAGAAGTAGTGGATAGATGGACTCGACTCGTGGACTCCTGAGTCCTGAATTTATTGTTTCCTTAACAAATTTTCTAGATTTATTTACTCTCTCGTTTCTTGCACTTTATTTGTTGCAAGAAGAAGGGAGACAAAACAACTACAATTACTACTCTGTGTAGATGTATAAAAAAATTGGTAGTTTATTTTTCATTTCACTTCATGTCAAGTTTTTTCTCAAGTTCGTCTTTTTATTGGTAGTTTTCCTCCCACTTGTTGTTATTATACTCATTCTTGTTCTTCTTCTTATTGTTAAACTTCATTTGGAGTGTTCTTTAAAATATTCCACTTCTTCTTATTAATCTTCTTCTTCTCTTCTGCTTATTTTTAGCTCGCCCAGTTGCTCCCGATGGAGGAAAATTTCTTGTTGCTTTTCCGTTTTGATAATCCTTTAGAGTCTAGTGTTGAATTCATGAAGGTACGTATCAATGATGATAATGATAAGGACTGTAATAATGTTGTCTATAATGATAATTGCAATATTCAATGTGTGTGGGATGATTTTAAGTGTTGGATACGATGAGTATGATGGTTTTGACTGGTGGTACTTGTGAAAAACTTATAGGCTGGAATTCGGTATTCGCATGTCCTGCCTGGGATAATCAATTATCTTACTACACTATCTGCATGAATGTCCTACGTTTTGCAGGATAACAATGGTTTCTTTGCAGTTGATCATATTCAGTGATGCAACGCTTTGAGAGTGGTTAGCACTTCAAAGCTTTATAAATGGTAGTGGCGTTTTTGAGTAAAGATTTTTTGGCCACTTCCACAAAGCTGTCCTATGTAGGCTAAACAAAACTTAAAAATTGAGTTTCTATATTTTAAATTAATACGATGTACATATAATTCCACACAAATAGATCCAATATATTTCAATGTTTTTGATCTAAAAACTAATTTTCAGAACTATTTTGACCATAAAAATAATAACAAAATTTTTATACATATATCGTCCTTTGTATTTTCTCAGATCTGGCGTGAATATGATACCGATAATAGCGGTTATATTGAAGCTGATGAACTGAAGAATTTCTTACGAGACTTACTTAAAGAAGCTAAAAAAATTAATGATGTATCTGAAGATAAATTAATTGAATATACGGATACCATGGTAAGTCTATTAAAGCGACAGACAATGCATTCATAGAATATGCAAATCGGAACAGGAATGATGTTTAAGCCTAAATAAATGAACTGATAAATGAAATAGATTATGGTCGATAATAATGATCGATTTTAATTCGATCTGAACTGTTTAAGTTATTAATTCTTAATGCATAGTGATTGCCTAAAAGTATGCTATGCATAATTGATAATCGTTTTAATGGGCGATTATTTTCGTGAAGAGCTATGATTAATATTTTACTCTTCTTTACAAATTGAAAAACATCATGAAGTTCTTAACGATTTAATAAAAATTTAAAACGCTCAGTAAGTGAAAGAAATTAAAATTACGTAATTATTAAATTCTAATTAAAAAGCATTCGGGTTATTCAGAAAAAGCTTAATGGATTTATTTAATTTAAAAGCATAAAAGAAGTTTTCATTAATTTGAAGCAGACTTATCTGATATATAATAAATTTGCATGCATTTACCGCGAACTGTTTAAAAAATATTTTACTATAATTTCTTTGTCTTTATGCAAAAATGTCGAATGAAAAAGATTATTTCAAAAAAAAGCGTAATCGAATATTATGAATGTATTTAATGTTATTTCCATAAATATGACAAAAATTATATTTCAATTTTGGAATTACGAAATTTAATTGCCGTGCATTTAATAAAGATGCCATCTAGTGGCGTAAAATATCATTGACTTGGTCACCTGGAAATATGCCATTATAACCGCAATTACTTTTTTCGGTTAAAATCCAAAACTGTCATCGTCGGTCTCAGCAAACCATTCTACAGTTATTTTTGTAAACTTATCTCATTTTGTGAATTATTCAAGCGTGTGGTCACAGTAAGTGTGATGTATTTTGTAGATCTATGAATGGCGGATCTGCTTCGATGGAAATGCAGTCGGGGGATGAGTGTGGTTAGGAGCATGCGTTTCTGGGTGTCATAAATGTGTGCGTACTTGTGTTTTGTTGTTAGTGGTGGAAATTTACATTTTCCCCAACATTGTTTCGTCCTTTACACATAGTCTTACTCATTCATTCATTTATTCATACGGTCATTCATTAATTGCCCCGAAGGTTTTTAAGGAACGCCTTTGGCGGCAATTAACTTGATTTACAATTCGGTTAGGGCACCGAGCAATGCATTTGCATGAACAGAGGTTAAATCAGAGTAAATTAATCCCTGTCTATTTCGTATAGATTTAGTAGAGCTATTAATTTGTCTTAGTTTGCGTCCATGCTGAGACTCCGGAGTAAATGGAGAAATTAATGGAGTATATGGCAATGATGATATAACGATTATGATGAATTGCGATAAATTCATAAATGTGTATACTACAAAATATTAACAGATCCATGGAGAACTCTAAATTTCATATGCTTAGATTTTCTTTAGCGTCAAATTAAGAGTTAATCAGTAAGAGTTTAAAACGTGAAATTGTGACTTATTTTTTAAAATATGTCTTTAAAATTCTATGCCTTTAAGTCTCCCTAAAGTCCAAATAACTTTCAGATTACTTTTTTGGCAAACTCCGAGGACAAAGCAAAGATTATTATGATAATTTATGGCCTTTACTAAAGTTAAAGTCATTTAATTTTCTATTCCTTTTTGGTGTTTTGGTAGATTGGATTGCCAAACCGTAACTGCCAACTTGCTTTGACAGGCTAACATTTTATGGCTAATTTTGGTAGCTGTCATCCCTTTTGAATATTTTCTGGCTTTTCTGATCCGTAAAGAATATTGCTCTGGATTTAACCACCATGCGATTTGCTTGACTATTTAGAGAGTCTCCCGGTGTTAAAAGAAGTTTAAAAAATGTTAAAAGAATTTAAAAAAGTCTCTAATGGTTAAATGAAGTTGATGTAGCGTTATTTTTTGGAGACTTTCGACTTATTCATTGAAGGTTATCGAGATATCACAAACTCAATACTGATAAAGCAATCATAAGGTCATGATTAAATATACTAAAGTGAAATGATAATAACGAAAAGCTTTAAATTTACAGGAATTTATTTCATGATGACGATCCTATATTATTACGCGATTTTTATTGGAAGCAATTTTTAAATTATATTCAAGAAATAATTCAATATCAATAAAAAATCAATTCAAAAATTATAAACGAAGAAATCATAATAATTTAAACATAACAATTTTCATGATAAATCTGTTCAACTCTTTAAACGCATCAATCAATTCCAAGGATCAGAATGAGGTGTAGAATTTCGTGTGTGCGTTTGAATGTATGTGTTTCTCGAGGAAGCGTCATAGTGAGAGGAAGAATATACTTTAATCCGCCATACTATCGTCATAACAATTTTCCTCCACAGGTCACGTAGAGTCACTTAATCTTCGCTTTAATAAAGCAAGTAATAACCCGTCAGTCATAGAGCCCATCCGTTAGTCTGTCAAGTACTCTGTCAGACAGTTAATCAGCCTCTACAATTCTATTATTATATAATTTAATAAAACTTTTATATAAATTTCAAAATACTTGATACAAAAAAGTACTGAAAAAACCAAGGAAAATGACAGAAGGAAATCCCTTTAGAGGGATAAAGAGGGCAACGTGATAGGCGGTGATAAAGTGTTATTTAATTCTTGCAAAGCATATGACATCAAATGACAAACTGCTTTAAAACTTTTACAAGTATTCGAGAGACCAACAACAAAATCGAGCAAACACATGTTTAATATTTTCATCAACATTTAATTCGTATCAATTTCCTAAAAATTTTGTATTGTCTTCCAAAACGTTTTCCCTTATTTTTCTTGAATTTAAAAAAAAACATGTCTTCTATAAAATTTAACACTTTTGCAGCTACAGGTTTTCGATGCAAACAAAGATGGCCGCTTACAACTTTCCGAGATGGCCAAGTAAGTACAATTTCTTAAAATGTCAAACTGTCAATTAGTTCAGTTCGAACTTGAGACGAAAAATAATGGTAGGAAACGTGGTAGGAAAACTAAACGTAAACCGTTGAAAGAAATTTGAAACCATTGAAAGCATTGAAACAAACTAGAATTGATGGGAGTTGTGATATTACAAAGAGCATTGTACGCATAGAGAATATCAGGAAGTGGGGGAAGAAAAGCAAAAGAATTTAAGTGAAGGAACCAATGGTTTAATTAGTCTAGACTTAAAACAATAGAGCGTTACGAACGTAACTGAACGATATGTTGCGACAATTTATGAAGCTCTCAAGACTGATAATTGTCGGTTGAGGAAAACAAAACAAATATACGTGACATTGCACTTTATATCTAGAGGGACCCATTTGTTTACGCTAAACATGCTATTAGGCTTTTATGGTTTATTCCAAAATTATTTAGGAATAATTTGAAAATTGTTTTATGGTTTATTTGAATATTATTACGCTATTGAAATATACGCCAATTTTTACTCATTCCTTACAAAGCGCGGTGGTGAAGTGATATCAATATCACGCTCTATCCTGTACGTTTTAAGTTGAAAAAAGAGGTGGAATAGTTGTGAGCAGTGTTCAACATGTCCCACTCCTATGCCACGTCACGCTTTGAATAACTATTTGTATGCACTAAGGAATTATAGACCAATCTCGCCATTAAGTCTCATCATGTTATGGCTAGACTAATTCAATCTTAAGTCTATAAGATAGTATGATAATCATTAAGGTTATTGCCGTCTTTTACATGCGCTGATAAAAACCTAGCTTATGCCAGTGATTAATTTCCCAGAACTAATTTAGTGATTTAGTAATTCAGTGATTAATTTCCCAAAATTGATACCACCTAAATGATACCCACTAATGTTTTATACATGGTTTAACATTTTTACCATTATTAGTCATTCTAAAGTAATTAAATTTAAATACAAAAGACTTTTTTCTTATTCATAGGTTGCTTCCGGTTAAAGAGAATTTCCTGTGTCGCCAGGTTTTCAAGGTCAGTTATATTATATCCTTTTATGTCCTTTTCTTTAATACAATGGCTAAGATGCTAACTAATTAAATATACATAATACGAAATATTGAACATTAAATATTTAGCTCATACTGAATTTTTTGTCAATAATTGTAGAGAAGAAATATGATTTTGGTTTTTTATTTCACTTTCAAATGATTTTGGTGATATATTTTTTTAAATACATTTTTTTATATCACAATTTTTTGTTTACTAACTATCGCTTGTATTAATTAATATATATGCTAGCTTTTATTCCTAAATATAGGCACCTACTAGCGAAAATATCACAACTTAGACTTTAGTAATAAACGAATAATGCTTGTATTTAGCAAATTCTATTAATTATTAAGAATAATAATATCTAATTTAAAGCAAGATTTTAGATTTAAATACAAAACAATTTTTTAAAAATTTATAATTTAAGTTTTTTGCGCTTATTATTTTCAACAAGAAATATTAATTTTTTTATAAATATATGGTAACTCTTTACTCAGATCCGTCATCCATTCATAAGCTGAATGAACCGAAATTTAACTTAAGAATTCTACCACAATCTTAATTAAAATGGAAAATTAATTGCAAGAAATTTTTAAACGAATTTTTAAATCTTCCAAACAAGTTTTCAAATAAGTTTTTTAAGCGACTCTCTTGACACGGTTAACATCACGTTCCACTGAGGGGAAAATAAAAGTGCTGAGATTACATAGTTGTTAAACCGAACAGCCGATGATTATGAATTTACCCTAAAAGTATGCAGCATTCTTAATAATATTTTCGTTAACCGAAAATGCCCAAACAATAAAATAATTGTCGTTATGAAAACTATATGCAAAATATCATGTAATTTATTTGCGAAATAACCAGCACGAGAAACAAATTCAAACTAAAGCAATAAATTACAAACAATAAAAACTTTAAAACAATTGAAAACCCACAATTAATAAAACCATTCTCGTGCCATAAATTTGTAGTTTTTTGTACTTGCAATTACATTCCACCCATTGTTGTCTACTCCACAGTTTTTAAATAATTCATAGCAATAAAATAATCCATGGGATTCTATAACCGGGTTACAGAGTTATAACATTATTTTTTTCGTTTAAAAGTATTTCAACACTCAAGCGAAAAATGTTTATACCGTTAGAGAAGATCGAAGAACGGAATGGTTAAGGAGGGTGACATGGATTGGTGATAAAATGAAATAGAAATTAAAACATTTTTGGAATCAGAAATTCACTCTTTGTCATCAAAGATCAGGAAGCATTTGTCATCAATAAATTGGATACGGTCTCCAATATAGTTTAACCAGATTGCCACAGATTATGACTTTCTACTTTCTCAAGGATTACAGGAGATATTTTTTTATTTGAAAATATTTTTCTGAAATTTTGAATTCATTGAAAAACAACCGTTTGGCGTCACTTTAACGCATTTTATAAGAAAATATGCTCAAATAGGCAAATACTATTTATACAATTTCCATAATGATGCACTTAAAATTTTTATAATAATTTTAATGTTCTTACCGAGTTTTTTCATATTGATTTATAAATTTGTCCAAGGCGACCCGAATGCTTTAAAATGTAATCGGAAGACCGATTTCCTTAAAATACTTGAGCTGATAAGTCTTGAGTTGGTTGGATTTGTTTACGTCCGAAAAAAAGTAGAATATATTTTCTAACAAATATATTCTGAAATATTTAAATAATATTTTATTCATTTTATAAAATTCAGAATATATTTTAAAAATATATTCTGAAATGTGCGCCTTGATTTTGTTTAGCATTTTATATGACGATTTCCTTTTCTGAGTCTTCGAGTATGATTTGATCTGAGTCTCATTGTTTACGATTACTAGGACTAGAATGGCTTCTCATAAAAAATATCAGTCAACAACGGCCACCTAGCGAGAAATAAATGAAAGCGTAAAATTTGGACAGGCTTCAAAAATACCAAAAAAATAACCATTTTGAAACACTAAAACAGCTTGGTATATCGTACTTTTTTATTACACCACGTCATAGTTTCAGGAAAATTGACTAAACATGAATGAAAACGAAATTTATTTTTGTAATAAAAAACCTCACTAGGCGTTTCTTTGTTTATTTTCTTTGTTTTAGATGGATACTTTTACTTCTTTTTTACTTGTACTTGTGGATGAGATTAACCTTTTTCTTTATTACGCCATCTTGAGAATCACGCGGCCAAGAGTTATTCAGAAATTATCATACTATTCAATGCTCTTAACTCATAAAATAACGCCCAGTTAAGCTCATTTGAAATTACTTTTTCAATAATCTTGTGTGAATATTCTTAAGCATTCTCCTGCCTAAAATAATTGATTATTCAATAAAAGGAAAATGTGCTAAAGCACAAAATTGTTTATGTTTATTTATTAAAAAAGGAAAAAAAAAGAGATAAAAATTTAGAGATTGAAACATTTTTATTTTTCTCTTCTTTTTCCTCTAACTCATACGTTTCCATTTTTTATATTCTTCGTAGTTAATTCTACGAATTCGGTTAATCTAGAGCGAAGTTAGTTAACCCTTACACAATTCACGAACAATTTCTTACCCTAAATTTCGAAGATGTCCGAAAACACATACCAGACGCATTAAAAAATTCTTTTAGAGATATTTTATGGCTTTTATAAATTTTTCGGCTTTTGGAATTTAGAAGTTACCACTCAGAAGTTGCCAAATTGGACATTTGTTAAAAATTAATATTGTCATTAAGAAAGCGTACTAAATTTATTTATCATACGCTCAGCGTGTGTGAGCTCCGGGAGCAAGGGCGTTCACTTCTGATATCTTTTGTTGTTTGTTGAAACACGCTTGTTCTTCTTCCATTCTTAATTAAGTTAACTTTTGTCAACAGATTTTTAAGATAATACGTCATAGTAGTAAATTTATTCAAACTGTTATTTGTACTTACTTTGCTTAACAATTTACTTTATTATAAAAAAAGGCTCAATAATTTTTTCATTCCCTTTTCATTCGTCGTACGTTCAGGGCAAGATATTTGATTTGTTTAGATGTCTTTTTGTCTACATTTGAAAGATCTTTAATAACGTCTTTTTCATGCTCTCGACTTTATAAAATAATTCTTTATGCTCGCGGATTTTATTATTTCAGACTGATTGGGGTTAATTTTTTCAGGACCATTTAAGGGTTAAAAACTCGTAAAATTGTCAACGTCTTTCTTTAGCTCAATTTTTTTAACAAGAAGACTAAAAACGCCATAAAAACATAAATAAATAATAATAATCAAAAGTAAAGAGAACGCAAAGGAAGAGGCAATAAAATATTCTCAATGACCTAAAAAAATTAGTTATAAACGAGTAAGAACGTTAATTTCGGCCCGGCTGAAGTTCATACATCCTCCGACTCCTTAAGTATTACCTTAAGTATTATTATTAGTTCCTTTTTCTTAGTTAATTTATATCCACCAACACAACTTTTCGCAACAGCATAACATTGGTGATGCCACGCCCACTTTGTGGTGAGTCTACAATATTGAACACTGCCATCTCGGCCATAAAATTTCACTTTCAAAACTTCAATAGACTTAAAAAAATGATGTTTTACAATTTTGTTTGAAGAAAGTAGGCGTGTCTGGGTCCGATTTTGCAAATTTTTGAGATTTTCACAGACACACAGATACACAATCAGACAAACAGACGGACGGGCATCGCCAAATCGTCTCAGGAAGTGATTCAGAACAAAAATGTGCATACTTTTCTATACAAGCCCCGCCTCCTTTGATGCGTTACAAACGGAGGCACGAAATGAATATACCCCATCATCTTGAGTGTAGGCTATAAAAATAATCCTATAGTAAATTTTCGTGTTTATTTCATGGATTTGTTACGGTAATATTCGTCGCATTCTTTATATTCTACACCAGAAGTGTTAGGGTACATTAACACTTCCTCGTTCCTCGGTTTGTAGCGCATTAAACGCATTAAAGTGTGATAGGTATGGAAAAGTATATATCTATTCTAGCTAAGACAATCAGCTAAATCGATTTGGCTCCGTCCATGCTGCTTTCTGTCTGCTTTCATGCCTATCTTTCTGTCTGTTCGCCTTTACAAATCACGAAAGCGAATAGCAGGAAAACGAAAGGATATATTCTCATGAAATTTGGTACAAGCGTTCTCTATCATTATAAGCTGGTTAGGTTTCGAAGAGTGGCGAAATCGTATGAGAACCATGACCATCTATGATACCCAATCTGAATTTATCTTCATGCGTGGTTCACTTTCAACGTTTCTTTCTATAGGTAATATCATGAAATAAGTAGACACCAATTTTATCCATTATTATAAATTAAATAAATTCTTCAAAATTGGCGAAATTAACCCTTATATCAATAAATTTGTATTTTGGTTGTGTAGGGTGTATAAGTTTCTGCCGCGTCGAAGTTAGCGTCGTCACTTGTTTATAGTTATTTTTCGTTGCATTTGGTGGATGTTCTCGTCTCTATTGTTTTTCCCTTTTTCTGTTATTTTTTGGTCCTCTTTTAAATTTTTCCTTTCTATTGTTTTTGTTTAATTTGTTGTTTTTTATTATTTTCGTTTGTGTTGTTAATTGTGGTCTTTTACTACGTCTTGTTTTCTTATAATTGTTGTTTTTTATGATCCCTTGCGGCTCTTGGTGTTAATAAAACTAACTGTTATTTTCGTTATAAACTAAACTCATAAAATAATTTACAAGCAATTCTTCTAGTGTCGTTTTTCCACTTTATTTATTGGTTTTTGTCGTTAATGTTTTTTCTCTTCGTTCGTTTTCTCTTCATCGTAGCGATAATGATGGTTATGGTGGTTATGATTATAGAGATACCACGGCAGTGGTTTTGATAGTATTAGTGCCGACTTTTGTAGTTCGTTTTGCGTATTGATGGATTTTTTCCACTGCCAGTATAAGCAGATTTTCTTTTCCTTCCTTCGTAAAGGGGTCGGTGGGGGAGGGGGTAAATTGGAAAAAATACTCCTGGGATATGTCGTATACTAATATTTCTTCTAAGATGAAAAGCAAAAGGAAACTGACAATCCTGTTGGGAATTCTTGACGCTTTGATGAAAAATTGGAAACTTCTGAAGGAAAACCTTATATTTTATTTTCTGAGCTTGATAATAAAAAAATATAATAAATAAAATTGAATGAAAAGTAAAGAGCGGAAAATATACTTGAAAATACACTCGAACACTTGAAGTGAGTCATAACAATACGTTAGATTAAATCAAATAAAATACACTAAAATTTTTTAGCAATTAAAGGAAAATACTATTATCATTTTGCGCGTTGAATTCCTTCCCAAGGATTATCCTTTTAAAATCCTTTGAATTGCACAAATTGCTTTAAAACCAGATTTAATTTTTAAAACGAAATTAATAAAATAAATAAATAAGAAGACTAAATTCCGTCGAAAATCATGTACTTGTTGAATAAATTATTATTAAATAAAAGAAAAAAATTTCTAATATATTCAGAAAACAAGGTTTCAAAATGAAAAAAATTAAAAATTAAAAATTAAAAATTTCAAAATTAAAAATTTATTAAAAATTAATTAATCAAAAATAAAAATTCAGAAATATAATATCAATAAATCTGAAATGAAACAAAAAAATATAACGGTGTAAATATAATTGAATTTAAAATTATATGAATCTACAGTCATCGAAAAACTGAAAACCGAAATTGTAAATCTCGTCATATTTTTCAATATGTAATAAAATTGCTTAATTCACTTAAATTTCACTTATAATCAATATCACAATAATGTCAATGAGTATAAATAAAAATTGATGTTGATTGATCTCATGATTGATTGGTGGTTATGATTGATCTCATGATATTGATATTGATACTGTTTGTTGATTCCATCTTTCACATTTCCCGTCTTTTTATTCTCCCTCAAATGAATTTGTGTTGGTCAATATTTGACATTCTCGTAATAAAATTGCATTTATAGTATCATTTAATTGTCATTCTGCTAGTAGTAAAAAAGCCCTGGAGAAAAGAGGGCGGTGTCGGTAATGGTATGGTAAATAATGGTATGGACGAGTTGGGAACAGCTTGGTCTTCTTGTTCTGCTGCCCGTTGTTCGCAAAACGAATGAACTGACTTACTCACACAAATACGAGTACGAAATAAACCACGATGAAATGTGCACGCACACATACTCTGAATAGCTTTCACATTCAACCACAATTTCTTTCTGAATGTTTTTACCCCCGTCATCCTCTATCCTTGCATACTTTATGTATTAAAGTGATGCGCTTAGAATTCCGCAAATGCATATCGCAGCAGGTATCGACAAACTTTCTTGACATCGGGTCATTGCGCAGAAGAACACAATTAAAGCTTTCAATGTTAAATAATTAATTATTTTTTTTCAATGTTAAATAATTAATTAAAAATTAATACTATCTCCATATAAATTATGTTCAATAACAAACTAAATTTATTAAATTCTTTCAAATATTCTCTTTATTTCATGAAGTGACTGAGCCACGAGTTTCAAGTTTGTGCACCAAACGTACAATTCTAAAATAAAACAGCATGTATTGTATACGCATACAGTTGTTGTCGAATGTATTGCAGAGCTGCACAAGACCTATCGAGCCCGCTTTTGCGACATAAATTAATTTGAAAGCATAGCAGTATTTTTGATAGGTTTTTTGAAATATTTCTATAATCCCAAATCTAATTAACCGGTTTTACCGATATGCTATCCTCACTCCTGATTTTCTTACACAAATTTTTATAAGGAAATTTCTATAGGGAATTATTTCCTGGCTTCCTTATAGGAATCGAAAACAAAATCCGACGCTGAAGACATTATCAAAACAAACTTGACCAGGATTAACCGAAATCAGGAATCACAGAAGTGAGAACGAATTAATACGACGGAAAAAAGGAAGGACAAATGAAAATAAATGTTCTTTGACTCTATACGTTGGGGATGATATTGTGGTAATGCTTGCAATATACGCAATATATGCAATGTGTCTGTATGATCCTGCGACAGTGTTGTTAAAACTCACTTACTGTCACTCTTCCTAAGTAGTTTAGACACAAAAAATTAAGCAAGGCACTAACGCCTTCGATCGATTCGACAATATGACAATTGGCTCGATTGATTTTGATAATTCAATATGTCTTATGCAGCTTCCTAGTCTTATGCGCGCACACCTACATCTCTTTGTGCGTGTGGATACGAGTGCGCTTGTATGATTTCCTGGGCTTGGCGTTAAATTATGTAGATGTTATCCCGATTGCCATGGACTCGGTTTCAAGTCAATAATTTCGAAATCAATTCAAATGATTACGCATTTATACGCGCATTTACGGTTCGCTCGGTTTTTGAGATTTTTACATGCAAGCTTTCCATGCGCTATTTGCAACGCCAGTGAGATATACATATATGGGCTCACGGGTCGTCTCTTCTTCCACTACCTGTCGTTTTACTAGATTCCTTGGCAATCGTTGCAATTTCATGCATCCTGAATTCAAGTTAGTATTAGTGCCCAGGGAAAAACAGAGGGGTAGAAAGGAAGAGCAGAGAAGAGTATTTTCTAACAAATACGAAAAAGGAAGAGAATTTCTTACAATCAAACCATTTTAGCTTCGGGAGTAAAAGCGGTTTAAACCATATTTGTTCTTCTTTCATCCATTACTTACACGCGTTTTATTAATATGTCTTTGAGTGATAAGCTACAGTCTTAACTTCGTGATTTAACTTTGTAATTTGTTGCTATTATTGTTATAAAATTGCTACTGCTATTGCTATATATTGTTATAAAAAATAGTTCAATAAACTTTCAATTTAATTCAGTTAAACACATTTCTTTCTTTTCTGTTTGTACTTTAAAAACGATAGAAATTTAAAGCTTGAGAAAATCCGGCCATTTCATTAAACTTTTAATTTATATTAGTGAAATATTCATCGGCGCCATAGCAGGAATTTGATTTGTCTTAACGTTTGCCCTAACTTCTTGTAAACTCCGGAAGCAATGACGTTCACTTTTGATAGCTATTGATATTTGTTAAACCAAATTTGTGCTTCATCCATTCTGAAGTTAATTATGCTTTATGAAGAGGCCCTAAAGGTATTATGTCATAGTTTTTGTTTTACGCTAATTCTCATTCTTATCTACTTTGCTTAACTGTTTCTTTTGTTATAATAAACGAAATTAATAAGATGAAAATTTCAAATAATGGCTTAATGAAATTTTCTATTCAATTCAATATAGCGTTTTAGTTGCGCCTAAAATCAGGTAATAATTTCTGCTTGGCTATTTCTAAAATAAATTTAGGAAGAATAAGAGTAATTAAACTGAAAGGTAGAAAAAATCGTAGATAAAACAATTTATTATAATTCGCTAAGTCTGATAATTAATTTGATAACATATGATGAGTCACAGTTAAAATAGATTTAATTAAGAAACTTAAGTTATATGCTAAAATCTATAACTGGTAAACTTTTTAAAAATAACCCCCATTTCGAAAGAGTGATGGAGTTGTTAATTAAAACAACCAAGACTAATAACGAATATCTGTTTAGAAAAGAATAAAGAAATATTTGCTAAAATTATTACAAAAAACCAATAACATTAAACACTTTTGCTAAAATGGTGACAAAAGTAAAAGGAAATAATTGAAGAGCGTGACATAGCCATAGATTTAAAGTGAAAAATTAGCATCATTTTTAATGGTGTTCGTCGCATAAATCACATTGTCATTCCCATTAGCTCGCAGTCGCTTCTTAATTCCATAAAATCGAGCTCAATCATTTGCTTGTGTTTGCAACTGCCTTTATTTTTATCGCAATTTTATGTCGATGTTATTTTTCATTCTTCTTCGAATTCATGAATTTGGTCTTTTTAAATCTGTCCGCTCCAAATATTTATTGCTTTGCTCTTACGCTTGAGCTGTGACGTAAAAACATCTGATTGAGGGTTCATTCTTTTAAAAACATAATTAACCACTTGTTGGATCACTTTTGCAATTTTATAGCAAAACTTTCATTATGTTTTTATGTCCAAAATAAAAAATTGCAAGAGCAACAACATCAGCAACGCCATTAACAGCATCAACAACAATCCCAACAGCATCTAAAGTGGGCTACAGCCATCAAAATGTACAGACTTGAACATGCAGACAATGCACAAACACATACAACCATAAACAGTCACTGCCACACACACACGCCCACTGCTCCCTCCCCAGACATTTATTTTGTTAATTGATGTTTTGCGCAGTAAATTCTTGTGTAAATGTTTTTATGGCTGATTCATTATTTATTATTTATGAAAACAGTAGAGAGCGTTGAGACGATGGTGACGATGATGATTATGATGTTTTTGATATTGGCGTGGATGGTAATATATATAATGGCATTTCTCGCAGTGAATGTTATTGTTTTTTGAAGAAGAAATCGTCTCTCATTAATCCCCAGACAATTTTTGAATTTTCGGTAACATCTTATTGGATTGAAAGGGTTCGAGTTTTACGAGCCCATTTAATTTATTTCAAAGATTTTTAGAATGCTTTAGATCAAGTTTTTGTTTTAGCATTTTAACTTCGCAGCTTCCATCCTTTAGCTTACATTTCATTACCATTTAAAATCATTCAAAATCCAACTGAAATAAATTCATGCTAAACCATGTCTTGTCTATGTCGAAACTATGAGTATATAAAATCCATGACTGTGAATGAAATCGCCTATACTCAAAACTTGAAACGAAGATAGATTTTTCAGTTAGTTAAAAAAATTAAAACTGCCTTTTTTCAAGCTTGTAAGTGATGACCGAATTCAAATTATCAATTATGATGTCGAGGGAAACGTTTTGCGGAAAAGCTTTTTCAATTTTCTCGGATTTATATATTTTTAATATTATTCTTAAATAATCACAATTTCTCCAAACAATAAAAACAAATTAAAAATATTTAAAAGAAACAACGGTCAATAATATTTCTATCAACTTAATATTTTGTATCTCTTTTACACTTCACTGAATTCTGATTTTTTCCCTTTCTTCTTTTTGATTATAACAGTCCTTTATGCATTTCTGTTCATTTCTTGTCATCATGAAAAACAATGATTGATATGCAGTAGCTCAAAATATGTATGAGTTACTTGTCGCAATCTCTCGTCGAACTCGTCGAACTATACGACGTCAAACAATTTTATGATCACAAGAGTAATGAGAATGAAGCAAAAAATAGTCATAAGCAAAGATGAAGAGTAAGGAAAATAAATGATGAGCAGGAATACAGGAATACGGATAAGGATAAGTATGATGTTTATGGTCCTTTTGTTGATACTTATATAACGATGAACTCGTGTAGAATTTCATATCAAAACAATATTATTTCCACTTCATAAACTAAAATATTGGACGCTTATCTGCTTTAATTTAATGCAATTTAAGCCATTAAAGTGGCGCTAAAAGGTGAATTTAATGATTGCATTTACGATTTATCGCAATGCGGCGTCTGAGAGACACAAATAAAGTTTAATTATTACGATTTTCGAAATATTCTATTTCATGTCGTAACTTATGAAACTTTTCAATCATTTCGAGAATTTCGAATTTCGCATTTGAAAGTGAAGAGATTTTTATTTTTGTTTTTGTAAAATTAATGTCGTGGAGACAATCATTATTTTCTCTCCTTCAATTCAATTCAATTTAATAATCTCTTTGCACTAAAAAGTCACAAACGAGAGGATACCAAAATGACTTTAATGCTTTAAACAGCAAGAAGCGACCTTAAGTTAAGGAACCAAGGAATACTTCGGTGTTAAATTAATAGGCCGGGCAGCATTTCCCAAGAACAATTCGAAAACGGATGCGAAAACAACAACAAATGTATAAGTAAGCATAGCAATTAATAACGAAGAGAATTTGGCAGTTTCCAAAATTAGAATAGCTCGATAGCAAGCGACATGGTTGGGCAGCAAAAGGGAAATCAAGCCTTTTTCTCGATCATCATAAAAGACCATGTAATTTAGTATGGGTGAGAGTATGAAGTTGCTGCTGCTCAGTCTGGGTTTAAAACAGAACGCAGTATAAAATACGTTCTAAAGCTAAAATTAAATGGAATTGGAATTGAGTTTCAGAATATTTGTGCCTTTGTAAATGCCTTAAAGTTATTCATGAAAAAAGTAGAAATTAAATCTAATCTCAAAATAATTTGTACTAAAGTGGAAGTTATTCCTTCCTTCTCTTGTTCTTGGAAAAAGTACAATAAATAATAAATGGTTCAGTTTAATGAAATAATAATTTGGTCAGATGATATAATTTCAATTATTTAGAGTTGTCCGACATTCAACTTACCCTTCCTCCTCACTTTCTACGTGTTGAGACTTCTTGTAAGTATCTTTTTTATTATCTAAATCATGCTAGTAAGGTTTTTGGACACTTCTAAATAATTTGCGAGTACATTCGAAGGAATATATACGGGTTTAAGAACAAAAGGTTCTTAAAAAGGTTATTATTTTTAGTAATAAAGGGAAATGTGTTGTGGGTAAATTCACTCTTTTTAGGATTGACTGTAAGTTGACAAACTAATGAGTAAAAATGAAGGTTATGGACTACATCCATTGATACTATTTGGTGATGCTAAACGTTTCTTCAGCTAGCTTTTAAACGTTTCATACTAATTCAAACTTTTGAGCAGGGCAGTTCAACCCTTCTCCAAACTGCTCATTCTCTTCAATCCAAAGTTTTTAATATTTTTATGGGATTATTTAGTTATATAAAAATTTAATCAAGAGAAATGCGTTCTTAAAAATTCCTTCCCTTTGCGACATTGAAGGTTTTGGTATTTTTGTTATTACCTTCGAAGTATATGGAGAAACAGTCACTTCGAACGTCAAGTCAGAGCGTGATAATAACAGTTAATTTAACACAATGAGACTGATGAAGCATACGATACGCGTCAACGGCAATTTGCCTGTCTGGCAACTTTGTTAACAACGGTCCGCGGAGGGGCGGATAAATGTCGATGATGTGAGAACATGCTAAGATAATCAAAAAAAAAGTGGTAGAATTTAAACTACAAAGACTGGAAAGAGGGGAGGAAGGAATTGAATGATCGGATTAAAAAAGAGCTGAATGAACGGAAGGGTTAATAAAATTGAATTGAATGGAAGTATTGAATGAGAGGAAGATTTGAATGATTAGCTGAAAAATATGCAGATTTAACAAAAAATCTAATTCAAACCCTGTCCTTCATTGGAATTCATTGCTTCGGTTGATTACAGTTATTTCTCGCGAATTTGAAATGAATTTTATCGGACGTTTTGTGAAGGTTCATTCATTGCAATAAACGAATGATATTCATTTGGTAGATCTTTATGAAAGACATTCTTCTACAACGAATTTCCATTGTAAAAAATAGAACTAATTTTCTTTTACGTTCTCTTATAATTCCTCCACCTTCAACTCTGCTAAACATTTCTTATTTAATGTCATTTCAAGTCATAAAAATATGCTGATTTTTCAAGAAATTCTTCAAGATTTAAAACATAAAAATTTATCGTTAATAAAAAAGAAAGAAAAAATAGAAAGCAGAAAATTATTTGAAAATTTTCAAGATATAAAACATTTAACTTTGTTGAATTGACGAAACATTTATTATTGCCCGGCGAATGTATTGAAAATACTTTCATTTTCTTAGAGGTGAAAAGGTCATATGACTTGAATTAAGTCTTGTAATAAACAGAAAAATCAACAGCAAGATGAAGCAGAAGACGAAAAGAAAACTTCGCCCCATTAAAATCATCCGCTGCTTCTCAAAGTTTGAAGCACTTCGAAATTTGAAACACTTGGAACTTCATTAATGCTATCTCTTTCAGTTCGTTGTCTTTTGTACTTAATGAAGTTTTCCTATTGTTTCAAGGTTTCTCCATCAAAGTAAATCGGATGATTGGTCTATTGTAGTAACGATCAATTTGTTTGTCTAGTACTCGAAGGCTTGTCTTATGGAAATATTGGATGGTAGATGGTTTGGTGGTTTGGTAGGTTGCTTAGTTAGATGGTGAGTTGGTGAGTTGATGAGTTGGCGGGTTGGTTGGTTGGTTAGTGGATTTGTCGGTCTATCGCTCACTTTGCCAAAAAGAGTCCTTATTTCGTAGAAGGAGTAGTAGATCAAAAGAAACTCTTACAAACAATTTTTTTTGGAACACCTCAGAACACAGTCCTTTGCCTGTTGAATAAAGTGAAGGATTGCATAAATTAATAATAATATCATCAGACAAAATCTCTTGATAATTTTCACTGCTTTATAAATTCTAAACTGATGACAGAGAAATCTTTAAATCCAATGATACAAAAACTCTCAAATAGATACGATTTGATTAAATCTCTGATTTTTCCTTCTTCTTCTTCTGATTTTACTAATTATTCAACTCTTTATGACTGTCATTCTTTTTAGTAATATTTTTGCATAAACCGGGTTTATGCAAAGGTTAGGGTTTGGATCACCGCTTTAAATTACTTAAAATCGAGCACATCCTACGAACTTAATTCAATACTGTGGCATTTTCTAGACTTTATATTTTCGTGGACTATGAAATATATTGCCAGTTTGACGTATTAAAAATTTTTAATTTTTAATTTTGACGTATTCAAAATTTTTAAATTATAAGAAAAACTTTTTTTAGCTTCTATAAATCTCTATTTTACAAAACAAATTCCAAACGAATCTCTCGTCAAAATAAATACACTCAAATGCAAATAACGGACATAACCTCAAATTTTTTTTGTTCAAAATAAAAGTAAATGTATACAATATCAAAACATTAAACCCTAAATAGACATACAATACATACATACATACAATATATAATACATACATACACTACAATTTTGTACAATGTGAGCATACACAGACACGTAAAACATTTATGAAATGCATGCCGTTTACAGAGTTAATCTGCAGTGTAATCACAAAGTTAACGCCAGCTCAAGGGGTCAAATTTTTAAAAAAAATTTTCAAAAAATTGATAGAGAAATGGAGTGAAAGAGAGGATGAGAGCCAGGATTAAAAACATGAATGCAAGAAGGCGTATTTCATGTGGTCCTTTTTATATTTATTTTAATTCGAAAAATTTCATATTTTCGTATAAAATTTGTTTTCTGTAATATTTCAAAGGATGCAATAAAATCCTGATATTTTTTCTTGTGTAAATAATTCTTAATATGTTAACTCTATTGCTGGGAGTTTCTTGATCCGTAGAATAAGAATCAGAAATGAATCCGTTGCATTACCTTTTCTGATTCTCTGATCAATTCAATACGATGAATGTGCTCGGTTCATATTCACATGCTTCAGATTTAAATATTCACGGAAACAAACCAAAATACGCAACACCAAAGTCAGTGAATCATGTTTTGTTTTGTAAAATAGAGATTTATGGAAGCTAAAAAAAGTTTTTCTTATAAATTAAAAATTTTGAATACGTCAAACCGGCAATATATTTCATAGTCCACGAAATAATTTTTGCATCAAGTGCGTCAAATAAACTCTAATATAGATAATTAATTTTTGAAATATTTTTATCTCAAAAAATTAAAAACTGTCAAACAAACCGACACACACACAAACGGAATTAAACAAATGAATCAAATGATTGAGCTGAACGAATGATGAACTAATAAAATGAAGCGCACAAACACGTTTTTAGTGAACAATTTTAATGAACAGGGTTGTAGTTTACTGAATAAACTACGCAAATACACGCATATATGTGTTCGTATATACGCATTTGTGTATGTGTGCACGTGTGCCTGTGTGTGGGTTTGTAATTTAAACTGTTTGTTGATTTTTCATTTTTAGAAATTTTCACTCGAGTGTTTCATATTCACGAATTTAACGCGAAAACTGGCTCAATGAATGTTTGTGTGAATGATTGTATATATTTTAATATGGGTGTGCGAGTGTATGCATGTATTCATATGTGTATGCGCGTGTATTGCCTTGTTTACATACTTTTGAGAGCATTCGAAACAACGCTGTAAATATTTTCATCTATGTCCAGATATATCGTTAAACCACTTGTTGTTTGTACGTGGATGTATGTTTGGGAGGCGGAGGGTGGCGGTACGTGTGTGTATGCTGTGTGATTTGTGTGTGTGATTTCTATAGCTTTTCCTTGGAGTTGCCCTCGGATTTTTTTAGTACACTTGCCCATGAAATTTGTTAAGCCCTCTCTCTCTATCTATCTTCTTTTTCTTTCGCTCATACCGCCTTTATTTCATTCACCACAAAATCGGTTTTTTATTACTCTTCTCAAGGATGTTCTGGTTTCAAAGAAATGACACGGTGCTGACTGAAGATTAAACTGATATTTGCGAAATGAGAAGGCGTGGTGAAAAGCCCGAGCGGTAGAGGAAGTCAAGAAGAGGTATGACAAGAGTCAAATGTAAAAACGGAAACTGAATAAACCCGAGAAATTAGAGGTAGAGACATATAAAAAATATGAAAAAGTATGAATAAAAGTTTTCAGGTTATGAAAAATTAATGACAGTAGTTTCAACAACTTTATAGACCAAACGGGAGATTGTCTGCGAGTCTCTGAAACGTCCTTTGTGAGATGTTGACAGAATACGATTTTTTCTTGCGGTATCTCTGAATCTGGTCGCATTGATTTTTATTACAATTTTTCGTCTTTAATTTTTTCTTACTATTAAAGTTATTCCACCGAATTAATTTGACTTCATTCCTGGCTTTTCATTACTTTTAGTCTTCTCAATCTACTAGAAATGTATTCTGTTTTTGTAGTTAGCTTTATAAAATGACAATTGTCATCTTTATTGTAATTATCATATGATATTTTATTATTATGCTCAAACTAATAACCATAGAGTACAATTCGAACAATATAGTAATCATTATAAATGATGACGATGATGCTTTTGAGCGGTTCATCACCAGCAATGTAATTAACGAGGACTGATTGTTTACATCACTACCATAGTTAAAAGAATGTCTTCCCACCGTGTTATCTCATTATCGACGAAATAAAGTTCCTCATAATTATTCTGTTTACTATTATCGCAATTTTAATTATCACCAATGGCAAACAAATGTATCCTTTTTACCAGTATTACCGCTATCACCACCTCCCACCTAGTGCCTTCATTATCGTGATTATTTTCATCGTTATCATTACCACGAATATTATTACCATAATTACTATCACATCTATACATTAGTATAGATGTCTTCTGTCACGACCAGTGTTATTATCACTGTTATAATTATGATCATTATCACTATTTTCATGGCTATTATTCTTACCATATTAATACCAGAAGGACTTGCATTATCACCCTCAATATCATTACTATTATTAGCATAACAATCATTATAATTTTCACCATCATTATCACTGACGCGTCTCCATCACTATCTCAATTTTGCTGTCAACATTTCTAACAAAACCACTGCTGTTAAAGCCATAATTGCTACCATAATTTTGTCTATTAGTTTCATCATATTAGTATCATTAACTATCGCTATTATCACTAGCAACCCTTATCGTCACCGTCACCACAATTACTCTCACCACATTCAACAATAACTGTCGGTCACCTAGATCATGTTTACCAGTTTTAGTTATATCATTAACGTTACCATCACTATATTTCCATCACTCACACTCTATTTCATATTAATATTATTTTCTTGCAGGCTGTAAATATTATCTCCCCCGCTTCAATCGTCAGCTATATTTTGTCACATCACCATAACAATCACCATGCCATTACCAAAGTCTCTTAGCATTATCATACATTTTTCACTTGCCAGTATAATTATCATCGTCAGCATTCTTCATTGTGTTTACATAATGTCATCATATTTTTTGTGCATTAATTATAATATGATGATTGCTCAAAAGTCATCGACACCATCATTCATCTTACAGGAATCATTATCATTATCATCATCATCACCGCCATCACCACAAGTATTTACATAGAGAGTTTATGATGAAAGTAGGGTCGATAAGATTGGGTTGATTCCTCTTCTTTATCATGGCTGTCTATCCAGCGCTCATTCCATCAATTCCAATCGTTTCTCATTAATATTAAAATCAGCCTGAAGAGATCTCGGGGCAAACAAATCATAAGAGGGCGATAATTGCCACCAGTGTCAGCAACAACACTCAAGACTAAAAAGTGTTAAACGAGCCTTCGAAAATTTCTTGCCGGGAATGTCAAAAGGCAATAAAGAAGAATTGATAGTCTTTTGCAGGCAAAAGAATTGGAAAAGATTTTTATAAAAAAAATTATAATAATTTTAATAATAATGAAATAAAGCAAGCAAGTCATGATATTAAGAATGTATTACGATAGTGGTGAATACTTGGCAAAAAAAGAGGTCGAATAAAAAGTGAAAGCAGAGAAAATGGTGAGAATGCAGACGGTAAAGAAGAATTTGACGGTAAAACTTCATGCCATTCATTATTAATTTCTTTATTGGATAAAAATAATCTAAAATAAATTATCGAATCTTCGCAAAAATTAAAATTAATGACATAAACACTTGTAAAAGAAAATCATGTCACTTCCAATCATGATCAAAATAATTTTATTTATATCAATTTTAAAATGTCAATTGATATAAAATTGTTTATCGAAAATATCAAAAAGTGGAAAGACTTTATTGTTGTCATCTCTCTATTTCTTTTTCTATCAATGTGTCACTTTGTATTTTCGCGAAATGTTAAAAAATGTTAATAGTTTTTTATATTATTTTTATGTCAAAATTAGAAAAAAGAATCGAGATTCCAGCGCGCGGAAAACACACAAACAGGAAAAGGAAATTACACTTCAGGCAACGTGAAACAAAACAGGTAGCGGCATAAAATGAGAATACAGAAAAAGCGGTACTAATGGCGGCGATAACGAGCAAAGAAAGAGAGAGAAAGCGCGATATAGGGGAAGGGGGAAAGTGAAAAGGGGAGAGGGAGGCAAGGAGAGAAAAGATTTATTCAATGTTTGAAAAAATTAAACAAAATGGTAGGACTGAGGATACAGACAGAAAGAGAGAGAGAAAGAGAGAAAGAGAGTGAGTGAGGGATAAGAGAGGGTAAGCCTGATGAAGAAGGAAGGAAACTTATTGTAATAATGTAATAATGGTTGTAATAATGATCAATGACAGTAAAAATAACGATGAAACCAACACAAAACTTTAAAAAACATACGCTTTGTTATAAAACTTTCTTTTGTTCTCTTGTCTCTTTCTCTCTCTTCCCCTTTATTGAAAATAAATTGAAAATAAATCGTAATCATGAAACTAAATGAAATCGTAACAGGTTTACTAATTTTAAACTTAAACTCACCAAAAGTGGAATAAAAGAAATCTGGAGAGTTTTGAAAACGATTTCATAAAGCTTTTTGGTTTTAATAGCTCCAAGTGACTTTTTTTAAATCTTGCAAAAATGGAATATGCTAAATTACGCTACAGATGACCTTGGTATTGAGATTATCTATACCTATTACTTCTTGGTATTGCCGTAAAGGAATCGATATTGACGTCGATTTATACCTGAAGACGCAAGATGTTTTACTACTATTGAAAAATGTAGTAAATTCGTTTGTATTTTAGCTAGTTTAGGTATTGTCCCACTGTTCCTTTTCCCAAAGAATTTTCGAGTATCGTTCTTCTAGGAATCCATAAGATTCCTTAAAGGCATCTCCACCAAAATGTATCTGATATTAAACTTTGTCATGATTTAACATTTACAAAAAGCTTTTGTGATTTGAAAAAAAATATTTTGAAATTTTTTTTTAATTTCAAAGTCTTTCAAAGTTTATTACGAAGTACTTGCGGCAAGTTCGAAATAATTATAAAAATTTTAAAAGAAGATAAAAGTACTGCCTTAAGCTATAACGTCAACAACAACAAAACAATAATAAAAAGGCAATAACGGCAACAACAACAAAAAAACAGAAAGAAAAAGTTAATTCTCTAACATGAAGCTTCTTCACGGAAGCCCGAAAGAAAGTTGATCTCATTGCCAGAGCTGTTTCCGATTCTAAGAAGTTATTGCTATTTTTATAAGAATTCTATAAAGCCACATCACAGCAAAAATAGAAGAAGAGAAACGAGGAAAGCATTAGTTCGAATAAGGAGTAGAAGATACAAGGATGCAAAAAAGGCAGCTCAGAATTGAAAAGATTAAAAAATGTAGAAAATTATAAAGATTTGAGAGACTTTCCTGTAATAAAAAAGCAAGAAGAAGAAGAAGCTACATGAAGAGACGATGAACAAGAAGTTCATCATCAATTTGCTTTCAGCATAAGGAATAAAATAAAGTAATAATTTCAACAACAAAAAAACTAAATCAATGTTTCTCAAAAGCCTCATGCATGACTTTTCATTAGTGATTCATACATGATTGATTATCTCTCAAGTATTTGAAATTGCTGGTTTGCCAAAGAAGAAGCTCACAATCGAAGTTACATATCCTTTTTCTTCAATTTTCTTTTTCTGAAACAAATTAGGTCTGCCAAGGAATACATAAGCCCATTAAATTAAATCAAAACGAAAAAAAAGAAAACGAATTCAAACAACAAAAGCAACCAAAATGGGCTTAAAAACTTGATGTATTTCGGAAAACATATTTCCATAAAAAACGTTTCGCAAGCGCCACTAAATTCTTGGTTTTGCTCTGCAATCAAATTATGCCAAGTTGGCAACATTTCCAACTTCAATAAACGTCTTTATTATGCTTCTAATATAATTGGCAAACAACAACAACAACAACAACAACAACGAGGCCTAATATCGTAACAGCTGCAACAACAGGATCCGATGAATGAAAGCAATGCAACGGATAACGACCGACCACGTAACCAAGTTGGCCGAATAGGCAGACGTTCGTAGGTCATGGAATTTTTATTGAAGAATCTCCCAATTGTTTTTTGGCATTTGGCCAAATGACGGGTAAGGAATAACGAGAAGACATTACATAACAGCGAATACGCTTTGATGAATATTCTCATGACATAAAGAGGCGCAAATGGTGAGACGACTGACAAACATCAAGGAACGCTATGACAGCGGCAACAACAGCAACAACAAGAACAACAAATAGTAATAATAATAACAATAACAGCAACGGAAGCAAAAGCCATGACAAAAAAAACCGACATGTCATCGTGGCAAACAAACGAAATACTGACATAGTATTTCGCATAATTCGGGTGACGTTATTTTTCCTTAAAATTTGTGTTATCTACAACGTTTTTTCATTATTTATGCTTATCCTTTGATTTTTTATTTTCATTTTTCGTTTCTTTTCGTCTCGTCTTCTTCTTCTTCGTCTTCCTTTTCTTTTTATTGACAATCGTTTAAACTGCATTGCAGTAATGAAATCATTTGCATTGTCAGCCATAAAAGAAGTCATAAGACATCGTCAGCACTGTTGTATCAGGCAATCCTCATTATCACAAAAAACTGAAAAGAAAGAAGGAAAATTATGGAAGAAATTATCATCTCATTTAACGGATACGGTCTACTTGAATCAATTTGCATCGAAATCATTTCAAAATAGTACGAATAATTTTTCTCGAAGGACGGCGGAATTTTGAGAGACCACAAAGTAATCAAAGTTATTTTGACAATAATTGATATTTCGATAAATTTCGGGATTAAAAAGCAAACAATTTTCTGGATCCTACAGTGGGCCGAAATGTTTTTTTATATGTGAATAGAAGTGACTTTGAGAAAGCGCAATACTATCAAGTGTTCTTTCTTTACTTTAAATTCATTTTTCTCAAGCGAATAAATAATTATTTTATTGTATCCTTTTTAGAATAATCTGAAAGTAGAAGGTGGAAATAACTGTTATTTTATAATTACTTTATAATCATAAAATGTCACGGAGTCGGAAGCGTACGTAAGATAAAAGTGATTTGTGTTACGTACTTTTTGTGAAATATTTGACTGATGTGAGGATAGGCTGAGAGGTGTTGCCATATATGAAAAAATTTATTAATTTGAACAAATATCTTCATTATTTTGCAGATATTATGCATGTTTCCATGAAGAAAAGCAAAAAAAAAAATATCACAAGTTTGACCTTATGCTTTACATAAATAAAACCTTTTTTAAAATCTCTTTTTTAATAATTACTCAATTTAAATTTAGTTTTAATTTTAGCTTAACTTTGCTAGTGCAATTTTTTGTACAATAAAATATTTTTCATATAATAAAATATTGCACTATATAATTTTTACGATCGCACAAAGTATTTAGTACGTTTTTAGAAAGCTTTGAAAATTATCTTAAATTTGCTAGAGGTTCTTCCGCAAAGCAACAAAGTTATTAACAAATTTTCTTTAGGTAACAATTTTTTTATAAATTCATACAAAATACTTTCAATCATTTTTGCATATTTTTTTTAAAATGATTAAATAACTTCTTCAAAAATTCTATATCTAGAAAATTTTATCAAAGAATATGCAGAATTCTTTATTATTTATTACAATAAAAAGTCATAAGAATTCCTTGGGAAGAAAACTGTTGTTAAAAACAAAATAATAAAAGTTCAAAATATTTCAAATATGAACACGCCCCAAGCGAGATTTATGAACTTATAAAATGCAAATGAAAACTGCTAGCACTAAAAAAGCAGTCATTAAATGACTGAGAACTAATTTGATGAAAACTCCAACTAAATATCTTAATTAGCTTATAAATATTTTCATAATCATTAATAAGAAACTAAAGAATTTAAACGAATACTATTCCGCATATTTTTTGATCAATCTTCGATCTTTTATTATTCAAAAATTCTTCGTAATATTTAAAGCCATTTTCTTACTATTTATTAAACATTAAATAACACTTTCTAACACATTTTCTCTAGTTACATTTTTTCGATATTCTATTACTGTTTTTTGAATTTTTTTGATATTCGAATACAATCTCGTACGTTTTTATATTTTGTACATATGTATACAAATCTGTTTAACATTATAACATAAAATCGTTTATACTCACACAAAAAACTACTATTATTACTACTACTACTACTACTATTTTCGCTCCTTTTTATTACTACTTCTAATTCTACTACTATTCTCCTACTACAATAAAAACAACTATAACAACAACAACTACAACCATCACCTCTCTATTGCGTATTTTATACCAAAATGCTATTTGCACCAAAATTCCTAAACAATTTTCAAAATAAAAAAAACACGTACAAACAAACAAACAGGAAGGTATCGAAGTAAGTATTCTTTTCAAACAAAAACAAAAAAAGAAAACAAAAATATGTTTACAACTGTTACGTTGCTTTTTTTCTTTGTTCGTATTAAATAAAAATTATTGTTTCTAAAACTTAAAGAGCTTTCGATTTGATTTTGTTGTAACGACGTTAATTAAAAATTTAGTCTAACTTGAGATTTGTTGTTCGTTAAGTTTTCCAAAGCAAAGCAAATTATAATAAATATATATTTTTCAAAAGAAAAAACCAATATTTTTTTGCCATTTTGTGGCTTTTATCTATTTTTCTTTAAACATTGAACTGAAGTGAATGGAAGTGAATTGGAAAACATGTGAAAAAATATTAATGAATTTATTTTAAAAGTTTGTTTTCTGCTTTTAGTTTTGCGATTATTTTCAGCTTTTGTAAAAAAAAACTTCTGTCTAAGGATCTTATGCTAATTATATAATATTAACAATTTGTTTATTAACTTTTTATTCGAAAAACTTCCTTATTTTTAAAGTGCATGCATTTAAAGGGGTTAAATATCTTCTATGTTGTGTTCAATGTATTCTCGGTATGATATGATATTACTTCTGGTGTAGATAATTTGGTATACTGCTTCATTATTGTCATGGTGATTGTCAGGCAGACCTTTTGCGATTCTGCGCTAAATATTGCTCAAGTATTTTGAGTAGAACGATTACTAGAAATGACTGACTCGTTTTGTTTCTGGTGGAAAGCCCCAAAGAAATTAACGTCGCACAAGTGGCTACTGAGTGAATTACAAACAGACGCATAGAGTCCACAGAAAAAGAATGATTAAATTGCAGACTGAGGTAAGGGCCTTCGTGGGAAAGGAATCATCGCTGGCGAAGGGGTGTAAGGTGCAGTTAATGCCTATTTTTCAAAGATGGCACATAATTACTTTTTGAAGGATATTGAAAAGTGAATAATGTAGCACCTGGATGATGTAGCAATGTACTAAGATTATAAATAATTATTTTGAATACCAAAAGTAATAATAAAAACTGTTATTCACGATGCCGTTATCGATATGGGTAACGAGAATACATTGAACACCCTTCGTTATACTATATTAGCCTCATTCATTCATTATCATTCATTTATAATCAAAAATTCATTTATAATCAAAAAAAAATTTAAGAAAATTTCATCGTGTGAAATTTCTTAACTTTGTCGTTTCCTTTTTCTCAAACAAGTTTTTCTTGTTAAGCAAAATGTGTTCTCCTGATCTTGTTCCATCCTACCCTTCCATCCATGAAACTATTATTTCCCCTCGTCAATTCTTCATAAACACATTCTGAAGAACAATAAGCTAATTATCTTTCAAAAAAGTTTTATAAGAAAGTTTTCTGGAATATTTCTTGTGTTGAATTAAATATCCCTAATACGTTTTCATTTTGCCATTCCTCCTTGTCCGTGCTTTCCCTATTAAGTACAAGGCAGGTTTAATGGACCAAGGTGTTTGTATTGTATAAAGATTGTATTTTGTCTTAAGATCTGTTAAAATATTTGCTTAATTTTTCCTCATGAATTCTTTATAAGAATCAAATGTTCACTAAATATTTTTTTAGCTTCTTCAAAACTCTTATTTCACCAGATTCGCTTTCTCTTTCTCTTTCCCTATTTATTTGTGTATTCATTTAATTTAACATTTATTCTTATGGATTGTAACATTTTTCTGTCGTGCCATTTTCTCTGCAGATTTAGTTTAATATTCGTTTCATAAGATCGACTGCACCGCTTTTCTGTTAAACATTTTCTGTTACGCCATTTTCTCTGTATATTTAATTTAGCATTTTACTGTTAAACGTTTTCTGTTAAGCTGCTTCATTCATTCTCGCACCAATGAAATTGTTCTCCTGGTGGTTTTAATGAAGCATTATTTTACCTTTGTGATTTTATATAATATTGGTGCTAAGAGATGTTACCTATTTTTTGAGCCTTGTATATCATATCCATTGCAGTATTCCACACTATTTCCCGCATAATTTTTGCGCTTAACAAAATATGTTTCATGATTCTTAACTAGAATTGGGTTAATAAAAAACTTTACAATTATGTGAATAATTTAATTATAACCTGATGGTCTGTTACTTACCTGACTACTGTAGAAGTCTGTTAATCGTCTGGCAATCTAATCAGACATTCTGATTGTCAAACGTTCTTTCATTCAAACTGTTTCGTATTTTATTAAACGATTACTTTCACCGTTCCTTTCCTACATTTTCATTCATTACTTATTCTTTACAGCCATTAATCTCCTACTGTTTGTTAACTGTTTAATGAAATATTTAATTATTTTGTTTTTAATTAAGAAAAGAAAGAAATACTGTAACGCATTAACGATCTAAATTGCTTTTTGCACGTTGTAAATTAAGTATTCAACTATTTAATGTTTCTGTTTTGTTTTTATTGATTGATTGGCAAACAGTTTCATCACGCACCGCACGTAGAATTTATTGAAGTTGATTAAAAAAATTGTTTAGAAATTCTGCTTTGCAAGGCTTGATTTTATGGTTTACTGAATGTTGGCACGTACTTTCCTTAAAAATAAAGAATGTTTAGAACTTAAGCGAATTCAAGAGTGTTCGAAATTAGATCTATTTTTATATTATTCAAGACACTTTGCAATAAACATAAAATGCTACGAAAAACTGGAATGTTTTGGGAAGGCAAAAGGACATTTTTATAAATAAAACAAAATTGTATATTTCATAAAAACCGTTTTTATTGACTTCAATATGAAATTGAAGCATTTTATAAGCATTATTTTTAAAAAAATTAAAAACCATTTACAAAAGTTATATAAAAATGTGATAATAATTTAATAATAATTAATTTTAAATTCACTACGAATAGAATTTGTCAAAAAAAAGATAATTTCTTAAACGATTTCTCAGGAGAGAAAAAACTTTAAAAGAAAGCAAATTAATGCAGTTTTATCCCGGGAGTCCTGTCTGGGATTTACTTGCTTGCTTATTTACAAAAAATAAAAGAAAACTGAAACACAATTAGAACGCATTGCATGAGAAAACGGAAGTACAAGAAACTTTTATTTTTTCAACACCAAACAATGAAAAATTCATAAAAATAACAACAAGATAAAACTAAAACTTTATTCCTAAAAACATATTCTTTGTTCTGTCTTTTACTCCTTCCTCGTTCACTTTCGAACGGTTGTTACTGCTGCTGCTCCTGCTGCTCGTACCGCTCCTGCTGCGACCAATTCTGTTACTCACGGTCTGCCTCAGGGCGCCGCAAAACTGACGAAGGAAGATATTGAAAAAGTTTTCTCACTTTACGACCGGGTGAGTTTTGCTCGCCTTAAGATGATTTTATTTTTAAATGTTTTGATTTGTTGTTGCGTGGAATTGTTTTTGTATGCTTTTATTTATTTTTCTTGATTTCTCTTTTTTGCTACATCGGAGATATTTACAAAACACAGTAGTTTTGATCGCCGGATGGAATAGTTTCATTTATCCCTAAAATATGCAAAAAATTTTATGAATTCGTTTTATTTTTAGTACAGTCTCATTTTTCAAAGTTTTATTGAATTGTTTGAGAAAGCTTTTAAACGAAAGGGAAAGCGAGCATCCAAAATTCATTAAAATCGTTTCATTTTTTTTGTCTTATTGTAAATTTTTTCCAGGATAATAGCGGTACAATAGAGAACGAAGAGCTTAAAGGCTTTCTCAAGGATTTACTGGAATTGGTTAAAAAGGTAAATATTTTTGCGATGAAATAAAAACTCAAATATCAATAATTTTAATAACGAAAAAAATTGTTAATCCTCTTTTCATCTTTATTGATCCTTCTTTCGACTTTAACAGGACGATTACGACGCTCAGGATTTAAGCGCTTTCGAGGAAACAATTTTACGCGGTGTCGGTTATGACAAGGAGGGAAAAATCTCGCGTAAGGAATTGACAATGATTTTGTTAACTTTGGCTAAAATGCCACCAGAGGATGATCAATAAATTGCAGCAGCAACAACAACAACAACAACAACAGCAACCAGTAAACACAGAGCAAACTTTTTGTAGGAATTAAGTAATAGAGATTAAAAGCTCGTTTGAAAAATATAAGAAATATTAAAGGAGAAGAAGTAAAATAAGAAGGAGAAGAAGAAGACGCCGAAGAGTAAAAAATATCTAGAACTTCGAAAACAAATTTTATATAATAGATATATACGTGTTAGATCTGATAAGAAAAATAGTTGTGAAGAATTACTAAAGTCAAACCTAAATTTCAATTCAATAAAACTAGATTAAAATTTACAGAAAAATAAACCGCAAATTACAAAAAGAGCAATTACTTTAAAGCAAGCAAACAAAAAAATTAACTAATTCTTCTGAACTAAATTAAGAGATTACTTCTAACTTCTGAATTAAAATTAAATGAAGAAGAGAAGAAACAACAAATAGATCACATTTAATAAAACAAGTCTACTAGATACTTAATAAACTGTGCTTAATAAAGTTCTCTAAGAAACTCTAAAGCTTTAACGCTCATTGCAATAAAATTCCAAACACAAAGATAGCCTTTAATAACTCCTCTCCCCTAAAATTGCTCGAAAAATTAATCAATTTTAGAAATCTTATTCGGCTTTCTTCGCAAGAAATTCTAAAACGTTACAATTATATATGTTTAAATGCTCAAAACGAAACGTGAAACGAAAAACAAAATTATTTGAGCATAAAAATTCACGATCTAATTTAATTATTCAAAAGAACTGACAACAATTTTTGTTGACAAGTGTTTTTGTTATTGTATTCGTATTAAAGTATATAAACGTACCTACGAGTGCTCGCACGCGCGCATTTTTCGTTCTGTTGCACGTTTACTCGTGTAAGATGTGTGTTCACTGTATGCGCCTTTCGTGTGTGCCGCTCTTCAGGGCGTTTACACTTTAGTTGATTTTCTAATTGGATATGATTTCATAATTGCATATGTAAATTTTATAAATTATGAAAGCATTTCATATGCAACAGAAAAAGAGGGAGAGAGCGGGAGAAAGAAGGGAATTTGTTAAATCATGCGTACATCTTCCTCTAACGAATAGTTGTCAGGTGAATAAATAACGATTATATTCATACGATCTACTCGTGTAAGAATAAAAATATTATTGTTATTAATAAAGAGAATGTTATTATTATTACTATTGTTATTATTATTAATATTATTATAATTTTTATTATTATTGTTTATAAGTACGCATACTCAATTGTATATGTGAAAATATTAGGTTCGATGTAATAAATTTCATGTTTAACAATTGTTTACAATACTCCAATAAAATAAAATAATTACAAACAAAACAAAAACATTAACAATTTTTTTGGACAAATTAATATTTTTTTCAATGTTTGCGATGCAAATTTTTAAAAAACTGATACACAATTTTGACTTTTGATAAACTGATAAACATGTTTCGATGACAAAAAATTTAATACAAATGAAATTGTTAAGTGAAATAATAAATAGAGGTAAGAGACTTCCATAAGATGATTTTTTAAACTAGAGTTAAATTTTTTTAGAGGGAAAACACGTTTTTCTATATCATTAATTGCATAAAACTCACTATTCACCCGCGATGAACTAAAATCGCTGTTGCAGTCATTAATGAATGAATTTGTAAACTCTTAAATAAATGAAAAATTGAAAAAGTGGAAACAACGTTTTCTCTACCACGAACGAAGGCGAAGGAAAATATGAGAATTCGAAATTTCAAAATTTTTTATTGCTTTAATTTATTAAGGGTCTTATTACGCAAAACGAAACGAAGGCTATTCCCTTTAATGTTTCCCGCAATTTTTCTCTGCTTCAACATTTTATTTATAAGCAGTATATAAAAATTCGTTTGATCCAGCACCGCAGTCTTTCAAATTCATATGGTGTCAAAACTAGCGTCACAGTCTTTCCATTCGCTTCGGTTTGCGTCACAAGGTCCTAAATGTCTCTAAAACATATGATTTATGTTTACATTTCCTATACAAAAGCAACGAGTAAAAGCATTTTTCGGTAAGAGGTGACCACTTTTTCTGAGAGTGTGTAAAATTCAGGAGGCAGCGCACAAAAATCGATCTATTGCACCGCGACACATTACGAGATTTTGTGGCATCAAATGCCTACAGAAAATGTTTTCGGGGAATCTCACTCATCGTGCGTCGTTGCGCGTGTTATAGACCAATCAAAATCGGGGTTTCGCTTACATTGACAACATACTGTCAATGTTCATTTCATAACACGTCATTAATTGCAAAAATTTAACTCCAATATTAAATTTCCTTTTTCTTTAATAAATAAGCTTTTAGTTACTTCTCTGCCATTCTTTTTGCCTTAAACCTTTTCCTACTTCTCACTTAATTTTTCCTTCATAAATGGACGAAAATTATCTAAAAATGAATTTTTATTTATTATAAAATTTTTAATTGGGTTCTAAGGTTTTTAACCTCTTAATCGGCAAAAACTTCTGAGAGTGACTGTTGCTACCTAATAAAGCCATTAATAAATACCCGAATTATTAATAAAAAATAGATATTAAATAAGCCCAAAGCGCAAAGTTGTTGAAAAGCTACATGTTCAAAAACGAAAGAAATGTTTTAATCACTGACACTTCCATCCTCTTGTTTACTCTTTGTTTTCTGTAAACTAAAACATATTTTTGCATGATGAGATTCACTATTAAACCCATTAAAATGTGTCGCCTAAAAACAGGCAACTTTTTCTTTTGTCTGTTTAGAAATCATATCGACAATCTTAAAATATTTAGTTGTGTGGAATGGAATAATTATATAATAAATTATTCATTATTATATAATTACTATATTATTTAATTGATTATTTTTTATTTTTGTTCTCTAAAATTGAAATAACAAAATAAATACAAGAACGAAAAATAAATATTTGAAGGAACGTTTTATTTTTGTCAATTCACAAAACGAAGAAAAACTAAAATAATCATAATAAAGCGAAAATATTTAAAAATTTAAGAAACTAAGTAATTGTTATTAAGGGTATTTTTCTTTTAATAAGGGTTTCATAAAAAAATTACTTATTATTAATTATACTACCCGATGTTTAAGCAACAATTTAACGGTATAAATGTGTAAATTTAAATGTTTTAATTTAAAAAGGTCACCAATCAATTTAAGAATAATATAAACAATTTTAATGGTTCAAATATGTATTCATAAATAAAGTAAAATATAAATAATACAGAAAACAATAACTATTCGTATGTATTTTATGTATACTTCAAATCAGCGGATGTATTAAAAAAAATTATTTTCAAAAAAATTAAAAAATAAATAAACGCTGAAAATAAAATCAAATTCATTGTGTCTTGTATGTATTTTCGCAATTGATAACAACTTTTATTAGAAGGTGTGGCATCGTTCGAATTTCGTGCTAGTTTTTACGAGATACCACTAAATATTATTAATTATTTATTGACCCGCGACCCGCGACAGTGGTCCTAGTGCTATGTCGGAAATTAACACAAACTCTTATAGGAATCGAAAAAAAACTAAACTATCGTTGCCGTCGTTTACAGGAAAAATTGTAACATTTCCTATTCCTATCGTTGTCGTCGTTGCTCTTCCTTTCTGTTGTTATTGTAGTCAGATTTAAGTCAATCTCGCTGTCTTCTACAGCATTCGACTCTCTCAATTTTGTTTACTGTAATATAATTGAATGTCCACATAGTGGATGCTATTTTTCGGCATCCTTAGTTTGTTGTTGAGTTAGTCACTTTCAAATCACCTTGTCCGAAAATTGTTTTACGGCATTTATTAAACATTGCTTACATCATACATTCACATACTATACGTGAGCCAGTTAGGTTGCCATTCTTTGCTGTTTATTCCAATGTAGAAAATAACAACATTTTATTATTTAACATTTATTTTTTAACTATTTTTTGACAAAAAAATAGTTACTTGCTGAAAACGGCATGTCAGTTCTCAATACGTTCCACTATATTTCAAATAATTCAAATGATAGGGCACTACTTCCTATACATTTATTGTTCCCTTAACTTTTTATTAATATTGTAATTGAAGAGGTTTTATTTTCTCTCCTTTCCCATTAAAGCGTGTGTTATTTAGTTCGGCCCGAATTTTCGTACAGAATATTTCCAACAAACTTTTATGGCGTTGCTATGTTAGATAATTTCCAAAAGATAATTGTGAATTTCTTAATTTTAATGAGCTTCTTGTGAACAATTGTGAATTGTTAGTGTTTTTGACAGCCGCTGTAGTATTGTTTGTTCGCATGGAATAAAGTGATAGAGCTTCTTGTAAGAATTGAATAAATAAATAGGGGAAATTTGATGGTATTTATACTTAATGGAATAGAAAACACTCTGTAATAAATATTAGAAATGCCGAATACGAATCGAAAAAGTACAAAACAGAGTAATAGTGATTCACCTTTGAAAAACAGCAGCAGCTGTTTGGATCGAAACAGCGTTGTTAAAGGTGCCGCCAGAACCAAATCTCGAAAAAGGTTTTGAATTATCATTTGAAAAATCAGTTCTCAGTTTAAGTAAACTATATTATCCAACAGAAAGCGTCATATCGACACTTCCAGTGATTCTGAACCAGATTTGGATGGTATGGATTGCAATCCCGAAGATGCCATCGATCTTGAGAAGAAACTCCGCAAGATTGCGCGATACAATTCATTAAGTGACATGGAAATGAGAAAGTTGCTTCAGGTTTGAATTGCTGTCTTATTTTTTGTCAAAGAAAAATACTAAAAAAAAATTTAAAATTACTGTAGAAATTTATAAAAAATGATCACATCCTGGCACTGGTTACACTTAAAGCAGAGGATCAAATAGCCCGTGAAAAAGAAGAAGCGAAGCAACAGGCTGCTCTCCTTATTACAGAATCCCCATCGATTCCTAAACTGACTAGAGCGCGAGCGAGAAAATTGAATCGGACACCGGTTATAGCATTACCCTCTCTAACCGATGCAACTCCTCCTGAGATATCAACTCTAATTGAGGATGAACTACATTCTGATGAAGACGATGAGGAGTATACCTTCAAAGAAGATGACTTTGTGGTAAGGTTTTGGTGTATCTGATATTGAGTTAAATTGTTAACCTTTCTTTTAAGTCGGACGATGATCTTAATACTACCGCTTCTGATATGGACTCCAATCCTCGTACTCCTGGAACGCCACATCCGGTGAAAACTACACCGTTAAAAATTAGCGAAGATGGCTGCTTTAAAGTGCCTCCTGATAAACAAGATGATTTGCGTATTGCAACGCGCACTCGGTCAAAATTCTGTTTGCAGCAAACGACTATTGAAGACCTAGAATCTGAATTCATACCACCAGATTTGGAGTACACTGATGTTCAAGACGCATCAGAATTGACAGTAAATGATGAAGATTGGATGCAATTTCTAAACGATTTTTCCAAGCCCTTAAGTAAATCAATCAAATATAATTAATCATCAATTTTAGTTTATTTTTCTTTTTTGTTATAGACAACACATTCACGGGGGATGATGATGATCCGGTTAATGATCCAGAGTATGTTGCTACAGAAAAAATACCAGGTATAGATACATTTTTGAACTTTGCAACGAAATAAACTAATTCAATTTAATTATTTTCAGTTGATTATGAAGAATTACGAGACGCTAATATTTCTAAAAGAGAGTTGACCGATTTGGTATCAGAACTTTTCGAAGGTTTGATAAACGAAGGTGTATCTGTGGAAAGCATTGAACTAGAGACACCTCAGAAATTTATAAGTACCAACAACAACGACGTTAATGATTTTGAAAAAGGCGAAACACCAGCAACGCCAACTTCATCTACGGGGAGGACAATCGACAATCGCAACGGATTTTCACGACAGTTAGACTTTGACAATGCTCAAAAAGATACACCTGCAAACGTCTGTGATGTCACTATTTCTTCAACAAATCCTTCAAGAAGTGACTATAACTTTCAACCAAATGCAATATCCACACCGTCGAACAATGCTGTGATTCCTATTGCTGCGCCATTATCTCAAGAAGCTACACAAATTATGTTGGAGGTACCGGAAGGAGTACTAACTACGGAACCAGAGCTTATTGCGGTACCGATATCAGGCCAACCAAATTGTTATCAACTAGCCAAAGTAATACCAAAAGCAACAGAGCTTATGCCCGAGAAGAAACGCAAATCTATTGAATCCTCTGACACACGATATAGTTTACCTTATGACATCAATTATACTTGGAAATATATATCCATTAAAAAGCATCTGTACTCCGAATATATAAATAATTTTGAGAAGTTAAAGGACTGCACCGACGACAGCAAGATCGACTTTTCGAATCAATCATCAGGATTTACACAGCACCAGCATGATTTGCTGCAGCAACAGTTGTGCATCCATATCCAGCTTTTGACGCAAAAATTTCTACAAACTTATTGTCATCCTGATTTGTGGAAATGGGCTAATGAGCCTTATAAATTACTAATGGAACTGAAGGAAAGAGCCAAAACTGATGCCAGTTTTAATGCTTGGAATTTGAATGCTGCTGTTGATTTGGTTACAAAATGGAAAGACGATTGCTCTGTGGACAATGAGGAAAATCGAGAGATGATGGAGTAAGTTGTCATACATTTTTTATATATAAATTTCTAAATATAAGTTTCTCTTTTCTTTAAGATTTCTAAATAACGAAGCGATTCGAACGTAAGTAAAACAGATGAAAATTTTCTCGATGGAATATCCTTTTAAGTGGTATATTTTTATGGTATTTTAGTAACCGCAATACACGGCAAATAGCTAGATTTCCTCCGCGTATCATGGACCTGATTCTTAACAGTACCGTGTTCCTATACCCGGAATATTTGCCCCGTGTTCCATTTACTAAAAAACAAAAGGAAAAGAAATATGATGTCTTTGCTCCCGCTGAATCACATCTTCTTGCTCTGGGTTTAGAGAAGCACATGATAAATGGTCGCAATGCTAAAAACAAACCTTTGACACTTCGCCGAGCTTGCGAGCGTATAAGTAGAGATATGATTTATGGCAAAACACCTCGTCGTATTTGGGATCGTATTAAAATACTGCGTAATGCAGATTACTACAATCCCGTTAAGGTAATACTTCTATTATTGCATACATTTTAATTAAGATTTTATAAATATATCGTTAATATTATCTACAGTATTTCTTTGAGCATGGTCGTCCTCCACCTATTGATTGCAAACTGCACACATTCCCGGGGAATACTGTTTTGCCACCAAAAGAAAGGATATCAGAATTACCATTGGCATGGCAAAAATATATTAAAGAGGTAAGTGCATGTTTGTGTTGTTTGAGAATAAATGCATATATAGAGTCGTCAAAGGCTTTAATTGTTAGATATATTTATATATATTTGTAGTTTGTATCCGTTTTCCTATTCATATATAATCCTTTTCCATTTCTATTTAATGCAAATTAATTATTACTATAAGAATAAAATTATCGTATAAAATTATTAGTACTTAATTCGAACAATTTAATACGAATACATTCCTACACGGTCGCGTGGTATAAGACGTAATTCTGAACCGTGCTTTAGAAATACATTTCCGGCTGTTTGTTGCGGACTAATCGCAATGCCATCGTCCGTAATGATTGCACTGGTGGCTGGTGGTACATTAAATTCTTCGGCTGCAAATTTTAGAACCGCTGTAAATGGTGTCGCCTCTGGTACACTAAGAACTTTAAATGGTAGTTTCGGGTCGGATGTTAGAGTTATTTTAAATGTAACTTTCGAACTCATAGTAAATCTAAACTTGCAAATTAAAACAGAGATTCTAATGACGTGGACGTCTGATTGATTCGTTTGTAGCACGCGTACAAAGTTATCGTATTCCGCTTACCGGTTTCTAGTTACCAGAAATAAGTTTGTGTATATTAATTTAAATATTCATCTGCAAAGAAATGTAATTATTTTTAACTATATTCTCCTTGGAAAATATAAATTTTAGATTATTTACCCAAACTTAAACTGACTTAATGGAACTCAAGAGAATTCACAATAAATTAATGAAAAGACCTAACACACGATGACGTCTGATTATGCTATGTCTACACCAGTGGATTAACTGCTCATAATTGATTATCAGCCTTATAATGTATCACAATACGAAAACGTTGACGAACACAAAACAAATTCGAAACCAATTCCTGGCTCCGATAATGGAACTTCTTCGTTCACTTCGTTTCATTTTCCAATTTATTGTTGTTGTAATCTACAGAAAATATGCGCTTGTTTACCTCGTCTCATTCCTCTTCACGCCGCACTAATATCCTGCAATGCTTTGCTGTGACGACAAATTGTTCGCAAATTCAATTGTTGTAAACACCAACAAAAACCTAGTTTTCAATTCGTGTTCGTTACGTTTTCGTTATCGTTATTTTGGCGTTCTTTTTAAATCAAAGAAAAGAGGGGAAATAGCAAAAAATCAAAGATTACGTTTTCGTATCGTGATACATTATAAGGCTGTATGCCAATAATCTGGTTCTTCTATCCATACAGCTTATAATCCACACGCTGATCAGATTATAAATTAATCGAGATGATCAAGTAAATTTATGCAGACCTGGGAATTTAGAAATTGTGAACATAAAATGGGTACTCATTTGAAATGAAACAAACGTCAAAATAATTTCAATATAACAACAAATGAACGACATTTCAGTACATTAGCCAATGCAGACACCCGGTTACATGAGGCAACGTTAAGCGAGTAGAAGTTAGGCCCTGGAGAAGTCATAGTAATCGATATGACGAGGAAGACAAGGCAGGCGCGTTCATAAAATTTAGCCCAGTTTTAACTCGGTTATCAATCGATGTATTTAATATTTTATAATTCTAAATACTGTAGTAGTTTTATTTCCCTTTGAAACCCACAGCTGCGGTCATAATGCATAAAATTTATTCGTTTATTAGAATTGAGAACCATATATTAGAGATCTGACTGGGTCAATGGCGACATACGTAACACAGGAAATGTGAAATCGGTTTAATTATGTAAATTCTCATTTATTTTGAAAGTTACTACATAAGTTTTATGCGAAGGTTTTTCTGATTTATTAACAATGTTTTAAAAATTTTGTCGAAGTTCATGAACTAATTAAGATTCTTTAATTTTGTTAAGAAACAAGATCAATCTACAGGCGTAGTAATTGCATCCCCCGTAGCCGCAGCAGGAAAGTCGCAAACATCATATGCATTCGTCAAAGACGTTCTTGGTGAAGATATCCAGTTGCCAGATGGATTTGTAGAGGCGGCAGAACCCGAGCAAGCTCAAATATCCATAAATTCAAAAAAAGCGTTAGATAATTCAACATCAAGCAGAACCTTAAGATCGTCAGGGAAACCCACAAAACAAAAGTTGAAGCATAAGAAAAATCAACCGGTGATCATCAATGTAAATTACGTATTTGGTCCAGAAGTCCCAACCAATATTTTACACTGCGATCAGACGTCTTGTTTCAAAAACCACGACAACAGCAGCGAATATAATGTTAACAATGGTTCTGAAGTTGATGCCGCGGTAAATGCGAGCAAGCCTCTAACAACGAATTATTACGGAAATGTATCTGATTCAATTGATAAACAATTGCCGGTTATTGGTTATAGTTACGACATCAATAGCAAGACTTTGATACCGCTTACAGAACCAGTAAAGGAGCCATCGTGTCCCGCGATAGATAAAAGGCAACGCCGATTAACTGACTACTATAGTTTGATAAAGCGCAAAGATAGTAGTGAAGATAGCAATTTGTGGGAAGATATAGAAAATGATAATGAAGATTGTGCGTTGAAGGGCACAACAAAAAATGAAAACAGCCATCGTCATATAACGAAGTTAAATAAGCAACGAACACACTTCAGGGCTAAACGACGGCAACGCCAACTGAATATTACTCAGAAATATCGAAGATCACGCAAAATTCGTAAGCGTTGTACGGAATTGCTGACTACATATCTCTTGTATCTAGAAACACAAGAAAGATGCTTTCGGAATAAACCATTAGTTCAATATTTCTTTAAACACTTTAAAGCATTAGATTTATATACGGGTCTTTTGTATGATCTCAAAATGAATTGCAAAAATCCGGCATCCCAATTAAATGGTAGTTCTTCTGTCGCGGTCAGTATGCAAAATTTGGGCAAACGTAATCGCAGCGCTTCTACTACTGGGAAACAGCATACAGACGAAGCTGATAATAATTCGCGAAGTAAAAAGTCGAATCGTCAAGAAGAAAATGTTCGAAATATGTTGCTACCAGATAGTGCAGAAGATGCTAATCGCAAAGATGCAAGTAAGTAGGAATAATATGCATAGTAACATGTATGTGGGAATAATATTTTATTATTGGCCAAGCGAAAGTCTAAAATAAAATCTGTTTACCTCAAAATTAAATTTATTCTGATTGTGTATGGTTTTATCTTTACAGTTTATGCATTCAATTTCTATGAGAAAGTCGAAGAAATGTTTAAAAAATCGAATCGTCCAGAAGATTTTAAGCGTTTTAATTACATATTGAAGAATTTCGATCCCAAACGTGACAAAGCATCAGATTTGTATTATGTGAGTTGAAATGAAAGCCAAGTCAAAATTGAAAGAAAAATATTGATCCATTTTCTTTTCTTAGAAATTGGAAGGCTTATTTTTGCCCGACTTTCCTGAACTGGCAGAAGTTTTTCTTACTTTTCTTTTACCGTCGGAAGCAGCGCAAATAGGAAAATTTTTTGAGCATTTTATGGCAACAAATATGAATACTTTTATTAATAAATTGAACATATATTTCCGCAAACAACCGGCACAAATACGAAAAGTCTACACTTGCCTTAATGAATTAGCCGAGGAAGAAAATGTTACCATAAAAAGTGTTGAAGCAAAAATATTGCCATTACTTAAAGGAAATGAATTTTTAATTGATTGGTTTACGCAACTAATCCCGATGATGCCACCGCCAGAACGGTATGATCTATAAGAATAACCATTTGTAAAGAAACAAAAATTGATCGCAAATTTTTTTAATTTTGTTTGTTTAATTTAATTTTTAAGCTTGTTTTCTACACCGGAGCATGTGAATCTAAAAGAGATACAAAATTATCAAGGTGGCGAATATACGGATACGTTAATAGATTCCATTGATTCAAATTCAAATCAAGATCACCACCAACAGCAAAAACAGCATTGCCAACTGAGGGTAAGTACCGCAGACATGGTAATTATTATATAATAACATAATACGGTATCGGAATAACTGAAGCCATATTTGCTAGCGGTTCTTTCTTTTGAAAATATATCAGTGATTATCGAGTGAATTTCACAAACTTTAATTTGGGGAAAGAATTAAATATCGAATTCGCTGTTTTTAAGAATTCAGTAATACATAGATCACATTCCTATCCCCAGCGTACGTTGTAAGATTAATCACCAAGTTCGTGACTCTGCTCAATGCGTGAATGAACACAATGTGAAAACGATGTAGAATGGTGCCAGTAGGCCACATTATATAATTGATAATACCTTGTTCATTTTCCCCACTAAAACAAGAGTATACAATCTGTAGTCCCAATAGGGCACCATAATCTAGCTAAATTGGGTGGTTTATGTAATGCAAGCGTAGGTTTTTGCAAATAATTGCAGTCTAAAAATATTTCACTACGGAAATTAGTTCCTTCATAAATAAAAACATATTACTTTAATAAAATTTCGAATCAGACTTTTTTTCCTACGCCAGACTTTTTTCCTACGCCTGAGGACGTAGAACAACTACTCCTGTAATTTATTAGAAATTGTTAACTTTATGAGGCTTAACAATTCTTATTAACATTAACAATGTTAAATTATTGCCAATTTTAGTACATAAATGGTCGAATATTCTACGGATCCAAAATCACTTTGCCAGCAAAATTATCATTTATGGCACAACAATATACTAATGAAATCCAAAAGGAATCCTTGGATGCCATTGCTTCTCCTGCTGAAGATGACAAGCAACAAACGCAGCGGTGCGTGCATGCCATTAGGGAACATGGAGAGGAACGTTTAGCAGCAGCAGTTGCTGCCGCTGCAACGGCAACTGCCGCCAACAACTCCACCACTTTCACCACCACCGAGGGCAGTGGTAGTGATGAAAGCCAAAAATCCGAAGATAATGAAATGTCTATTGTTACCACCAGTAGAATCGTCGACGAAAAAAATAATTCGAGCACTTTTGAAGCTTGTGATGAAAACGCATTAAGGGCGCACGCCATACGTTTAAATCCACATTATTACGGAACCCCTTGCTATACGCAAGTTGCAACAACAACGACGAGTTCCGCTAGCAATCTGGGTAATGCTGGACATACTGGAAATAATTCTGCGACACAACAAATGCTCCATTCAAACACAAAACGTATGGTTGGTCTGCATAACTCAGAAGATAATAAAATGTCACCACGAAAAGCATCCATCACAGAAAGAGGAACAAGTAGTGGAAGCGCAGGAAGTAACAAAGGATCAAACCCAGGATGTGGAAGCACCACAATTACAGCTACTTCTTCAGCCTCGAATTGCTCCGGAATAATATCGTCATCACAAACCCCGCGTGAGAAACGTAAATCGCCAATCAAAAAAATTAGCACATTGCACAATACAAACGCTACAAATATCACTTCCACATCTTCCTCGAAGTTTTCACCCCAAAGCAAAGAACAGAGTCATGAGTATAATAGGCAGCCTATGGTTGTGATACACGAACGAAATCCGGCCATTGCTTGTGCTAAGAAATTAAAATCTTTAATTGAATTCAATTCCGAAAGTGATGGTGACACAAAAGAAGGCATAGCAATAGTGGCTAAAGAGAAATATCCGATGCCTGGTGTACCACCAGAATCACCATCAACATCAATACCAAAAGCGAATCATAGCAATATTCAAATAAAGCTTGAAAGTAGCGATGATATGGAATTTTTACCCGAGGATTCAGATACTACACCGAATCTGCCACCACGTTCACACACAGAAATGGGTGGGGTGCATTCTGTGAAAGCCAATGATGAGGAAGGGTTACCGTTGCAGTTTCCTCAATCAGGAACATCGTGTCCACAATCTCCTGCGACAGTTGATTCTACCTCGCATATTGAAAGTGATGAAGATTGCAAATTAGATATTGTTGCTAATTTAGCTAATGAACATATTGAAAATGATATTGCTAATGATACGAAAAAACAAAGTCTTAAGGTAAACGAAGTTGGGTGTTCATCATCGTCGACGATAATGCCTTGGACTCGTGATGAAGATAAAATTGTGTTGATTGAAATGAAATTGGGCTGTCGCAATCAACAAGATTTACTGGAGCGCATTCAATCTAAATTGCCAGAGCGTAGTTTTAATGAAATTAGAGAACGTCATCAATTCTTAATAGACTTTCTATCGAAATTGCAGGGGAATTAATTTGTGTCGCATAAGCTCAGACTTACTTCAAGACTGATGAGGTTTTCTAAAAAACAAGACATTTTTCGATCTTCATAAAATAGTTAGACACAATTTTCCAAAGAATAATTTGGTTATTTGTGAAAGTGAAATGAACACAAAAACATTTCTGCAAAGAATTTCTGACTGCTACATTAATTTTCGAAATATACTGCAGTGGAAAGCGAAATCCCTTTTTGTGCCACCCGATGTTTTCAAGTATTACTTATGTTTGTATAATACATATTCACTTACGAGTATTTAACATTTATTTTTAAAATTATCAAATGGTAATTTTAAAACACCATTTGGCTATGTTTACTCTCTCTAATTTTAAAGATCATAAAATTTTTATTATACTATTAATAATATTTTAAGTTTTAGTTTCCAGTTTAATTAAAATATGATTCAAATAAACGATTTTTAGCTTCTAATTATCTATAAACGATATCAATGTGTTTCGAAAAGGACCTTTTTAGAACGAGAATACGGTTTTAATGCTATTTCAATACTGTTATTACCCTCCATTTAATTGTTTGGCCGAAACAGTGGATGGTGCCCACGAATAACGTGGTAAACGCATCTTTCTTCATATTGCACCCGCATTGCATCTGCAGAAAATGACGGCAGTTTGATTGGCAGAATAATATCGAGTTCAATCACTAGATTTTGAATAATTTAATAAACTTAAATTTGTTAATTTCGTAATTTATCATTCCTTTATTTATATTACAACTTCACTATTTTTTAAATTTCAATTCTGCCAGTTGACTCAGTTTGTAATCACAAGATGTATTTACTTCAACCAGAGATAATGAGATAGATCAGTTCTCACCAATGCACACGCAATTGCTCCATACAATCACAAAGTGAGACAAATTCAACTGGAATTTAAACAATCAACAACAGAAACTATGGTTTTCGAGAGAAGGCTGCTTTTAATTGTAGCCATCAAGGATTTCGTAAATATGATTGAATCTTTTGAGAATTAGGTTTTTCCACACATTTTACTTCGTGATTGTTAAAAAATAGTTAAATTAATAGATATTTCTATGAAGTATAGTCTAGGTGGGGTAAATAATGTGTAAAAACAGACGTGAAATAATCTTTTGCCGAAGTTAATTGAGTGCACCCTACTTTATCCTGCTTTATCCTGCCACCTCTCTGAGCCCACCTCCTTATCAGGCCAATCTGTTTATCTTAGGTCTTTTATCTTTATCTCTGACCCAATTTCTATCTCAACCCTCTCTCCTTATCTCTTTACCTATGATTGGTACAATGTATTATGTTGGTACAAAGTGTATTCCTCCTATGCTTGTAAACAATTTGACAGAATTTTAGATTACTTGGCGAATTTTCGCGGGTCATCGGCTAACGTAAAAGTACGTAACCTTAAGTTTTTGAAATATATCGTCTAAATTAATGTCGCATTCTTTTAACCCATTTACTTCACTCTTCAATCATCAAACAACGCTCGCATTCTTGTTGAATTGGGTCGATGAAATATTCATTATTTCATTATCATTACTTTCTATGTTTCGAGCCATATCATCATCATGACCATTTCCATCATAAATGCCATCGTTGACATTAGGACGGAGAGTGGATGATTTAATACAACTGCGAGTAATTAAATCGTGTCCTCGTGGCGCCTTTCTATGAACGGTTTGCGCTTTATCCGAAATAGTGTCAATATCTCGTTGTAAACCTAGCGTCAAATTTACTTTGGAATGCTGGCCAGCTGCTAATGTACCAATGCCTGGCGGCATTGCAGATGGATCAGGAGCAGTAAATGATGGCGGACGCAAGCGCGAGGGATCCAACAATGAATGCATTTTAGTTTGCTTTTTAGGTGTACGGGATGGTGAAGTTTTACGACTACTAGTAAAACTTTTTAATTGTTTAGCTCTATTAAAAAGAAAAAGTAACTATTTCAATTAGTTCCAGATAGAGATTTCTTATTTACGCATCAATCATTTTTAACAGTAAACGATGGTATGTTCCGTATTCTTCGCAACCAAATTCGTTAGGATCATGTCGCGCATGTTCGTACATATCACAAAATTGATGTATCATGCGCTGTCCTGATCCATTCATGGTACCAGCCAAAGTGGTTAAAAGAAAAGCACGCAAGCTCTCGTAGGCATGTCTAGTGCTGCCATCATTCCTGGCGATTTCTTTCTCTAAAGAACAAATTCAGTTTTTATTGATTTTTCGACATTACAGATGTGAGTGATACCTAAAATTTTTACATCATCCACAGCTTGCATACGATAATAATAAGGTGGTAGTGGCTGATCTTTCTGCATTATATATTTATCATCTAGCCACAATAGCTTCGGCTCTTGTGCAATTTTTTGTATGCAATCTAGACGGCGCTCAATCTCACGACGTAAACCCTGGTGTTAATAATTGCAAATGAATGTAGTCTTACATTTAATATAGACTAACCTTCTTGGCATCATTGCCCACCGGAACGTGTGGCCCTCTACGTGAACGTAAAGTAAATCGCATTATTTGTCGTTTGGCAAAAATAAAGAGCATGACGAAGGTTAAAACTCCTCCGCCAATTATAATTATGATCATTACTCCTGATAGCTGCTCCATTTTATTATCTCTTCTGGAACTTTGGCGTAAACCAATTTTATTAATTGCAATTGTTTCCATAGAAGTAGATTGTACTCTGGATTATCTAAATATGGAATACTTTTTAGGAAGTCTCTTCAAATCGAAAACTAACTATGTCCATAGTAACTACATCAATACAATTTCTCAAGTTCTCGTCTGACATTTTAGTAGTAAATTTTTACAGCGATTTTGTATAATTTACACCAGTAATAAGAAAATAGGACATACAAATACACCACACCAACGAATGATTTGACGTCTATTTTTATGCGTTGTTTACATAACGCAAGCCGCGTGACTTGTGCACCATATTGTTATTGCTTGCTTTATTTAGTGTGTAAAAATAACTACAACGTGTTCCAATGCACATCAACAAAAGTGGTGTAATTTCTGCAATGATTCTTACGAAGTCTCATAGGGTGGTAGTCGCTCATTCAAATATCAAGTAATGTATTTATATTGTATTTGTTGATGCTTGAGAGAAAAACAATATCCAATTTTCATAGAATTGTCATCCTATTAATTTTTTAACTATTTTTAACTATCAAGAAGTAAAATTTGTTGAGAAATGTATAACAACCCACAGGAGATTCAATTATATTCACCAAAACTCAACCCCATGTTTTCGACGGTATTGACGCGGGTACATACTTTTAGCTAGTCGAAAAGGGTGTAATTGATGTGCACTTTCGGTGCCCACTTGTTTTCCTTAATACAAAGTTAAATAATCTCTCCTCACAACCAACAAGATTATATATTAGTCTGTTAGAGTTTATAGTGATAATAATAATAAGATAATAAGATAATGAGATAATTTTCGCACATGTTAGCCTAAAACAATTTTAAGTTCATGGGTTTTTTTATGAAAATTTAAATCTAAATAATTTTGCTTTTATCTTTGTTTCGTCTAGTACCAATTGTCTAAACTGTTCATTGTTTGCCTCTATTTCCGTTTATAATGATGATATATATATCAATGAGGTGATATCCGTAATTCATTGCATTAAAATGCGTATATGTAAAAAGGGGGGGAGATAGAAAAAATCAGGAAAGATTGTGGCTCTAAACTCTTTATTTTGTTTTTACTTAGGCGGATTGAGTACCCGTCATCAGTGCGCAAACTGGTTGAGAGGAAGTTATGCCACATACGATTACATACGTTAATATAACACTTTATCCCATCAAGCCAAACACTTTATTGAAATAAAATCTTATAACGACTGCTATATATTCACAACGTGTATTTATTTAAATCTTCGCTAGAATACTTTATTTATAAAATATATCCTTTAAATAAAATATAACACCCATTGTATTTAGCTGCATTGATGGTGCTTTTTATAGTGGTGAGGGTTTCGTGTTGGGAACAGTTTATAAAAAAATGGTGAGATTAAACTAAACAAAAGAAATACCATTCATTCATTTAGTAAAGTCTCCCAACCTTTTATAAAGTGTTGGCCAGTTGTGTTGGCTGCGGCCACATACTGTCACGATACTGTCTCATAATAGTTATATTGTGAGCCACCATCCCGCTAGTCATTGCTGGCCGTACGTTCTTTGCACCACGATGTACAGACGTTATGAGAACAGAAACTGCTAGAACTACGAAGGCATGCAAAAAGTTCTGGCATAAATGAAGGATTAATTAGAGCGTATACCAAAATGTTCATGCTAAGCTGCAAAGCATTCAAAGAGATAAAAATTAATTCCAAGTATTCCAGGGTTTTTAAATTAACTTTAGCAACATTTCCGTTAAATAAGAGATTTAAAACATTTTTGCGTGACGTCAGATGGGCTGGCAATTCACCGATAACATAAAGCGTTATAACCGTTACAATCGTCATGGTGAGTTTTATTTGATGCTAGTTTTTGTAAATTTCAAAGAAATTGTGGGGTAAAATACAAAAATGGAGATGAGTATGCTAAAAGAATTAATCCTTTGGCAAAGTTGAATACTTGAAAAACTTGCCTTGTATCTTTTGCGAGCAAAATTTCTTGTTGTTGCGTTGGATTCGTCACTAATTTTACGTAGTTTAGCCCACCGTCGGAATACGATTATGATGGCGGCATTTCCAATGATCAAAAAGATTGCTGGCAACACTCCGAGCACAATGAAGGTCAACCAGTTATGAAAACGGTAATAACTGAAAATGATAAAGTGAGAAAACTACCGAGGCGAGTTTAAAACAATAGTTTTTTACAGACAGCAGTTTTCAATGTACTTGAAAACGATTACTTAGAGATTAGTACTTGCTTGAACAAATATTTCTTGCCCAATTTTTTACAAGGCTAATGCCAATATTTATTAAGACAATATTACTAATAAAATCTGAATAATCATAATAATTACTAACACCACAGAGGATAGTGGTGCACATACAAAGTGGTATCGGGAAGTCTGATTTCGCAACAAGTGTAAACATATTGATAATGTGTAATTTTTTGAACCGAAATAAATACATAGAAAATTTCGAAGCTTCCAGCAAAAATAATATTTTAACTGATGTATTTTGTTTTGCAATCAGAGCCTTTTTTAAATCAATATTTAGCCATGGAATATTGTTTGAAAAATTGCTCAAGGGCGTTTAAAAAATGTGTATAATTTGTTCTTACTTCGTACTAAAGTACAAACGCTTTACTTTCCGTCAACGCGTTACGTACTTATTTTGGATGTAAACACTTCAAAATTATTCTATGGTGAAAACCTAATCCTATTATTATGTGGTGAACAGTCTTGGAAAGATCTGTTGTTTGAATAAATCCTTTTGAAATCTGAATTTCAGTGATGATAATTGACATGCTTTGAATGAACAAACAAATAATCAAATCACATTAAAGGAATTGTGAGAGTTATTCCTCGAAAGTTGCTCACAAATATGTTTGGCAATTTTTAGTGCCCTATAGGGTCAGCCAATGGAGCATTTGAATAAAGTTACATTCCATAATTTCTAAGAATGTCTATTTTTAGTAAAGTAGAAAGTGGTTGAACAATACCATAAAACTCACCTCGAACGGTAAAACTCTGTTACTTGAAATGTTCCATCGTTGTTTATCACAAAAATAAAGAAATATGGTAGATTTATTAGGAATGAAAATAAAAGCACCGCACAAATCATACAACGTGCCACAGCGCGACGGCAAAATTTTGACGAATTATTCGTTATCATTACTGGACCGCAACGTAAATATATGAAACGGTCGACACTGACGCACGCAAGAACTAGATTCGCTGCACCAGTCGTCATGCTAAAAAGTGGCGTTTGCCAGCGTAGGTCAAAAGTCAGCCAAAAGTTATTTGAAAAGAAAACACTTCGTGAAAATGCTGTCAGTAGAATAAGTAAACACGATAAACAATCGATCCATGACAATGCAGCGAGATAGGAAAAAGCCGAAGGCGTCATTTTCGGGCGCATAAAAACAATGGCATTGATCAAATTCGTGCACAGGCCTAAACAGGCTAAAGTCGATACCAAACAGCTGTATGCAATGAAAGAAATGGGAGTAGGCGTGGCGCGCTGGCAGATGCAATGATCTCCGGTAATGTTGCTTGGAACGCATTGCATTACGTTCGTATCCGTTTCCGTCTAAACTCTTCAAAGTGTAAGGACAAACTAAGTTTGACATTGATTTTAATATTTTTCCGTACGTAATCAATATAATGCAGTTAGAAATTTATCTCGATATTTACTTTAGATACACGATGATATTTGTGATAAGCGTTAGGAGTCATTGTACGTGCAGACACTATTGGGTTTTGTTGTTTTAACAGTAAATTAATTAATACAGTAGTAGTCAGAGATTATATTTTCAATATTGATAAGAACAAAAGGGATGAAGGTTACCAAAGGTATAATCTACGATATGATACGATGGGAATAAACGATATTGTTATTAGGATCTAAACGAACGAACCTTTGAAATGTGGTTGAACTCTTGTTGAAGAGAAGCGAATATTTTATACATAAAAAAGATAAGACGCCAAAAGGAAATTGTCACGTATATCTTCTCTATATCCTCAATAAAAGCAAAATCATAAACTCCATAATGACAATCAGTTTTTCTTCATCTGATTACATTGGTTTGTGTTCTATAAAACTCACAGATGGTGACACGCTAATTAGTAGTCGTACGTCTCAGATTTTGAGAAACTGTATTGAGCCAAATTAATTTAAAGAAATTTAACGTTAAATGTGTTTAATTTGATTAAAACTAAAACGAATGAATTTAGCGAAGAGTTTTTATTGTATTTTATTCATTAGATTTTTTCCATTTAGAATGAAGCTTACAATTTTATTAATAGTAGATTATAGTCATTATTTTTTTTCATTTTCTAGAATATTTTTAAGGGATTTTTACTAGAGATAGATTTCACGACTTAAATGAACAATATGTTATGTCTTTATATATATACATATATATATATATATATATATATATATATATATATATATATATATATATATATATATATATATATATATATATATATATATATATATATATATATATATATATATATATATATATATATATATATATATATATATATATATATATATATATATATATATATATATATATATATATATATATATATATATATATATATATATATATATATATATATATATATATATATATATATATATATATATATATATATATATATATATATATATATATATATATATATATATATATATATATATATATATATATATATATATATATATATATATATATATATATATATATATATATATATATATATATATATATATATATATATATATATATATATATATATATATATATATATATATATATATATATATATATATATATATATATATATATATATATATATATATATATATATATATATATATATATATACCTTACGTATATATATCTCGACACATCTTTGATAAAATTAAAGCGGTCCTAAAAGAGTTTTATAAAGGTTACAAACTTTAAAAGGCTAGAAAAATGGGAGTATGATTCTCAGTGAACGATCTATATAATATATATTAAATACATGATGAATATGATTTTTTTTACACAATAATACAGAGTCAGTGAAATTACTTCTAAAAGAAATATTGAATTCTATAACAGAGTAAAAGTTAAAGTAATAATATTTTCCTATTTTTTCCTATAGATTCACTTTATTATAGAGATGTTTATTAACAACATTAATTTGTTAAGAATTATATTTATGCTAAATTTGGATTATTATGTTTAAAAAGTAAATTTGATGTAACATTATGAAATGCTTAAGTGCTTAATAACAGTTATTTTTAGTGGTTTTCTATAACGATCTCATAATTTCTTTCTCTCTACATGATTCTATATTCAGTTTTTGATTTATTGAAGACTTCGAAGATACAACTTTTTATGTGAATATTTTCAATTTTTTTTACTTATTATTTAGCATAAATTTCATTTTTATATGAATATTATTTTATTACCGAATGGAATGCATCTTCATAGGATGTAATCTTAGACTACTTTTAGGCATTGTCTTATATACTAAGTGAAGAAAGTAACACCATCAGGTCATATTTCCCCCATAAAAAGAAACCGTTAGAATTCGGAGAGTTTATTAAAATTTTGATGTAGGTAAGATAGTCTCGCGTGCCATTTATACCTTCATCAACGAAGTGGTTCAATTTTGTGAAACCACGCAGTGACTGCTGCAGTAGTCAGTGATATAATTTTCTGAGGAAAGACACTACACAACCGACATCATATCGAATAAAATCTATTTTAGTCTGCGATACTTCCGTTTTCTTCTCTTTACCTCCCTTGGAATTGAAGTTGAAGTTTTGTATTATTAGAATGAATAAGCACGCCCGCCACAATCGGCCACGCAAGGGTTCAGTATCGTTTTGTTGGAGTTGTCTCGCAATTATGTCATCCTGTCAACGCCATTTATAATTCAACACAATTTTCTTTGGTCACAAAAATGGGACAAAGCTATTCCAATGTAGAAATTGTTCACTAAATTCACTAAATTTGAGGTTGGAAGTCATTGTCAATGTTGAAGTTCAAAGAAGTACGCGAAAAGGTGAAGCTGCGATGAATAACAATAGATGAACCTCGCTCATGCCTTCCTGCAATATTAAATTTAGCTGCTATGTGAGATATAAAATTACCGCAGCAGTAACTGGCGAGGTCGTGTTTTAAACGTTAACGGTCGATAACTCTTTGATTGTTTGTCGTTAGTTTCTGTAGCGTTCGATATTTGCATTTGAGTCAAATTTCTTTAAGGATTAATTGCTATTTTAACCCGAAATGGAAAAAACGTTATTGATTTTTTGGTAGTTTTAGTAATTTCGATTAAGTCCAGTTGTTATCATTACAGAAATATAATTATTTGAATGCTATTTATTTATTCTATTTGAGTTTTTGAATTTTGTGTTGTTTTTGATTTAGATTTATGTGAATTATTTCATTACTTAACTTTATAAAATCATTCTTTCAATATCCATATACGTATATTTTTATTCATTAATAATTTCCTTTTGAGAATTTTTGATATATCTCGTTAACAGATCTGTAATTAACAGTATTTTAACAGAAATGTAATCGCTTGAAAAGGCGAAGTTTCTCAAAAAATTTATGTATTCGTAGTTCATTTAGTAATTCTTATCGAAATTGTTTATTAAATTTTGATGAGAAATGTAAGGATTGATTTAATGGAGAAACCTCGTTTTATTGTGTCAGCGTAGAAGAAGGAAGTTTATCGATTATTATAAATTTAAAACCTTAATCGCGAAGTTTAGAATTAAAATTGAAAGCTTGTAAAATTTATTCTAAGCAAGAAAGAAGATTCCTTTAAGAAAAGAAATAAACTTCTATTTATTCAACATTTTGAATGCTAATAATTTGTTTATAATTTTAAATGATTTTGAACGACTTGATTGTAAATTTTACTTTCACATTTTTTTAGCGTTTTACATTAATAATATGAATTATTTTTGAACGAAATTCACAACATTTTAAGGAAACGGAAATGATTTGATAGAAAATTTCCTACGAGAAATTTGATTTTTATTTCAAATTATTTTTAAGGGAGTACAGGTTAATTAAGAAATTGTAGAAACTATTGGTAACTGCTTTAATTTTTCTTATATGAAGTGTTAAACTTATTCTCTTATATTGTTCGTATTAAGAACTTTTTGTAATTATTCATTAACCGAAACATATATAAATTGCTAATAATCAATATTCCCAATTTAATCCCAATTAAATAACCATTATTTGAACTGTCAGTTATCGTTAATTATTCCTCTGTTAATTTACTTGCACATAAAAATTTTAAATTTATGAAAGAAAAGTGTTTTTTGTATTTTCATTCTTCTATAAATATTTTAATTTTGATTTACTATAATTCGAGATTTAGGCTTATACATTTCTATCTTGGCGTCTTATTCTGCGAAATTTTTAATCAATACTTTTTAGCCGTTTTAATAAAACGTTTTATTTTGAATTAAGTGGATTGATCTTTTGGTTGAAGAACTGCGTACAGTACCGGCGAAAATGTTGAGTATTTTTTTGCGGGGGCGGGTGAAATTATGAAAGCTTTGTGACTAGATTGTCGTTGTTTTTCTTGCCAGTTTTTCGTTAAGCATTCAATTCATGTTATTTACTTAGTTTTATTGACTTAGTTTTGCTGAAGAATTTTTGAGGAAGGAAAGAGAAATGTTTGAAAAATAGGAATACTTTTGTGATTACAAGGGAAAAACTATTATTATTCTTGGTTAGGTAACGTCATAAATTTCACATTTTTCACGATTTGAAAGGCTTGACCTTCGATTTTCTTTAACAGAGTAATTATAATAGATTACTTATTTATTACGTCTTTCAATTTTTTGCATAATATTTGAATCTTGTTTTATTTTTAATTTTTTAGAATAGAATGTTTATATATTCGAAAATTCAAATTTCCTTCTTAATTTTCTTCTATGTTTATTCTTTTTTCTACTTATTTTTGGAATTCATGGTACCTAGAGACTCTTTTTATTTTTAAGGAGATTTATATTCCATTAAACCCATTTTGGGAATCGCTAATTAATTGCACAGATTAATTTATTATTGATTTAATTTAATAATTCAAAACACCTCAATGATTTTTGTGTGTATTCGTGAGTGTTCTGGTGGTTAAAATTATGTGTAAAATGAATTTTTTTTTCTGAAATATAATTCATATTTTCAATTTTAACATTTAATATTATTTTTATATCAACAAATTTATTTCTTCAATTGTTTTGTGTGTAAGTATTACAACTTCTTAAGCTCGAATTTATTTCTTTTCAAATTTTCTATTTTATTTTCTCTACAAATTGCTTTCAATGGGTATGACATAAACGTTTTAGTTGATCGATTGAATGCCAAGGGGCTAACATTGCAATCGAGCCACGTTTAATTTGTACACATAATTCTTTTTTTTTTTTGTTTATCGTGCACGATATTAATCGATACCAAATTTATCGTCCTTGAAAAATATATTATGGTACAATTTGTTTATACTTATACAAAATAAAGTCAAACATTTTAATCGACATCAATTGGATATTGATCGATAATAATCATTTAATATCTTTATGTATGAGCTGTTTTTTGAAAAATAACTTAAGAGCTGATTCCAAGAAACACCCTTCTCGTCTTCTTTTGTCTTTCCCAGTGGCTCGTCTACTGTTTGACATAGCTCTAGTTGAGAAAAATTGAGAGGCAACTGGAAATGGCTAGACGTGACGAGAAGACAACTGTTGGTGTAAGAGATTTAATTATTCTTTGAAATCTAATTCAACTAGAAACATTTGAAAGTTACCATTTTTAATGCAATAAAAGGTTAAGAAAATAAATTTAAATTGGATTAAAACAATTTTAATCAAATTATTATAATGATTTCCTCAAGAAAAGGGTTTAGAACATTTTCAATATAAACAGCTCACACATTACTTAATACACGTTACAATTTTTTAAAAGAAATGCGAAACTTTGTTATATATTCTTCGGCATTACTTTAGTCATTACAATTATTTTTTCTTAGGTATTTGTTGAAAGAAATCGAATACTGTTTATTACTTAAAATATTCATAACCTTTTCATCTTGAAAGCGGCTATTGATTGATACTCTGTGGTGCTAGCAAAACCATATATTGAATATTGATATATAATTTTAATTCAGGGCTTTAAAAATAAAAGTTTTGACGAACTTTGAGGTTTGGAGTAAAGAAAAGGTTTTATTGAATGCTAGAACGCTTAGTTAATTCCTAGAACCTTAAACGGTGCGGGAATCATAATCAAAAAATCATAGAAAACTAAAAGTTTTATCACTCAATACTTTCATAAATTGAATCGCAGGCCGCTCTCAAAATATTTGTCTTTGTAAATAATATCTCCAAAACTTTTTGAAAACACATTTTATTATAATTTTTTTCACTTGGTGTTATTTTTAAAAATTTGAAAGATTATTATCATATAATGAATTTTTCCTTTTCAAAGATTTATTAAGCTGAAACAAACTTTTAAATTTGGTTTTAGAATTATTGTTCAGAAATTCGGCAATATATTTATATAAGAAATTTAAACTGCGAACAATTTTATTAATTATGTGATGGAAAAATTTGTTTATTTTTGGTTATTTTTTAAATTGGCTTTTAAATTTTTCTTGATTTTTTTCAATATTTTTTCACACTTATATAACTTTTTTTTGGTGTGTTATGAGTTTGAAATTTTTCAAACGTCAAACGAAACGAATGTATTTGGAAATTCTAATTAAATTTTTGTTTTGTTGCGAATTGAGATTGTTTTATATTTGTTTTATATAAAAATGATATCAATCGTTAAGGGAAACCACACTGGACATTATATTATAAAATCATAAAAGAATTTTAATGAATTAGTAAATTACTAGAGTGTAAAAAATAAAAGGTTTTAAGAAATTTTAATAAATTATTAATAATTATCTATTTTATTTAATAATATTAATTTGTTAATAATAATAATAAACATGAGTTAATTAGTTAATAACAATAATAAAAATTAGTTAAAAATTAGATAATAATAATAATAATAGAAACAGTAATTAATAATAACAAAGAAAAATTATATCATATTTAAAATTATAAAAATTGTTCTAAATATTTAAATGAAATAAAATAAATTACAGATATTATAAAATAAATTTTGCGTAAATTTTCGTATACAGATTTACTTTTTATTAAAATTAAATATTGCGTGAATAACGCTTTTTTTAAGAGTTAGTTCTGCTCAGCACGCTCGCTCCCTTCGTAGCTTTAAAACAACAATAAACTTGTATTCAGTAAGTAACTACCTTAATTAACATTAAAATCAAATACAAATGAAATCATAAAGCATTTTTATATTAAATTTTTATATTAAACTAAAATAAATTAAGTCTTCGAAAAAGTGTACAAGAGTCTTAAACGATAAACATTCGATATACTCTGACCGATAACTTAATATTATAATATTATTCCCTAAGGAACGGTCTTGAAAAATGGTCAATACAATATTTTTTTTAGAATTTATTTTTATTATTTCCCCGTAAAGAGACATGAAGGAAACATTATTCGAAAATATTCGAGTCAAAGTTCGAAGCGCGATTCTCAAATTGAAATTTTGCAAAGAAGGAATTTTCTTTCAAAAGAAATAAAATAATCGAAGTATCGAAGGAATCGATTCCTTAGAGCATCGAAGAAATCTACATTAACAACATTTCTCTTTTGTTATCGGATAACTCTCCTCGCATACGGAATACAATTTCAATTAAATTTTGTTTTGCATAATTTCCAATTTCCGTTCGAAGTGATTTTGATGCCGCCCAATTTAGTCTTTTACAAACAGACCACGTCAGCAAATCGGCTACCGAAATTGAGGGGAGGTTCTTTGTAATAATTTATCATTTATAATTACTCGCGACGCCCACAAATTGCATAAACAGATCAGAGGTCGTTTGTGTGCGCATGCGTGCGAGGCTGAGATGACGATGGATACAATTTGCTCTCTCTCTCTCTCTTTCTCTTATTTCTTAATCGTTATCCTTCTACTGTGATGGTACTAATGAACACACACAATCTGCACACTAACTCACGTAGGCCGCTTTCACTTTCGTTTTCGCTTTCAAATGTTTACTGTTTTTCTCCCACACCTTCTTCTCTCTCTCCCTGTCGCCTTCATTGCTTTCATTGTTATACCTTTCTCACTTACACACACATACGCACACATACCCACACACACCTACTCTCACACTCTCATCTCCAATAGCAATGCATAGCGATAACAGTTTTATGCACTAACTGTTACATATTCTGGATTCACGTAAGAAAATCCTATAAATTCGGATTGATCAAGATTCATCATAAAGACTTTATCCGTTGGCGTTAAATCCGTTTTCTCCGATGTAAATTGTTTATCAAAATTTGAGACATCTTTTCGATGTTTCTGCATGGGAAGAAAAATGGCAATGAAAGAAAAAGAATAGAAAAAAGATAGAGAATGGAGAAGAAAGAACAAAAATTGAAGGATCATAAAAATCGTCTGAATCCAATTTGAATAGACAGTCGTAACAAACTTACAATTTTTGGTTTGAAAGGTGGCTGCACTTCACGATTCTCGATTTTCTCCCAATCGATGCGTCGAAAGAAGGGATGAAGGCGCACATCTTCTTCGCCTGAAGCACCACAACCCAAACGTTTACTTGGTTGTTTCGTAAGAAACTAAAAAATTGTGAATTGTGTAACGAGAGAAATATGTTTAAGCAAGTTTAAGGGTTTCAAATTTTCTCTTGATTTTGCTTTTTGGATATTTAATTGTATTGTTTGTGGTAATTAATTTTTGTTATTAAATTTATAATTTCAATGATTAGTAATTATCAAAATTCGAAGCATTTATTGGAAATTTTAAACATTTGATAACATTTTTAAACAAATATTTGCGGAGACATTTCGTATTCGGCTAATTTTTATCTGATGCAACAAGTATGCATTATTTGAAATTCACACAAAAGTATTTTGCATAAATTACTTTTCGTTGAAACGATTTTATTAAGTTTTGATTCATGTACGAACAAGCATGTACACATTCTCTCTCACACACACACCATCACACACAAACCTCCACACACAAACATATATCCACAATGGTCTTGGAACGAACACAAAGTTATGAAACAATGAATAAAATTCACAAAAAAATAAGAGAAAAGTGAGCCAAAATTCTGAAACGTTACGCCCTTAAGCGTTACGATCACAAACTTTCAGCTATAAAACTTTCGGTTCTAAAAGTTTTGTGAATTTGTCGAAAACAACGTCATTTTGTGATTCATATAATCATTCTAAAGAATTGTAAAAAATATATCTAATCATTCTAAAGAATTATTCTAAAGAATTGTGTTCGTAAATCCTGCGATTTAAAAAGAATCGATCAAAGCGCTGAAATAATACGTGATGTGAGCAAGTAATTCTATAGCGTTACGCTCTAGAACTTTTTGCTCTAAAGCAATGTAGTAATGAAAACACCCAAGGTGTTTAAAAGTTTCAGCATTTCATTCTTGATGTTATAAGCGTTGAATTTAAAAAATACTATTTGCTCGAAATGTTGTGTTTTATAGAGTTGTGTTCTATAAGCTCACAATATAAAAGTTATCCTTCTAAAATTTTGTTTTTGACAGACTTGAATTTCGAGGCTTTCGGTCTCTAAATGAATTCTGAAAAGATGGCTTCTCACTCAGAGGAAAGTCGAAAATTTACTGAGAATTAGCTAACTATAATTTAATATGGCTGACATTATCTGTAATGAAATCTGTCATTCAATCTGTCAATCTGTCATTCAATAAGAGATAATCCTTTCTATTCCATGAAAGGCTTTTCCCCAACTTTAGAAAATCTTTGGGATTCTCTTCAATCAAGATTAATGTTCCAATAAATCCATTTTCTTTAATAAATATAAATATTAGACATTTTAAGTGAAGTGTATTTTGAAAGATATAAAATCGACTTTAAGTTTAAAGACCTTTTTATTCATTTGATAATGATTTTGAAATTTTCTTAAACAATCATAATTATCATCATCATAACTTCGTATTATATCCTTCAATGAATATCTTCACTTGAATTAATTCGAGACATAACCAAAGCTTAACCGTTCCTTCTTTACTCACCCCTTTGCAAGCCTCTTTCGCCTCTTTACTTAAGCTCTTCGGATATGAAACACTATGATCGGTAATGGCTGCAAAAAGTTCCTCTTCATCCTCACCGTCGAAGGGCGGTTGACCGACTAGCATCTCATAGAGAAGAACTCCATACGCCCACCAATCGACAGATTTTCCATAAGGTTGATACAGGATTATCTGCAAGAATGGGAGTTAGTGTGTGCGTGTATGCGTGTGTGTATGTGTGAAAGCAGCAGTGAAGAAATATATGAATGTGAAAATTAGTTAAGCGAGAAGTTAATGAAGCATTAGTAACATTTTAGACAAATGACTTCATATAAAGAGATTTCAGTTTAAGTTTAAATAGACGTTAATTATATTCAAGTAGCTATGTTGATGATGAATATAATTAATAAAGAGTAATTATTTTATTAATATGAGTAATTATTTAATAATCTTATTGTAAGAAAATTTATGAAAGGAAAGAAAGTCAGCAAAATGTTAGATTTGCTCGCGAGCAATTTTGACGTTTGTTCGCACATACGATTAAGTTTGTTTAAGTAAAAAGGTTGTTTGAGCAAATTTATAAAAATAATTCAATTGATCAAGACTAATCAATCAAGACCATGATTAATTATAATTTTGTTTTTATTTAATATCTTAGGAATTTAATTGAATAAAATTGTATATTTATGAAATTATCCATAAATTTCAGACGCTTGTAAGAAATCTTCGAATTCTCTTTCTCAGAATTGCTTTCTTAAGTCTGGAAACAATAACGATTGAGAACGGGTTTTAAGTCTTCTTTGCCAAACAACCAATTTTCTTTTACTTTTTTCTCGAATTTTTTTTTTTTTTGGTCAAGCTTTTATACTTACTTCAGGAGCTATATAGTCTGGCGTACCACAAAAGGTTTTTGTCGTTTTATTTGCTAAAATATTTTCTTTACACATGCCAAAGTCAGCAATTTTCACATGGCCATCAGAATCTAACAGAACATTGTCCAATTTCAAATCCCGATAGAGGATACCTTTACTGTGCAAGAAGAAGAGACCTACGGCTATTTCAGCTGCGTAGAAACTGAAATGAAAAGCGAAAAAAACAATAACAGCAACAACAGAAACGACAACAATCAACAAATAAGAACATGAAAAAAATTGAAGGAACACTTGTAAGAGTAAAACAACAATAACAACAAAAAATTACAACAACAGGTAGCAATTACATGAAGGTAAGAAGCGAAAAGACAGAGAGTGATAGAGAGGAAGAAAGTGAGAGAGGAGGGTAGAGGGATAAAGAAATGCAATCAATGGGGTATACATTTTGAGGGCCATTAATGCTTCATTTTTTCCACATTCCTCAGGGAGACCTAATGAGGTGAAGGGGCAATCATTTACGTTAAAGGTCTGAAGGTAAGGTGGTAGGTGTAATAATAGACGGAGGTGAGTGTAAAGGGAGGAGGGGGATGATGATGAAGGGAAATACAAAGATAAAGATAGCTCCTCCGGTAATTTGTCAGTCTACAAATTTCTTTATTTTCTTGTTTCCGAATGAATTCTTTTTTTTACCTTGCTTATTAGTTTTACTATTTTGTTTCTTTCTTCTTTCTCTCTTACTTACACTGCCACCGGTTCTTTGAATTTGCCAAATTGTTGGATTTGAAACATTAAGTCGCCGCCATTAACGTACTCCATAACAAAAAATAGGCGATCCTGTTAAAGAAAAATGATAAAAATAAGAGATTTATAAAAAAGCAATTCATCTCGAAAACTTCAGAAGATATCATCGTGAATAATAATCACTACTTCCATACGTACTTTCAATGTTTAAGACTACTGACGTAATATATCAATACCGTTATAATATCTTTATAAAACCTGTAGTTAGTGTCGCAGGCAGTTGAAAACGGCTTAACGGACAAACACGAAAGGAGTGCTTTATTGCCAAAATGAAAGAGGATTAATGCCTTTATCAGCGTTATTAGGGCATAATTATCCTCACTTAAGTGATGGTTATTTAATTATTCTTTTTCTTTGAAATTCTCGTGAAAATACAATTTTGTGAAACGATCATAAATAATAGAGATTTTATTTCAATAATCTTTTTAAAGACATTTTAAAAATATAAATAATATTATGCCAAACAATTATTATTATCACCATTATTTCTTCTTTGGAATAATAAAGTAATTTCTTCTTACTCCTTCGTCTTTAAAGACGTTCAGAAGCAGTGAAGAAAGAAAGAGGGTTTGGGGAGGGCGAAGTTAAGACGGAAATATCGAAGAATGACACCTTACCGCATCTCACAATCTCACACTCAATCAAACAATCAACTGCCGTAAGAATAGACAGCCAGGTAATTTCCATCTCACTCACTCACTCACTCGCTCACTCGCGTCACTCACCAAAGTCTGGAAACATGAATGCAATTGCACTAAAAATGGCGGCTTCTCAGATAGCGCTAGAACACGTTTCTCAATCATCGTGCACTCGACGTCGTCATCCTGAATAATAACATCCTTTTTTAATATTTTAATCGCGTACAGGTCTTCGGTGCCTTTACGCTCTGCCAGCAATACCTGAAAGATGAAGGAGGGGGGAGAGCTGGTGAGAGAGAGAGGACCAAAGAAAAGAGGAATGCCAAAAAAAAAAAAAAACAAAGTAAAACAAAATATGAAAAGTTTGGGATATTCAACAGTTTCATTGTTTGTGCTCTCGTTATTGTTATTGTTGTTGTTTGCTGTGGTTGTTGTTACGAAATAGAAGAAGAGACGTCGTTTTTAGATAAGTCCTTTATTTTCTAAGTGGCAGCAGCACCTGTGAACTGCTCGCGTAGAGCTTAACAAACACTTGACGTCAATTTAATAAAGTGCTGCCAGGTTTGCGTCAACCAACTCCCAACAATATACAGTTTAAACAACGAGAACAACAACAACAACAACTGTTGAGTAGATAACGCCGTACAAACGAACAAACGAACGAACGAACGAAAGAACGAACGAGCGAACGAACGTAGGAACGAATGCACGAACGAACGCCTGACGCTAACCTTGCCAAAGGATCCTTTGCCGAGAACTTTGATGAAATTAAAATCTGTTGCACGAATCATATCCTTTTTCGATGGTAAATGTGAGTTGGTGTCGCTACGCATAACCAACGGTTTCTTTTGTGATGATTTCTAAATTAATGATATTGAAAGACGAAAATATTTATAAACGATTTCATTGGTGTTGGGGCTAATCCTTCTCTTATGGGATATTTACCCGCATTTGACTTTTTAGTTTGATCAAATCCTGCACAGCATCGGCACAGGGCACATTATAATATTCACCCTCTTCCTGTGTCAGCAATTTGAACCAACCATTTGCCGGAGTCTATAAAGAAGAAGAATAAGAAAATAAGAGGAGTGAGGAATAGGAAATACAAATAAAAAATGCCATTAGCCCTTTGGATGGGGAAGCGACTTTTGTTCCATGTTTACCTTAATAATTTCAGAAATGCCGAAAGATAAAGCCCCCATAAAGTCATTACGTGAGGTACGATCCCAATCCCAAACTTCGATTAATACACGTCGATCTTTATCTTCGGGCTTTAATTCGCTAAAACAAAACAATTGAGAAATTCCACAAAACGTTTAGAAATCAGGCGCCTTTAGCTTCTTCAGCGATGATGATGATGGTGTAGAAAAGGTGGGGGAGGGAGGCGGACAAGAATACCCAACCTCTCGAAAAGAAAATGATAATTGTTGGATACTCACTAAATAATGGTTTCATTCCACACCGGATTTAGGCAAGCCTTTATGGTACGTGTCTTCTTTTTCGATTTTTCGTTCTCATCCGGTATGAGTTTAATCTTAACGTAGGGATCACTCAAACCGTTAGGGTCCATTGGAATCAAATTGGCTCCTTCTCTAACTGGGAAAAATTAATTAAAAGAAAACATAGAATATCAAAAAGCTAATAATTTTATTAGAAAATTATTAGAAAATTATGCAAAAGGCAAAAAGTATTTAATTTTCTCTATTTTATTTAATAAATTGGAAGCAATTGCTTTTTCAAACTGAAATAATTTCAAAGACTTTCGTCCTTGAATTAATCTAGACCATTTGGTGTAACTAAAAATAAACAGAGTTAATGCAAAGGTAATTAAATTTAAATGAAATGTGCTTGGGTTTGAATCAGCGGTCCTCAAAAGGGTTTCTTTTAAGCTCTCTTTGTGCTTAATATTTTCTTTAGGGTATTCTTCTGAATCCTTTTTAAGGTAATAAAATGCTTATCGAATAATTTTTAAATCTGTAGCAAACCGTGTTTGGTGCTTTAATTTTTGAGCTTTGTTTCGGGCTATCTGTCCCTGCCACCTAGTATTCGTAATGTATTTAGAGTGAGAGGAACATCTGCGGTCTTATCCTTTAGTGGTTTTAATTAATAACGTATTACATTATTCCTGTTTGCAATCCGTTGTGCTTCTAAATGACTCTCAACGTAATAAATAAAGAAACAGGAGAACTAGAGGAAGAGACTACGCTCAACATGAAATATTAACTAAATTAAAAATCTACAAAGAAAATAAATAATAAACTTGAAGAAATTTGTAACAACACATTTGTCAGTTGGCGCATTATCCTTATAAAATGATATTGTACAACAACAACAACAACAACAACAACGATGACGACGACGACGTTAGCGCAAACAATCCTGGGAATGTGCTTTATTTTCATTTATTGTGGAAGATAAAAGTTATTCTTAGAGAAATCGTAGGAAATACAAAGAAAAAAATTAAAAAAATGATGGCAGAAGGAGTGGGAGTAATAACAGTCTTAATAGCAGTTGCAGGGAAGATATGTATATATCTTTTTATGACGCTAAATATACAATTTCTTAGAAAGAACGAAATGAAATTTTATAATAATTGTTTCCGGACTTTGTTTTGAAGATTTGTTGTGCCGTGATCGGGCACCGGATATGGTTTAACGTGCTCGTAAAGACTTGAAGGACGTAACGTGCGAGTTCACCAACTTTGGTATTTTCTTTTGTTTTTGTTTTTTGAAACAAACGAAATTTTTGTTTAAAATTGTGATGTTCATAAAACGTGTTGGTTATCTGTATAAGATGCATCGTGATTATGCATCGTGAGACTATGTGTGACCATTATGAGAGAGTATGACCGATATATATTTATATATGTTAAAAATATTCAGTCAAATATAACATAATCATCCTTGATGTTGAACTTAAGGACACACCAGATAAATTACAAGCACTTGATTTGCTTGGCAATTTTTTATGATGTTCACTTTTATTATTTGGAATTATGTAAAAAAATTATATTAAATTTAATTTTAAAGTCTTTCTTTAAAAATATTAGATGTAAAACAAACTAAAATAAATATATGATAATCGCATAAATATAAATTACAACAAATAATGCATTCAAGTTTAATATCTTAATGTCATTTATATTACTTTAAAATTAAAGAAAATATGATTTTTAAAATTTCTCACATGTACCACTTCTCAGAAATAAAGAAATGTTTTTCATTAAAAATTTAACTTAATTATTTTTGGTAATATTTCTACTTTGCGAAGAAAAATTCTTCCCCTTAGTTAAGATCTCTTCTATTACTAACAAAAACTGTTTTGAAAAATCTGCAGTAATTTTTCAGGAATTTAGCCATCTAATTTTACTGCGCGGAGCCGGAACCACCCCTAATAGCCCACTGGTCAATGGAGAAGCAATAGAAAAATGGCAGACGAATGAATAGATGGATTAATGAATGAAAAAAACTGTAGCATCATTTTAGGAGTTCTTCGCGAATATTTCGAAAAAAGGAAAAAACGAAACACAGAAAGGAAAATAAAAACTATGAAAATGCTAAATCATTCTTTCTTTCGTGTTCGGTCCATTAAGAAAGGGAAAGGATGATAAAGCGTGAGAGAGGAAAAGATAGCAAGAAGAAAACAGTGTTCTTTTAGTTTTATGGCTTTGTTTTATTTTTGCTTAGTGGAGTTTGTTTTACAATTTCATTGTATTTGGCTCAGGGTTGATTGGGATAGGGTGGATTGTTGTTGTTGTCGCTGATGTTGTTTTCCGTTATTTATTAGCTCTCTGCGACGATCTTGGAAATTACTCTTGCTGGCGTTGTTATTTTTATTATTATTATCGTTGTTTCCTTTATTTAATGCTGGTTAAATTCTTTTCGGTGTTATTGCCAAGGTTATTATTGTTGTTTTTGGTATTATTGATGTCGCTGCTGTTTTTTCTTTATATTCTACACACAAAGTAATAAAAGTATATTCATTTATGGTTTCGCTTTTAACGCATTAAAATGTTTTGGCAAATACAGAGTGTTATTTATATTACAACGGTTAATCAACGCAGGATTCAATTTAGCCCCTTTTTCCTTCTTTCACGCTGAATGAGTGTGTAAATTACGATTAGACCATAGTGAGCAAAAGAGCTTTTATGAAATTTTGATCAAATTTTTTTTATTTTTTTAACCAAATCTTTCGATTACGTGAAGTGAATATCGCCCCGCAAACAAAAACACACTCCTGACAAAGGCTCCGATCGCCAGCTGAAAATGAGCCAAAAATCGCAACTGCAGAGAAACGAAAGACAGAGAAACCCAGTTTTTATCATTACCACAGTGCATGTGAGTGAATGACGCAAGACCGAACCTAACTCTTACCCATTTTACTTTAATGCTCTACTCGTTGGTACCTACGCTTCAATTTAACATGTTTCCCGCTCGCTATTTTTTCCTGCGTTCAATTTTCCTGCGTTCTCTTTCTTACAAATATTTCTATTGTGCGTGTTTTCTTTTTTTATTTTCCTCTTTAGCAAAACATTACAATTTGCTGACCTAAAGAACCACCACGGGGTATATTTATCCCACACAATGTTTGTGATTATTTCTGTACTTGTTGTTTTTCGCATTTGTTGCTGTTGTTGTTGTTCGCATTTATTTTATACCCTCTGTCGGTTATTTATGAGATCAAACTAAAAAACAAGATGACGGAGTACTTGTAATTTTTTCGCTTGCCCCAAGGGATTTATGAACGAAAGCAATGTATACATTTTTTCCGTAACAACAATAAATAAGATTGAAACAGGCTGGTAATTTTTTTAAATCTTTAGCCAAATTGAATAAAGCTCTTAAGCGTATTTCATGAAGAATTTTAGTAGGATACGATAAGGATGAAATGAAATTTTGTTAAAAGGATTTTAACACCAAGTACCCGATAAACACTTTATCATTATTTTAATAAAAAATTTTCGTAAAAACTTTCAAAAGTCAATTAACATTTTTAAAACTAAAAGATTTAAAACTGAAAACTGTCGGAAATATGGAAGGGGTCTTAAGTGATTAAAAAATCTCAATGTCTTCGTCTTGAATTATTTCGATTCGTTTCACTTTAGTTTGAAGAGCATTGAAGGACGCACAGTTTATAATTGGAAGAAGTTCGATTAACTGAATATAATTAGTAGTAGTTTCTAACAGCATGATATCGTCTGGGCAACTACAACAAATACTTCGACGATAACGTGCAATTTCATTTAAATTAAAAAAATTTCATATTGATATTCGTTAAAGAAATTCGTTCCGTTTAGGTCTGCAAATAATTTAATTAAAATGGTATGAGTTGTTATAAATAAGACTTAATAAAAAAGTATTGTGAAATCAATAACGAATGGGAAATTATTAATTTTCTTTGACATATTTATATATTTATTTATTTTTTCTTTTGAACATTTTTGTGCATTTCCTCGTAATAAGTAAAACAACAAAAACAAATAGAATTCTTAAAAAATGTGCCTTAGAAAACGAATTATTCTTTCAATTCATTCAATTCAAAAGAATGACGATGTCGCATTTATAAAAAAATTTGATTTGAAAATTCAAACTGTCACGCCTCGATAACACCTAACGCCACATCACTATCATCAACACAGTCGGCATCATCATCAATAAAAGAGCGTAATCTGGCTTTAAAAATGCTTAACAGGAGAATCTTATGAATGAGAGAGCAGACGAAGAATAAAATTAAATTTCATTGTAATTAAAAAAGAACAAGTAAATTATTGCAATCGATAAAGAGTTCGAACTGAATAAATTTTGATTATGAAATTTATGGTTGAGAAAATAACAGATTCTCGTATTTAAAATACATGAATAATTTATTTACAAATTTACTTAAAATAAACAAACCAAGAAAACCAATTTGATTAAGAGGAATAAAAGTAAAATAAAAATAAATAAATAAATAAATAAAAATAAATAAATAAAAATAAAATAAATCAGTGAAATTATAATCAAATTGAGCATTTGGCAAATGTATGAAGTTTAATTTAAATAAATTGGCAAATGAATTAATTTAAATTGAATTAATTTCGTTTCTCATTTTAATTTGAAAATGTTCTTGCACAAATCAATTGAGGGTGGTAATGACGGTGACGATGATGATATTAAATAGTAAAAACTGATTTAGCAAATATTGAGAAATCTGTTTTTGTTGAATTGAGAAAATTATATATTTATATATTTAAATTAATAATATTTGCAATGATATGTAAAAATTATTGTTAGATATCGATATATTTGAAAAGAATATATATCATCCTTTTTTTGGGAATTGAATGAAATTTTTGCATTATTGGTACGTCATAATTTATGATTTCCATTAAAATTCTTATTTTTTCTTTTGGTTGTATAAAATTCTTTTCTAGGAAGAATTTAAGAAAAAAAAACGAAATTTTTAGAAACAAAACTTTAATATAAATTTTTTATTTATATTTTTCTCTTTTATTTCTTTAATTTTATGTACTTACTCTGCACGGTTAAAGTACTGTCTTTGACATTCAATCCTAGATTGATGCGTCCTCGACGTTCGGTATGATCACAACCACATAAACTGGGCACGTTCTCCTTGCAACGTGCGTGCACGTTCATGTCACATGCTGTCACGGAGAGGCGAAAGAGTAAAAGAACGGTGAGAAATATTTTGGAAATAGTATATGGATTTAAAAAGGAATGTTTTTGGCTTGACCTTATTGAAACAATGAAATGATTTATTCAATATATTTTTGCACAACTTTTTATACGAGTACAATGAATATAAAAATGCATTTCCTGTGTAGCTGTTTGGCCTCTTATAAATTATTGTCTTGCGTATATGAAAATTCGGGAAAATATAATTTATGGGGGAAAATTGTTAAAAAGATTTTGTACTGGAAAAATTAAAAAATTTAAAATTAAAAAAAGGTATGGCAAGATTTATTAACGGACCATGGTTCTCTTACTTTTTTGTCTAGGATTATAGAATATTCATTTTTTAAGGAATTTTTTGAGTCCTTGAATATTTTATTTTCAGAAAAAATTTATGAATTTTATAATTTTTTCAGTTATTTAAGCTTTCTAAAGTATATTGTTGGAACTAAACAATTACGTCCGTCAGAAGGATTTTATGAAAATAATTGAATTCTTTATTTAAATTGATAAAAAAAATCGAAATTTGTTAATGAGATTGAGATGACGATCATTTTTATATATTGATTTGCTTTTTTTATCGGTGTTGTCAATTTTAAACTTTTTTTAGATGCAATCAAGTATTCATTCATATGTTTGTTCAATTCATTCTATAATCAATGAACCATCGCCATTTGTCTCACTCGTGCGCATTTCATTGATAGTAGTTTTTATGCAGGACGGATTTCAGTTTTTATTGCATGCTTTTCGGCTTCAATTTCATCACCGTAGGATGTGCTTTTATTTATTTTTTACTGCTTCAAGAGAGCTGTAAAAATCCAATCAATAATATTAAAATCACTGCTATCGATGAGAGGCGATGACTTAGTGTATTCTACGGAGATGGTAATATTATACATTAATGCACTCAGAGCATTAGGTTTATTTAAATGAAACAACTTTAGATTTTCTTTAGAAATTTTTATTATTTAAAGTATGTTTTTATTACTCTTACTAGAGATTATAAGACTGACACATCCGTGAAATTTCCTTAAAAATTTTATATTCTCTTTTTAAATTCTAATTTGTATTCTCTTTTAATGAAAATACCAAGCAATCATTGAAGTCGGGGTTTATAAATTTTTGCTCTAATTATACACAGTACGCAAGTTGTAACGTTATTATGCGTCGAACTGTGAATAATTTAATTTCTGTAGTTATTTATAAGCACCCAGTATATTTTATAGGAAAAGACTAATAATAAAAACAGTAATAAAACAACGACTAATAATAAAAACGACAAAGGCTATGTTGGAACAAATGGAACGAAAGGATTTTAAATTATTAGGAGCGCAAAAACGATCAATACAATCGACTATTTACTATTATTAGATGTTTATTAGAGGCCCAATAATAAATCTAAAATAACGCATTAATTTATCACATTAATGAGACAAAGCTAAGAAGGAAACATTTAATTTTCATCCATGCAAAGTTGTCGCGGTTACACAGTCGTTACTTCTATTGCTCAAATAATTTTCAGATTTAGGACGCATATTCTCATAAAACAGAACAACCTCCGTGTTTATGAGTGTGTGAGAGAAGAAAGAAATGTCGGTTATTTGTTGGTGGATTGTTGAATTTTTGCTTGGTTAGTAAACGTTAATTACTAAGCCACCTGTACGTCAATCAATAACTGAAACTAATTGGTATTGCCAAACCAGACGTCAACGGCAACGCCTTTAAAATATTTTCAAATAAATCTATAACATCAACACCATTCGAACAACGGCGCGATAAAGTTGGTCGATCAATCCAACCAACAATCCAACTTATAGTGAAGTCATTCGGCAAGTATCACCATGTATCACCACCATCATATCAAGTACCATAGCAAGTGCCACCAAGTATCGGCAAGTATACCAAAGTATCAACCAAAAGTCCAACTAAGGTGATAAGCAATCAGGCAACCGACGAGGTAGCCAAACTATCGACCAACAACCCAACCAACGAGCCAGCCAAAAAGCTTATTGATGCATCAACCAACAGTTTATAAAGGTACCTAGTAAATACTTAACCAACGAGCGAACTAGGTCGACTGAAGGTATTGCAGAGAATGCAAAATTATTCATACATTCTGTGTATTGACCGAAAAACCTGTTGGGGCAACATGGACATAGATACACATTCATACAGATATTGAGGGAGAAAATTATCTCTGTGCTTCTTCATGTGCGTAAAAACAATGAAGGGCTTAACAATCCTTTAGTTTATCAGTCGATGACACAAAAGCAAGAATGTAATAATTTTTAAGCATACAAATAACTTTGCAGAGCTTTGTATGCTTCTCTAGGTAATTATTTTTGACCTTGTTTTTTTGTGTTGTTTTTTGAAATTTTTGAAAATCTTAAATTCCTTCAAAGTTTAAAAATTAATATAGGTTTTGGCCCTTGCGCTGTAAACTGAACGAGTTATTAGTACTTTAATAATTCGGAATCGAATGTATTTCAAATCGGTTTGTCTACAAACCAAGTTTGGTAAAGGATGCCGGAAAATCGTTCCAAATATCTAATTCTGCCTCTTATACCCCACACCCAGTACATGGGTATATGATATATTCACCTTATGGTTCTATTTATAACACAAATGAGGCATTACAGACATAGAATCTTGGGTTAGAATCGGCCCTTGATTCGACTTAGTTCTGCCTTTTGAACAGAAATCCATTCGCCATATGATCTATAAAGACGGATATAAAAAATTCTGATTCAAATACTGATAAAATTCTCCAAAGGGCATTTCCTTTACCTAATAAAACATGCTTTAAGTCGTAAAAGTAATTTGAATAATTTTATGGAAAATATAAAACAAGAAATCTTATGTTCCAACTATATTATATTTGAAATACATAAAAATATGTCGCACAGTATTTTTATGATTTCATAAATAGCTGAAATCTCTACTTCCCACTCCCCCACTCGTCCTATCTCTTTCTCTCTTATGCCAGATATAAGCCACTGTTCATTAAATTGCGCTACGCTTAAGTGTCTTATTGACGTGTTAATCAAAAGCTTTTGAAAAGCATGAAGAAAAGAATTTATTCTTATTCGCTTTTATTACTTTGAAGGATAGGTAGATGCGTGAATGTGATGGCTTTACGAATGCATGAGAATGGTTGAGTGCATGGCATTCACAGATACATACGAGTCTATTACAGCAATCTTTCTTTTAGATTTACATTGGAATATATTTTATAGGTGTGCGTATGTGTGCAGGTGTTTTTTCAACGTAAACTGAGATTTATCCGTTACACTTTAAGCAAGAACATAAATCGCTTTTGTCTTATTTCAGGGTTTTTTTATAGATTAATTGACCTTCATCAATGTTCAAGATTTATTTAAGTTCAATGGCAGAAAATATTTCCACGCGTCGTGTTGTTTCTTCTCTTTTCTCTCTACCTTTGCATCTTTCGTTTAAGGGTTGAAGGTAAAATATTGTTTCTTTAAAGAAGAATTATTTCAGATTTTAGATTGGTGTTTTTTAGAACAAATTCACAATGAGTAATTAATTATTCGAAAAACGAATGTGGGCCATCGGCTAGTTCTTTTAAGATATGTTTTAGTATTTTTCAATCTTTCAATTTTTCATTTTTTTCACTATGCAGCTAAATATTTTCGATTAATTGAGAAATATGTTTTCATCGAATACATATTCATTTATAAAGCTTGAAATATGCTTTTATCTGTCCATTGTGTCTTCTTCAATGCGTTGCGAACAGAAGTACAAAGTGAATGTATGTACCTTCAAAATTGGGACGGGGCGGGTTCGTGTGAATGTGAACGCTTTACCCTGTGACACCGTAAGTAAGTTTTTGATTAAGAACTCAGAACCCAAGTTCTTTTGATTATGCTCCAAGTTTAACTTCTGTCTAAAAGTTTACTGCGTATGCACAATGACAGATTAAAATGCTGATAAAAATTACGATTTATTAATCACAGCTATGCTTTCCTATCTTTCCCTTTGTCCAGCATTCGCCTGGAGTGACATCATTTGAAAGATAAAAATTTTTATCTCAGTGTACTGCCTTAGTATTTATTGTCGTTATGTGGGAATGAGTATATTCTCAAAGGTATTCATCATTCTTTCTTCATTAATTTTAAATTTTCTTTAGAAATTTATTTTTCCCTTTTTTGAAAGAGTCATTTGTTACGAAAAGCTAGGAAAAGTTATATATAAATAAATGTATATACGGATGCACACATGTATTAACTAATACACGACAAACACATAGACTCACGCAAACACAACCATCCACTCACGCCCACACAAACATACACGCCCGAATGCGCTTATGCTTTTACATATTCTTTATTATTATTTTTGTTAGGTTAGAAAAGAATAATGCACGGCAATTTACCATTTCTTATATAAATCTTAATGGATTTGTTTAAATTAAGAGGAGTTCGAACTCACAGTTCGCTTTCTTTATTTTATGGGGATCCAATCTATCAAGGATGTCGAAATATTTTATAGAAACAAAAGCGCTCCCTCAACGGATATTCTTTATGCGATAATTTTTTTAAATAATACATTTAAATATATAAAAATATATTACTGCTATTTGGTGTATGCTATCAAAGTAATATAAAAGAAATAAGATTTTTGATTGTCGACTAATTGTCGATCCCTTAATCACAATCATATAGCCCTTAGCTTTCTCAACGCATACACTTCGTCTTTAAATTTCTTATAGAATTCTGTGCTATCTGTACCTTGCATACCTTATCCATTTATACTATATATATTTAACAGTTGAGTAATTTTTTTCGGCTCTGCAGTCAGAATTTGGAATATTTTTTATATCTTGAATGCGCTTCCGCAACATCTTGTGCAGCCCCAGAGTACGTATGTACTATCCTACTTTCACCCACACAACCAAATCTCGTTAAATTTTAATCAATAAAAACTTATGTAAGCGTATGAATACAAATAAGTGATAGCATTAGTAAGTGTGCGCACGTATGGCTTTGTTTCTTTAGTGTGCAAATTTTCAATAATATTTTACACTGAGTTTTTTATTTGGGTATAAAAATGTTTTTTCATTTGGAACAAAAGGGCTACGTTCTCTTCTATTTCTCTTTGTTTTTCTTTTGTTTTATTTCGTTGAATGTATTGTATTTTTTGTTGTATAGTATTTCCCTTGAAAAGGTTTCTTCTTTGTGGACTTTTACCTAAAATGAACTTGATGAAGAACTTGGTAACCCTAAGTGAAGGATAATCACAAGGATAAAGATATTGGAGCTTATGAAGGTTATCATATTATTAAGACATAGTGTATCAACATGTGATATAAATGATTTTTGTAAGAGAAACCTGCGGTACCTAAGGGAATAAAGAAATATGAACAATTTCGATGATTTAAAACAAAGATTTAACACAAATATCGTGGTTATTATTTCAGTAATTGAATGGAAAAGGAGTATAGAGGTAAATATTTTTAGAGGTTTTTGTCAGTTTTTTTGCCAGTCGCGTAATTTCGCTTATTTGACCCTCTTGCAAGAATACATTTATGTAAAAATATATTAAATTTTTCATATTTACGAAATTTTTCTCTCTATGAAACACACACATGATTGATTTTCCTACATATTCTACTCAAATTCTTCCCTCCAAGAGAACTTATTTCCATTCTATTAATGAGAAAAATGAGACGATTTCAAAAACTTCATCTAGTTCGCAATGAACTTCATCTAGTTCGCAATGAAGAAAGAGAGCCATGCCAGAAGCAATGATTATATTGATTAATTGATCTTAAGGGAAACTTTAATTGAATCAAACTTTCACTCAATTGGAAAAGAAATTGTAAAAAGGAATATAAAAAAGCTGAAGAGGAGTTCATTGAAAACTTGAATTAATTCAATGAAAAATTCCTTTTGATTGCAGAATTTTTAAGACATCTAATTTGTGAGCTTTCTTATGTGATTTATATCAAGTAAAGGACCTTCCATTTCATCGAAGCTAATTTTTTTGATACAGAATTTTCAATTTGAACTTTATTTAAATTCACAAAAAATATTCATATATTTTTTTTCTTTAGAAACCTTTTATATAAATACAAACGTATAAACTTTTTTATGGTTGAAAAACTTTATTTGATTCAAGTACTCATTCTCTCATTCATGCTTTCATTTATTTCGAAATTTACGAGATTGCTTTGCGACGTGCATTTCTGTTCTAATTTATTGCAGCTTTTTAGTTTAATGAAAATTAATATAAAAATTGTGATTACTTCTAAAGTAGGTATAATTAATTTTAATTACTTTTAAAGCAGCTCTTTAAGAATATTATAATCCATCCGCCTGATTTCCAATTATCATTTGATATCTTTAGCGTTTATTGTCTTTACTTTTAGACTTTTTCCAATTAATGTAAAATTCATTAAGTAATGACGTCATTTAAATTGTTCAAAGCTTTTGTTTTATAAACAATCAATTAAATAGATTTACCTGAGCATTTTAGTCCCTGATGATAAATGCCGTAAAGCAGTGAACCGCAATGATCGCAAAAGGTTGGTCCTGCGTACGTAAAGGGTTCGAAATGATGAACAGTTTTTGGTGCGTCCTGCTCTTGTTGCACGACAATTAAATTGTTGTAGAATGATATTTCAATTTTTCCCATGATCGTAATGACGATTTTGGTCGTAATTGTGGTCGTCATTACGTACGGAGTTGATCAGCCGGTATTAAAGAAATGATAAATATTAAAGAAATTTATGAAGTTAATTTTGTTCTTTAAATTTTTTTTGATTAGCATATTTCGCCTGCAAAAATCACTTAAAGTTAAATTTTTCGCAGTTCATTAAAAAATTAAGTTCATGTTTAAAAAAATTTTAAGTTCTTTTTCATAAAGAAAAATTATTTTTTAATGAAGTTTTAATTTAAATTTAAAAGTGAAAGCAGACTTTAGTTTGAAAAAAATTATAACAACATATTTCTTCAAATCTTATTTATTCCACAGTGCATATTGCACTTGTTGCAAGTGTTGCCAACTCTTTTTGTGGTGTACCTCACTTTGTAAGGACTTCTTCTTCTTCACCGAAGCTTTTCCTGAATATTATCGCAACATAAAAATTCATTAAAATACTCGATGGCGTGAGGTTATTTCGTGTGTGCGTTTGTTTGTGTACTGTACAGTTTGTGTGGGTGTGCGTGAGGGCGTTTCTTTCGTATTACTTTTTGTGATTACTTTTCAAAATTCACAAAAGTGAAGAATTTCTGTTAGCTATTGTTGAACAAGTTAAAATAAAATGCTTCATAAAAAGCAAGAATTTCCCAAAATGGCATCCATACTTCCCACCATTGAATACGGAAAAATATTGAAATTAAGAATTTCTTTAATTGAGCATTTCGCAATTTCACAGACCTTTTGCGTAATAAATTGGCAGAGTAAATATTAAAAGTCATAAATTGTAGAAACAAAAAAATTGAATAAAAACCTCTACACACTTTTCAATTATTTCTGAAAGGTCGAATCTTTTCTAATTTTTTTCCACATTTAGTTAAATAAACACTCTCTCTTGACACAGTACGCACGCAGCATAAGAAAGGCAACAACAAAAACAACAACAACCAATACATTTTATGCCAATTTTTCTAATGGTCATCGCTTTTCCGTGATGTCTTGATGAGCACAACGGATACGTAAAAATTGAATTTGGTTTAATGAAATGTGTTTTAAGTGAACATTAAAAAAATGGAGACTTGACTTGAAATGAGACTTGCTATAATTTTAATTACTTGAACATATTTTATAATAATAATGTCCTTTATATTATTTTTGTTAAAACCATAAAATAATTTATTGAACATTTCTGATTTATTACTTTATTACATGTGTCTCGCAATAAAATCTCGCAATAAATAACTTGAGTCGTCGGGAAAAGAACGTATGCGAAGGAGGAGAGAGGATATACCCATTCGTTTAGGATTAAGCGCTAATTTTGAAGAAATTGTTCGGTTTAAACTAAACAAAGTATGGAAAAATTGAAAACCTGCAAAAACTGAAAAAGGTGAAAAAATGGATATGAAAACATTTTTAAAATTAAAATTCGAGTATAATTTTCCGAGAAAATCATGAAAAAGTAATAATTCCGTCTGGATATAAAATTTATGTATTACAAATAAAAATATCTGTTTACTAGTTAAAGACTTTTGAACTAAAAGTATATAATTTATTTTTAATCGAATTTTTGAAAATTTCGAAATTTAGATTGGGAAAATTGAATTTTTCTGACGTTAGAATAATTATTTCTAAATAAGAAATAAAAGTTACAATATAAATAATAAACAATAATTAAAGCTTTTCGGGTTTCAGCCGCGGGCTTCTGATTTCAAATTAAAAATTCCTAAATTTCGCAAAAGAAAATTTTAAGACTTAATTATTGAGAAATTCTAAGTAATAATTAAAAATATTAAATCTACATAAAAGCGTGTGGATTTAGTTTGTATAACTTACGGAATCGATCCCTTTGTCCTTGCCCGGGCATACGAATGTGACGTATTCGTGACAGCGTTTGTGGACAACGTAAGAACAAACTGTGGTTAAGGTAATAAAATATTTTATATTTAATTTTATAACAAAGTTTTCTTACTTACCTTGACATTGGAAACCTTGCTTTCCAAAGCCCCTGAGAATAGTTAAAAAAATGAATAGCAATTGTATTAAAATTGTATGAGGGATGAAATAAATATGAGTTTATTAATTTGAAATATTTTTAAATTTAATATTCCTCCATATTTTTAAATTATACTTTAAATTTTTTAAAGTTTTTATATTATGAAGATATATTTGTATAAAACTATTTGGCTTTTCCAAAAGTGCTTGAGAAAAAAATTATCATATTACACTGAAATATATTCCTTATATTGCAAAGACCTTACGATTTAGTATACGATTTATGCAACATACGGGCAGCGATTAATTTTTCGCCCAGGTTAATCCAAGAAGATATGCCAAAGTCATTCTGGCAGGAAATTTACACTAGAATCCTTTTAAAATCCAATCCTATTCATGTAAGCCTCTTGAACAAATCGTGAAGACTTGTTGCTTTCTAGTAACGTGCATTACGCTTAAAGCTTTTGAGCCAAAAAGTGGCTTCAGGACTAAAAATGATTGTTCGGTCTTCAACTTGAGATCCTTACATTACTTTTCAATAATTCGTGATTTAGATAAAATTATGTATTTTGAGAAAGACCAAATGCCTTTTCGCAGGCTGTGAAATATATTTTATAATTTTAGAAATGGTGTTAAATAAATGTGTGAATGAACGGAGGAACAAGTGTTCACCGGTCCTTTAAGCCACTTTGATTTAAGGCATTCCTTACTTACTTACTTACTGTTTCAACTAAAGAGATCAAATGTTCTATGAGTTATAGATAGAATATATACCACTCTGTTTACGAAACACTCAAACAGATAATGCCTTTCGAAATCCCAAAACTTTTTATCTGTTCGAAAACAAGGATTAAACAAAATCTCATTGAAACCTTAACTCGTATGAAAACTTAGGTAGATATTGTTATTTATATTCAAAGAAGGAAGGACCAGTTCACGTAATATTCATAGATATATAAATACGCTGAAATATAAAGAAACTTTTTATTATTTAAACCCCAAGAAGAGCTCTGAAATTAAAGTGTTTTCACAAAAAGAGTTAATAAAATATTGTGCGGCTTATCCTAAGCTTCCACTGAGAATTCATAAAGGACGTTCGGATATGCATGGACCAACTCTAGAGAAAACTTTCTTAAAATAAAATGCATAATCGATTAAAGAGTGAAATCTGCATAAACTCATTCGAAATTATTTCTAAAGAAAACAAACGTTTCTTGTGCACGGAATATGCTTACTTGTTGCTGATAATCTTGTTGTTGTTATTGCTCTACGGCAGATAAAATAAATCTAAAAACGGGAGTCGCATTTAATACGGTGGGCGGATGTGGCGAACAATTTGCTTCGGTTATATTTTGAAAAATGTTCGCACAAGTGCCGAATTCATGTGCACACTAAGTTTCATGACAAATATTATATAATGGCTTCGGGTTATTACCCGGGTCATAACCAATAGTTATACGGCGGAGAATTGTTTTTGGTTTTGGTTTTTTCTTTGGCTTTTGGTTTTAGATGCAGAAGGAGATCTTTGTGGTATTGTCGAAAGTTAGCCTATCAAAAATCGCTCTCTTTCCTAACCCTGGTACTTCGGTAATGTTCCAGCATAGCAAATAAATTATAATGCAAATGTGTGTGTGTCAGTATGTATGTTATATGCTCTCGCATGTGGGTAACGGGTGGGCTCGGGTAACACCTGAAGAAGCTTTTAAAGGAAGGAATACGTTCAGCCCGTTTATAAAGCAAAAATAGAAAACAAGAAATGGCATAAAAAACTAACAACTGAGGTGAAGAAAGAGAAGGCGAAGGAGTTGAAATGAATCGGAAAACTAGAAGAAAATATTTATTTGTTGTATTTGTATGCTCTTGTTCTTGACTTCAACAAATTTCGTTCGAACAGCAAATACTTCCACGAACACGACAGCTCTCCGGTTGTCAAGAATTTCTTCGCTTTTGATAACTGTCAACATGTCAGACATATCCTTTACCGCTTATCTGAAAGGTGATTTCTTTTTGTAATAAAAAGATTTTGCATATTTTATGCTTTCAAAAATAACAAACAAACTTTTCAGAAATGTTTTGAGGAATGTGTTAACAAAAAGCTTTGATTTTATTTTTAATTTCAAATAAAATAATTGTATTATTTGAAAAAAAATTGCATATATTTAATATATCCTTAATAAAATATGTGAAATATTTATTAATATTAATATTTATCAATATATTCTATTTTCCTATTATGTTTCCTTATGGTCCTTTATGTTTTTCTATTCTTACGTTTGTAGTTAGATAGAATATAATATTTTATAATGTCAAATTAATTTGAGAAAAAAAATTAATTTGAGAAAAAATTAATTTGAGAAAAGTGAATTCAACAAAAACTGGGTTAAACTCATGCACCTAAGGCACCTAAAAGGATATATATTTATTGCGAAGGCAGTTCTCTGATTATGTAAAAAGTTATGTCGATTTGAAAATAAGCCAAAAATCAGAAGAAATTACCTATGCGATATTTTCTACTATAAAAAAAGAAACGGCTGCAAAATCACGCCAAACAATTTCTGCGTAGTGTACTATGAGAATGCTTTGTAAACGGTGTAGGCAGCGTGTCAGCAGCTTGTCAGCAGAGTGTTAGCAGCGATTTATTGTATTCCGTTCCAAAATTTTCGATTACAAAAATGCACTACACTCTCATCGGTCAGTCAATAAAAAAAATCGGTGAAACAACTGAAACGGAGCAAGACCGGCATGAAAGCTCCGAGGAAATTGAAACGTCAACCACATAAATTAACGCAAAGAAATTTGATTGGCCGAATTACTACTACAGTGAACTGTTACTGAAACGCAATAAAATCGAATCATTTTTTGAGGTAAATAACTAGAGGCGATGGGGAAAATATCGAATGCAATCGACCGTGGTCGCAAGCATTAAAGCCTGTCGACTGCAAAGTATTGAACTTCACAGAGCTCTGCGAGTTCACTGCGACTTTTATACAGTGGACTTTGTAAAGGGCTTCAGAGTCTGTCCTGAAGGCAAACTTTAGTAAAAAAATTATGTGGTATAGTGACTGTTACAGGTTTTATGAAAATACAGAATTTCGTATACAATGTCGTTTAAGGACTCGTCGATAAATTCTAGGTTGAATTATTGTAAATGAAGTATCAAAAAAAAAAAAAAAAACGTTAAAAATATTATAATCTCTAACATTAAAGTTCTTTATACTATTTAATTTTTTTGTAATAAAGAATTCTTTAGATATAAATATTATGTTTCTTCTTCATTCGCCCTTTACCTTCAATCATTAAAACTTAATTATGTTACCGTTTTTTCATTTAAAAAGTTTTATGAAACGATTATTCCATTTTATTAGAAATATTCCAATGTAATTAGATGAGTTTCCATAAATTATTATCTAGTGTTATAATCGTTCATAAATTCCCCTCGGTTTTTATCGGCCCTACAAGTTTTTGACCATTGCCCTCACATTAAGTGACTAATAAAACAGAATTTAATTTTAAAGTATTTTGCTAACTTTTGTCACGAACAGAGGATGAGTCAAGGAATTGCTTAAACATTTTAGGGAGAGGCATTTACGGTCTAATTCGCCTAGATATTTGTATCCTACCACGTGTCAGGGTGCGTTAATTTTGTTTTTTAGACTTGACATGCTTTAACATTCAATTTGCCAGCATGGGGTTTTTGCGGTAATGGCACACTGCTGGTGGAGAAGACTCGCATTACATTCGCTTAAATGAAAACAAATGAAATTCCAAAATTTACAAATGTTTGTGCTCCAAATGGATATCAAGGGAATACAAGACATCCTACTCTGTTTTATGAGGCAAAACACAAAAAGAAGAATAACAGATAGAGGAAGGAATAGGAAGGTCATTTCATTTAAAGCGCAATAATGAATTTTAGTAAAGTCTTTAATAACTTATAGGTTTGTGTTAGTAAAGAGACTTTAAGAGTTATTTCGACAGTAAATACAGTAAGAACTGCCTCAAGAAAAAAGGAAATAATTCTTATTTCTTATTTTTATTTAATCTTGCTTCGTATTAATTTTTTTTTTTTGGTTTCTAACGAAGGAATGAGCATAGTCTTACCACATTTTAAAGAAGACTTTAATTGTTATTGCTTCTATCATGGTAATATCTTCCGCAAGATGGTTTATCAAAGGTTACGAATGGTCTCTAATTTCTCGCTTTCCTTTTCCTTTCATAAACCCCAACGATTCCTTCATTTCTCTTAAATAATTAATTACGTATTCATTTAACAAAAAACATCCCCGACAGTTTTCTTTTTCTGTGAATGAAATTCTTAAATGACTGAATGGATTTCAATTCATAATCGATATCATTAATATATCCCATTCCATCGGGTATTAGAGTTCTTTGTACGAAGATAATGAAAAGAGAAAAAGTCGTTAAAAAAAGAAAGGAAAATATTGAAAATATATGCTTAATCGTTATGACATCATTATCATTTTCTTAATAATCGATATAGCTGTCCGTAACATGATCCTCGTTAGCAGTGCTTTGTTTTTGTGAGCGTTAATTTCTCACTTCGTAAGCAGCACTTTTTCAAAAACTTTTAATGATTCTCTCATGCCATTTTGTTGTCATTTCACAATAAGACACGTCATTTTCATTTATTAAATCCTTCTCATTCTCTTCTTTTATCTATTTCTTTATCTATCGATATCTCTCTCGCTCCATTGCTTCCATTTTTATCAAGCTGGTATTGCGTACAAGATTTTAATTTATATTTGTGTGCCCTACACCCGATAGGATGAGAATATATTAACTTACTTCTACCGATTGTAACGCATGAAGTGCGTGCCAAGAATGAGAGGCATATACATATATTCATAGATTCTCCTCCTGCCTCGATTTAGCAATGTCCGTCCGTCTGTGAGTCTGTCCATCTGCCTATGAAAATCAATGTTACAGAACAATTAACAGAGATCTCGTTATGCAACTTTCTATGAATATTCTTTTCACTATTTGTGCCTTATTTAAAGGGTCTTATCCCGACCTCTGGTTATTGGTTTTAAACCATACATTTTATATTAAGTGTGTAGGGTATATGAGTGAGGCCAGGCCGAAGTATGCGTTCTTACTTGTTTTATTATATTTTTCGTGACTTGAATGTGAAATAAATTTAACTTTTCAGAATTTTTGTTTGTTTGCTCATAAGTCTTGACAGCCTGACAGTTGGTTATATGTTTTTTTATCGCCTTCAGCGAGCTGCTAAAATTGAATTTCGTGGAAAATCTTACGCACATTGACTTGACAGGAAGGATATTTCTGTAACATATTCTTTTAATTTCATGGAAATGTTTGTATTTTGTGTTAACAGATAGACAGATAGGCCGATAGAGAGAGAGGGGGAGAGAGAGAAGGTATAGGAAAGAGGGGGAGAACGAAATAAATAAAGGGAGGGAGAAAGCTGGCGGACCAAGCTAAATGTCTTTCCATACTCTCCACAATTCCGCAATTACTTAAGAAGTAAATCAAGTAAATAGGAAAATAAACATATACCAATTTAAGTAAAAATAGAAGTTAGAGTTCAATCGATAAAACATCTTAAATTCAGAAAATTATTTCATATACTCTTCAGATATGTATGTTCAAACATGAAGGATCGTCTATGCAGAAATTGCGTAGCGTCACTTTCCCACGAATTATAATTTGTTTTTTACATTTAATTTTTGTTAAAACATTTCAGATTTAAATTCAGACTAATAGATGGCAATGTTGCTTCCTAAGCAACTGTTCATAACAACTTCGATGATTCGCGTAGAGGAGGACCACCTTCTAATTATAGAAATTATAGAATTATAGAAATAATACCTACATCCACCGGTAGCCGACTTGGTAACCGCTGCATTGGTTTTATTAAAGAGAAATAGAAACAAATTAAGTTCATGTAAAAGTGAATAAAATTATTAAAAATAAAATGTCTTACATTGTCAGGCATTAGCGATAACAATCAAATTCGTGATTAAATTTCTGGTTTAAAAATGTGTTACGTTTCTACATTATTTTTCAAACGAATCGTATGAAACGCTGAAATGTGGTCTATTTTTAGGCATAATCAGGAGCTGCTTACGTAGTTGTAGAATGAAAACTGGTATGGTAAGGGGTAAGAAAACAGGAGGGAGGGAGGGAAAGAGAGAGAATAGAAAATATTGAAGAAAGGAAAAAACGGAATTTCAAAAAATGTTGCCAAAACTTTTGATGGATTTCTTTTTTCTTAATCTCTGAATTTTCCTAAAACTTGTTAAAAGAATATTTCAATCTCTGCGAAATTAATTCAAGGAAATGTACACAAAAATGAATTTCGCAACAAAAAGTGGAAGGATCAGAATTAGTTTCATTAAATGAAAAACTAGCGCTTTCGAAAAAGCTATTATTAGTTCTAACCTCATTATTTTTGATGAGTTTGAATCTCTTTGAAACAATTGTTCAATTCTATAATGGAATATTTTATACACCAAGTTATCATAAAAAACCTTTGGGATTTTGGCTGAAATTGAACTGGAATTAATGGCTCTGTTAATGACATTTCCCTTAATATAATGTTCACACTTAATATTAATATGTATTCTCTCCCTGTGCAACCTATTCTGTTTTCGTATGACTTCGTTCTCAAGTAACTTTTTAAAAATTTAACGATTCATGCTTTCACATAAATTGAGCGAGCAATAAGGTGGTGGTCAGTGAGGACAAATGTATTTCTGCCACCGTGTATTACATATTTATAGAATATTTATATAAACGAGGAGCATCCATTACATTGTTGACATCGAAGTGAACGCTAGTCACGAAGGTAATTGCTGAGAGGCTAAATAGCAACTTATTTATCGTTCACTGTCTAAGGACATAGATATAAAATCACCTTGTGATATCTTCAGTTTATGTAATAGTTAAAATCAGTTTTCGAGTTATCTCTTATTGATCGAACGGCTGACACGCCAAAAAAGCATGGGAGTCAAATGCCGCGTAAGATATTTAGGGCAATGTGGTAGATATCATCAAATATTATCAATTTATTATTGAAGATGAAAAGCGTATTTTAAATTCAGAGTTACACGTTCAGCCGAAAAAGTCATTGTTAAAGTGTTTTAAACACCTAACAGAATTCTGATGGCAGAGTTGATAAAAAAGCGCTCTCGCGAACACAGTATTAACAGCGCCGAAGCTCACAGCCGGTCCGCTGATCCTTCATGGATATGCCGTCGCTTATATAAAAAGAATTCTTAAGACGATTGCGAGATTTTAGTTTTGAAAATATCAATCATACGCCCCATAGTCCGGGAAATCCTATGTTGATTACTTTTTGTTTAAAAATTTTGAAAAGACTATATTGTGAAGCGATTTCCTGACCATGAAGAGGTCAAGAAAATTAATGAAGATTATTGCTCATTTTTCGAAGAACGAATTTAAAGTAAATTCATTTATGCAATCTTTACAAAGTTATCTAAACTGATAGCGAGAATAGACTGAGTGCCCACGTATGTTCTTTCCTGCTTGTAAGAAATTAAAAATATATAATATTTTGCTTTGACATTTTTGCTTTATGAAAATATTTTTATCACTACTATAGACTCCTTTGATATTAATTCATGTTATCTGCTTACTAATTAAAAATGAATAGAAAAATATGATGCAAAAAGATGTCAAAAAAGGAAAGCAAAATTTTACATTGTGTTTGCATGTATGTAAAAATTAACGAATGCATAATTAAGGGAGCGATTATTAGCACATTTAAAAGTGGTTTGAGTTTTAATCGCTCGCGTTTTATTCCTTTTTCCACATTATCATCTGTTTACTCATTTGGACTAACAGAAGAAAGTATACAGTTGTCTATGATAATCTATATATTTTTTCATGACTGTCTATCATCCGTAAGACACAGTCGTATTGCTATAATTAAATATAAAGCTTTAAATAATATAAAGCCTTAAGGGGCAATTGTCTTTTGTGAATTTTATGCAAGGCACAATTTAGACGGTTTGAGAGGTTTACAAGAAAATTTCAAGAGACACCGTGGCAAACTTTTAGGAGTTCAAAGATGTATCACAGACATTATTTGAGACATGTAGAGACAATTGTGGAGGGTTAATGACCTCTAGTGAAATTTTATTACTATTGATATATAAATATTTTCTAGGCAACAGCTTGAATTATGTTGAGCAACCATAGCTAAGGCGTACCTCATACGAACATCAAAACCTTTAAACGCTGTTAAACGTTTCATCATCATTACGAGCGGCATAACAGAAATTATAATGGATGAAGATGTTACATATCGGTAAAAATAATTTTTTAGTCTTACGGAGCATGGAAGCCAAATGTATTACAATGTTTGCCAAGAGGTCTAAGTATGCTAGACGTTTATATACACCAATGGTCTGCACATACAAACCTACGTAGTATTTGAGCTAAATAAAAATGGAATCAAGCACACATACTCAGACATATAAACACATATTCTTTTGTTTCTAATTTATGAAAAAAAAATTGTTGTTTTATGATAATGACGAATGTGAGTTAAGTTCTGCCACAACTGATGATTATATGTATTCGTATGCCTTTTCATGTCATTATGTCTAATACCGCATGACACTAGAATGTCACAAAAGGACTTTACAGTGTTACATAATTGTCGACGGAAATAAATGATAGAAAATTTATCCATGGAAAATAACTTGATTATCAAAATTGAAATATTTACATGAATTACAAAATCTCTGTGGTAATTGCAATACAAATACTTTTCTACAAGCACTTACTGGAGATTTTAACGTGCGTAGGAAATATGTTCTCATGGAGCTTACCTGAAAATATAGAAGGAAAAATTATAGATTAATATCTATTTTCAAATTTAGTAAAGAGGATAATTTCGATAATATTTATATATTTGTAAAAAATATATAAAAAATTTAATTTATTGTTGACCTTCGTTAAATAGTTTTTTGATTTTTATTTAAATTTTTTTTCTATTTGCATTTTCCTTCAGTTTTTCTTATTCATAGAATATAATTTATTAATTTAAAACATGAACCCTCCCCCCAAGAAAAAAACAAAAATCGAAAATTTCTAAATTTCCGAAACTACAAGGACTCGACGTGACGAAAGAGAAGAAAAAAACAATAGAAATAAAAAATGCTGAAAAGCTTAGCCACCGCTTTAGAACACAAAATTAGAGTGTGTTGATTGCTCTCACGTGAGAGAAGAAACGGAGAAGATTTTGTTGATTACGAGTTAATAATCTCTCCAGTGGGAAATAAAGAGATCAGGGTACAAACGCACGTCAACCTATTTACGACTGCGAAATATCAGCAATCTATTTCCGTACTTCCAGGATATTGCCGAAATGCGATTTTGTCCCATTGATTTTTGTTGCTCGGGATTTGACCGAAATTTACTGCTAGGTCGCAAAAAATGCGAATTTTTAGAAAATGTTGTTTACTTTTTTGAGATGATAATTTTTTACCGAGATAACTAAACAAAAACAAGTAGGACTAGCAACAAGTTGGAAAATATCAAACCAAATAACACCAAATACTTCTAAAAATTACAAAATATTTATATGCATCACATTTTTCTTCGAATGTATCTCTGGCTTGAATGTATGTGTATGAATGCTGACACATATTTGTTTAAACGAGTACGATTAGATTGTAGCCGGTTGACTATTTCTAGAGAAAAGTAAGAAACTACTTTGGTACTCTAACAACTCCATTACCAGTAATGGTGATGATGATAATAATAATAGAGGCCCTAATAATGATTATAGTTTTTATTGTGAGATCATTGTATTGATGTTAATGATGACTATGAGTGTATAAAAATGACTTTTATGTGCGTTAAAGTGTCTTCCATTCTTTGCTTGTTCTTCATTTACATTTTTGTTTTAAATATGTTCGTAACCATTTCGTTACTTTATTCCTAATTCTTTATTTTTATAAACTACACCCAAAGGGTAAAAAGAATATTGGGTTTGTAAGGCATCAAAGAAGGCGCGTGACAGTTATTTAAAATTATAAGGAAAGTCTTCTGGCTCCGCATTATTTCCTAAGTCAATTAAGTCTAATCATCTGGAGGAATTCAAGGCATGAAAATCCTCTGCTATTGTAGGCTGTTTGTAATTTAAGTTTGAAGATTGCGTTGAGGATGAGTTAGCAGATGTAAATTAACGAAGAAAAGAGAATTTAAATTCTAATTAATATTACGAGAAGCATGTTCTGCCCACTCTTTATGGGATGTAATCATAAATTTTTTTATATCACTGGGGTAGAGTGTATGAACTTTGACCAGGCCAAAATTAGCTTTCCTGATTATTTTTTATTCCCCTTAAATTTAATTATTTTAAAAATCTGAATCTCCTTTAAACAAATTTGAAAAACCAACGACATCTTGACGCGATTAGTTTCTCATTTTTCCACGACGATTAATTTTTACATTCGTTGTTATTCAAAAACTCCCCATGGGTAGCTGACACCTCAGAAAAATGTGAAATTAAGGGGGGTACAAGTATCTTACATATGCTCACATATATCTCAAGCAGCAAAATACAAAGTCATTATATTCTCATTAAGACTTTTCAAAAAAATCTCGTGGGATAACATCAAGAGATGCTGACAACGATGATGTGATGACGCAAAGAGTAATAAATTTAGCTTCAAAACATTACGATTTATTCAAGAACACAAATGAGTCACTGATAAAGAACGTGAACGAAAATTTATTGAGCCAAATCATAATTCAGCGAGGTTGTCACATAATTTCCATTCATAGTATTTCCGATAATGATACGCCGTAAAAATTGATTTAATGAAAAAATTAGCTCACAAGAAATTCTCAAAGTTTTGTATCGATATTGGTTTACTTGATATTGCCATTGGTTGTTATGGGTTTATTACTGTTTGTGATATAGAATTTTTTGGCTTCTTCCGGACATCTCACTAATATTTCTTGGTAAACTTTTGTGTATGACTATTACTACTAAGTTTAAATAATATTGAAAAAAAATATATAAGCGTATGATAAACTAAGTAAAATGAATAGGTTACATTTTAGGTCAGTAAAAGCATTTAAATTTCGTTTTGGTATTTTACAAAATTACTTACAAAATTATTCATGAAAATAAAAAATAAAATTTTTTGCAAATTGACATAAAGCGAGTTTTTGGAATTAATTTATTACTCGATGATGATTGCATGGGAATTTTATATACTGTATAAGAATCGTGGAATATAATAAAATTTTATCGATTTCTATGGATTTCGCTCAACTGAATTGAATAATGCATTCATTGATATCAGTTCGATATCGAAAGGAAGTCGGGCGTATAAAAGTCTATCCATTGTTTTAATCGTACAATACAAAATAGATTTGTATGCAGTGGCATGGGTATAAAGCACAGCTATATGACATATATAAATACATTTTGTCGTCGTCTAGGGCTATTCAAGAGTATTGAATTGTATTCACTAAAACAAACAAAACACACAATGCTTTAGCATAAAATTAGAACATTGTATAGCGACCGAGAAGCAAGGAGCTAATAATATAGAAGCTATAACTCATAAACTTTTGTTCTACCCTTCATTAAATGGAGAAAGCTGATTTGGGTCTAAGTTAAGGATATTATTTCTCCTGGTTTTAATAACTGCGGAACTTCGTTTTTCCTATTTTTTTTATTCGATAGCTGTTATTGAGCTATAAGTGTTTAACTTCATAAGCCAGAGAAACTTAATAAATTGCTTTGATAAGGTCGAAGTTGTAGTAGGTTTAGCATTAAAAAATATTCCAATCTTTGAAAGCTCTACAAAGGAAACTCTTGAAGTTTAATGGCTATTTGCTAAAGCTTTGACCGTCAAAGCTTTAAATGCATTTTTTGAAAATTTTAAAATTAATTTAGCTTTGACCATTTTATTTGTCAAAATTTAAAATTTCTTTAAATAACTAATAAGTTATAGTTAAGTAATAAGTTGTTAAAAGGAAGTTGTAAAATTTCGCAATATTTATAATTAAAACATTAGACGGATATTAGCAATTGTAGCGAAAGCCTTTAGTAGACAATTTTGTCTTTAATATTGGTCTTAATTTCATTTTGTTTAAAGACAATTATACAGGATTATAATTTTATAGAATTGTATAATTATATAGAATTATATAGGATTCAATACTTAAATATTTTTGTTCTGTTTGAAAATTTCATAATATTGCTACCTTGGTTTTGTTCAGCCTCATAGTTTGATTCCTGTACATTTTCCCTTTCTTTTTTCTTTGTTTTCTTTTATCTTCAATTTGGAATATAATTTTGCTTTTGCTGTTCACTTGCCTTCCTCTTTAATTGTGTCGTTAAAGTATCTCTGAGGAATTAAGTACGCTTAATGACTAACAATTCCATTGCTTCAACTCTTAAAAATAAATAGAAATTTAACATTTCCACTTTATTGGTTAATTTAAAACTACTAACTCAGTTTCAACAACTTTTTCTGCGAATAGAGCCACACATCACATAGTATAATAGTGGGCGTGCCATTCACACTTTTCTAGGTTTATAATGTCCAACACTACCTTGCCGGCCATATAATTTTTGAGTCAAAATTACAATTACACAAATTGCAAAACGAGGCTTCAAAATTTTATTTCATAAAAAGTGGGCATGACACTAGGCCGATTTTACTCATTTTCAATTCCAAATAGCGTACAATGACAAAGAATATTCGTGACAAATTTCACAATGGCATCATTTTCGATTCGTATGTAATCGTGACAGGCGTACAGACATACAGACGAACGTATGTGGCCAAAAATTTGTGTGAAGCAAACAATAAGTCCTTTACGTGAACTGTTGCCCTTTTCTCGGTTTCGCTTTTGGCTTTTACGAATAAACGAATTCGTCTTTGCCTTTTTCTTTGTCTACTGTTTGTTTACGAGATGAGATGAATCCTTTTTCAACACTTTCCCTTCACTGAACAGGTAATAATCGGGAAGTTCTACAAAAGTGATGAAATTTATTACAAAAATATATTCCGATATTTTCCGGCCAATGTTCTTTCTAAATATTCTTTCTAAATTAATTTTCTACAAACTTTTATCATTGTAGTTGTTTTCTATTTTCTCAGATTTTTTGGGCACAATTTCCAATTACGAAAAATTATATCATTCTGAATTTTTAAAGCTTTGGTCTTTAGGCTCCAAAACAGAAATATATCTTGTAATCTATATTTCCAAGAGTCCATTCCTTGATCTTTTCAAGAGTTCTGATTAAGCCGCTAGTCAAGTAGTAACAACCATTAAGAATTGAACTAGAGTAATTCATAAAAGCATTTTATTATTGTGCCCGTTGATACCTTTTGCTTTCTATGTAGCTCCCTCGCCTCCTCCATTCCATCCTTCCTGAGTTTTTTTGTATATCTTTCTCCCTTCGTTACTTCTTACAATCGTCCCTCACTTCGTTGCTTACTACATCCTATCCTCTATTTCTTTCTTGCTTCCATCCTATTTTTGTCCTTAATTGCTTCGGTGTCTTAATTTGACAGTGTTATTTTCTACTAAATAATGAATGCTAACGAAAACACGACAACATAATAAACCCTATATAAAAATCATGAGAAATCAAGAAGGGTAAGAGAAAGAGTTAGGGTAAACATACTGGATTTCGTTGCTTACTTTTCTAAAGAAACAACAACTAGAATCGCAGTGATATCGGTGACAGTCATAGAATCACCTAAACATTTATGAATCGGCGATGAAAAACCATTATTTTCCTAATTTTCACTTCTATTTATTTTATTTTTACTCCCACAAAATAAATTGTTTCTTGTCTTAGTCATTTACTTTTCGCTGAAGATAATTCTTATTCAATTTGTTTTCATTATTTTTATGTAAATTCAAATTTTGTTGTGCCTCGAAACTAGTTTTTTCAATGATATTCAAAAATAATAATTTTTATATATCTTTAGAATTAATGACGATGATAATGAATGATGTGATTCTTGCATGATGTGATTCCTTCATATTTTTTAAAGATATAAAGGGTAGCGGACAGCGGTGCACAATATACTCAAATTTATTTTATATATATGTATTACAGATCTACACGAGACTCCTTAAACATGATTCCTAACCTGCAATAGGTTTAAACTTCGACTGCAGTGCCTGCATTTCGTTGATGAAATAAATGAATCCATAACTTTCCCAAGATTTAACATTCAGTACATTATGACACGATAGTCACAAAGACATGCACAATGCACAAGGACACATAATTGTATATTAAGTATGAAAGTTACATTTTTGTTAGTATATTTAAGAAGGAGAACAAAAATAAGCTATCCATTCGCAGCAAGCTTGTCGCACGATTCGCTCAACGTGACGACCGCTCTGAGACTTAGTGTTCGTTTTGAGATATAAAAACATTTCGTACAGCTCTTAAGTTTGTAGTGCAAATTGTTTGTTATATATTTCTTTGCATGTTGTTTTATGTACTGTTTATATGTTTATATACGTTTGTATTGTTCATTTAATGAAACACTCTATTAACGACTGCATACGATACATAGCGTGCAGTTAAACGTGCTAAATTAAGTTAGTTTTTCTACCTCAATAATAGTGCTGTGAATTGTAACGTTGCTGCTGTTGCTGTTTGTGCTAGTTGTTGTTGTTGTTGTTGCTGTTGTCAAATAGTCTAGACTAAAAGAAATAAAAATTATATTTTGTAACGACATGTCATGCCGCTGCAGTGGTAGTGCACTTAATGTTATTTTAATGGTAGATTTATAGTTCTTTTTTAGGGTTAATTTTCTCGAGCAATTACGTTCATAAGTTTATTGCATACTTTTAGGCCTTTATTTCATTGGGGTCTTGAACGCCATTCATATTCTAACGAGTTGGTTATGAAGCCCTATACACAACACTTTTGTTATTTTATTAAAATCTACATTACCCAACCATTTACGAGTACGACCCAAAAAAATACACGGGGTTTAAGAAAAGAAAGCTTTGCATACTTTTCAGCGCAAACAATTTTATATGAAGTTGACAATTAAAAATATTATATGAAACTGCTTTCGAAAATTGACTGCAGTAGTATTCTGAAGTTCGTGAAATTTAGATTTTCGATGCAAAATTTGAATATTAAAATTCCAAAGACGTATCAGTGAATTATAGACAAAGAACCTAATAACTTGTACATAAAATTTCATATATATAGGACACACTTTTTAAAGTATCCTTCAATAAAGGCTTGTCTGGAAAGCTTTGTTTTTATTTACGGCACATGGTCACTTACACGCTTACTGGCACGTTTAATCGTTTTAACATTTTGTCGTTTCTTGCTGTTTAGTAGTTGACAGCACATGGCAGATGTTAGCAACAGTTTGCGCTGAAGAAAATTGGAAAAGGAAGTGACGAGAAGGAAACACAAACGACAAAGAGAATGTATACGTTCATATATTTGCGTATATACATAAATTTTTTATATGATAGCATGATCCGCAAGTTCAGAGAATACAAATTTTTTTCAAAGAGAATTGGGAGTGGGCATGGATGGGTGTTAGGGTGCAATCTTAGAAGCCGTTTATAGCGGTAAAATATAGCTTACTATTTCAGACACGTGAGGCAAAAATAATTTAAAGAAAAGGGTCAACGTAAAAATATCTGACGTTCAAAATGAAAGCGTTAGACAGCTGTCAAACGCCCTCCCACGGATTTAATAATAAATACGAAAAATTTTGCGAACCTTCAAAGCCTTCCAAACCATTTTTAACATTCAGATCACGGTTTTTAAATTCAACAACATTTTGAGACGGTCATGTCAGTTTACCAAACTCCGCAAACAGCATTGTTTTATTATATTTGTAAAATAATGTTGAGCTTAGTTGAGGAAGGAATTCCCAAAAGAGCGCTGTCTCTAATAGTACAGAAAGCCCGAAAATTATTTTGATCCTTTAATACAGCAATAATTCTGGAATAATAAGTAATTTTCTTTATTCGTTACGTTAGGAAATGTTTGAAGAAGGTTCCGCATAATTTAATAATCCCCTAAAATTATGTTTGTTTTTTTGTGAAACATGAAAAGAAGCTGGAATTATTTAAGGATTTGCAATACAAGGCAGTATTTATGTAAATAATTTCAAGTATCCAAATTCAAAATTAATCGATACAAATACATATGTAAATTAATTTTTATTAAAACATGATCGGAAAAAGAATTTAAATTCGAATTTAGATAAAGGTGAAATTTGAAGGCTTTGCAAACCTAAAAACATAGAAATAGAATCTAATTTGTAATGAACGAAACGTAACCTTTTTTGTTTGAGAGCATTATAGGAAACATAAGATTTCGCCCACTGATTCTTTATAACCTAAAATAAATTTCACTCCCGATCTTCTAGTATTTGAAATATTTCCATTTCATTATTTAGTCCTGTACGAAAAAAAATTGTTTTTAAATTTGTAACGATACATAATCGTTACAAAATATCTTTTATATAATAGCGTAATATAAAAATCATCCACTCGCGCACTCCGTGGATCGATATCAAATCTCGGATGGGATGAAGAAGGAATTATTGTTCAACAATTTCTCGTTGGAATTATCGTTGGAATAACCATAAAAGGGTCGATAAAATTACACAAAAAAACCGTCTCACCTACTTGCGAAAATGAGGTGACAGTTAATGGCATACCAGCTGGCATGCCAGCTAAACAACTTTTATTTCCGTGGCAACATAAATCGACCCAGTTCGTAATCAAAACAAATATTAATGAAAGCATCTGAACTAAAAGATTGTCTGTGAGATCGGCGGGATCTGCTCAGGCGGCAACTTCTGCTCAAGCGGCAGGAACTGCAAACAACCAATAGCAAATGTATGAAGCGAGATTTTGTTCGTCACATTGTTCAAGGTAGCCGCTTCGATACACTTAACATTCCTTGCAATCGCTCAAGTACTTCCGGCTCTTGCTGTCCGCTTAAGTTTTTCGGGCCTTGATTTCTACTCTTGCGTTGGATCCTCTATGATCCACTCAAATTTTCCGACTCTAACGGAATGCTCAGTTATCAATAATATATATTTATAAGTATTTCCATAAAAGATGGATTACACGAAGGCAATATTAATATTTCAAATTGTACACAGTAAGAGAATATTATTATTGAATAAAAATGAGTCGTATTAGGGCAATATTAAGATTGAATATTAAAACTGAATTAAGATTGGATTGTATATATTAAAATAAAATTATTATTTACGAATAAAACTTAATTCTGTTAAGGCAATATTTAATACCGAAGCCGAATTGCATCAAGATTGAACTGTTTATATTAAACGAATTATTGATTTGGAATAAAGCTTATTGAGTTAAGACATTAAGTTATATCGAGAACAACAATCAATATTGTACTACGCCCGAGCTCAGTTATCGAGAGGTAGTCAATAAATTGAACGATGACATCGTGGACAATTTGAAAAGAGTGGTGGCGCCGTGAAGCTGACAACGAGGGCTACAACACCCCTCGGCAGCGAAAATTGATGCCGCTGAACCTACCCCAGCGGGAAACAACAAAAAATCGGTAAATTTTTTTGCGGTTTTTTATTTGAACTAATTTTATTTAATTATAAGGTTTTTCATTTTTTAATTTTTTTTATTGCGACTTGTACGAGTATATGCATGCTAATTTCGGCGATTGTTGTTGTTCGTCATTTGGCATTTGCTCGCTTTTCCACTTTACTTTTCTTTCAAAAACAATATTTTCACATTTACAAACAACATTGTTATATTTTTAGTATTTTCAGTACGATTTGCATTTTACATTTTCTCTTTAAGCCGCTTTTGTTGCATACTTTCAATTAGCGTAGATCACGCCAATGGCTATGGCATAACCAAACCAAAAAAATTATTATAATTCGCAACTCCTTAATTTACATTTTCTGGAACCTTACACTTTACAAATTTTGAATAATGCACTTAGAATTAAGATATTAAGTTTAACGTGTCGTATGAGTTACTTTTTTATGAAAAAACCAATGTCTTCATATTTCTCCAAACAAATTTTTCGCAGTGTAATTGCGTGCATGGGAAACAAGAAAATGAAAATTAGTGTTAGAGTTTATTCAGCTTTAATTTAAATAAACCTTGCGGAACATTCGGGTGCTCAAATTTGTATTTAAATTTTTATTTAAATATAATTCTTGTTGGGAATTAAAATTATCAAATATCAAATTTACTTTAATTTTATTCAATTTGTATTTATTAAATTTTTGATAAAATATTGAATCAATAGTTTTAATGACAAAATGCCAAAACAACCCTATTTTTCAAGACTTTATTTATGTTTTTTCAAAGAAATCGCGAAAAAATGTTACATGAATTAAGGTTTGTAAAATGCGTAAGAAAAGTAAAAAAGGTTTTTATTTAATTTTACGTTCGAGCGAAAAGTGTGTTAACGTCTAAAACGAACCGACGTCTTTGACTTCGACACAGTAATTTAAATACAGTCAGCAAGTCTTAATTTTGACTAATAAGTGTGATAAAAATCTCTCCAATGAATTGATTTTAGCTGCAAAACAATTTTGGTAACCAATAAACAGACTTACTTCACTCTGTTCACCTCAGACTCAGAGACCACTAATAATTTTTAGCGGCCGGATGATATCCCAAAATCAATAAAATAAAAGTTGAGAAAATTAAAGAAAAAATTTGAAAACGATTTTTAATTTTTGTTGAAATTTTTAACTGAATTTTTGCATCTATCGTAAATAAATTTCGAAATAATTTAAAAGCCATAAAAATGTTAGTCGGTGAATACTTTTGTTATTCCCGTCATTTTTTCTCAGCTTTACTCCCAGCAGTTTTGGTTAATCACGTCAACAAATCAGAAGGATATTCCTTTTGAACAATTTTCTTTAAAAAATTGCTGATTTAATTAATGGCAATGATATTAAATGATCCCTAAAAATAAATTACTTCACTAATTTAAGAAGGCAGAATGAAATAAGAAAATAGTTTATGCCATAAAATGCTGACGATAAAGGATAAATGAAGGATGGCAGGAGTAGAACCGCATATTACCGCTAAAAAGACAAATTAATTTGTTATTAATTTTGCAATTTATTTACATAAAAATATTGAAGTGCAGGATTAAGTTTTACATCATAATTTCTTCGTTTTAAGTTTTCAAGCCTCTGCTGTTTTTTCACTTCAGCGCTTGGTTTTAATTAATCAAAAGAGAAAAAATACCAACATTTTGTCCCTCATTTTCTAAACCTTTTCTTTGCCTTGTTAAGTTTATTCATGTGACTGAATGGAGAAAAAAGGATTAATGCATGTTTGAGTGTTAGTGAAAGTAAATAATTTATTTTTAAAAGCTTGCATTCTCTGCACATTTTGTTATCCCATAATCGCACGCGCGCACCTTAATATTTATCGTATTATATACATATATATTCTCTCACGTTAGTCTTTTTTAAATGACAGATTTCGAATCATTGTAAAAGAGTGGAGAAGAGATAGAGAGAGAGAGGAGACTAAAAGCCGAGCTAAATTTAAGCCTTTCTGTTTGTAATTGAAAATCGATTCTTTGCTCGCTTTAACGAACCGCATAAATTAAAATGTTTGAAACGCATCGTCGTGTTGTCATTTAACGCATTTAGCGCAAATACAGTGAGTGTTCGTTATGACACTAACAATACAAAACAACAGCAACAATAGAGGCTATGGTTGGTAGAATAATTCATAATAGAATTTTATTGTAATCGAAGAGAAAAAACCTTAATTTCAAATGGTTTCCCGCGAATTAACATATCGGTCCTTCCTTCCCCTCTTTTCCTCCCATCATACTAATTATTTTCATCGCTTTATTTCTCGTGAAAGTGTGATAAAATTGTAAAATCGAAATTACAAAAACGACTTTACGATTTAGACTTTGAGGTAGTCAGTATTATCATTAGATAGTCGATAGTCAGATAGAGGAAGTAAGAAAGAAAGGCAGAAAGGAAAGAAAAAACCAATATAAGCAGGCAGGCAAACAAACAAAAAAATCCAATTCTCATAACATAATGAAAACTCAAAGAAGCAAACCCTTTTGGAGGAAGTAAAATCATAAACGAGCAAGGAAGAAAAAAATAATAACAACAAAATGAATACGAAGAAGATGAATAATATCTCACAGACAAATTAGATAAAGTGGATCAAACAAAGAAGAGTAAGAAGTAGAGAAGTTATATGCGTATATATATTGATGTTATATGCGTTTCAGAGACTTGGTTTCTTCCAGTAATTCCTAATTACTTTTATAGGCTTAAGGGATATAAAATTTTTTCGCTCAGACCGCCAGCTACGTATGGGAGGTGGGGTGGCTGTATTTATTAAAAATAATATTAATTGTCGCTTGATTACTAATTCTAATCCTGATTGCCTCTCTGAATTTATTTTTCTAGAAATATCTCAAGCTAGCAGGAAAATTTTGTTAAGTACGGTCTATAGACCTAATAAACGGATATGTTTTCAACAGTTCCTAACAACTCTTGAGCAGCGTTCTTGTATATATACTGAAATAATTGTTTGTGGCGATTTCAACTGCAATGCTTTAAACAAAAGGGAATCCAATATTTTTACTCAGGCAATGTTATCCTTGAATCTTGATTTAATCAACAATTCCTTTCCCTCTCACTTTTCCAAACGATCTTGTAGTCTTATCGACCTGATGTTTGTTAGCAACATGCGTAAAGTTCTCTTATATCAGCAGGTAGATGCCACTGGTTTCGCTTCCCATGACCTCTTATTTCTTACTTACTCTTTTAATGCAGCTACTACACCTGTGTTGTTGATAAGGTTTACTACAGGAACTATAATCGTGTTAATTATATGTCACTCATGCTAGAGTTGCATTCAATAAATTGGGAAAGTACTACATGCCTATGATCAATGACCAAGTTGAGTTTTTAACTAATAATCTCACCTCTCTCCACAACAAGCACGTTCCTATCGTTGCTAAAGTATTGCTGCCTGACAGACCTGCTTGGATTACACCTAATATTATAAATCTGATGCGACAACGTGATTTAGTCTACAAGAAATGGAAGAAGTTTAAAATTACTGAATTGCAAGTACTTTTTCGACGACTACGTAACCAAGTAAATACCAAAATAAGAGCTTCCAAAATTAAGTTCTTTGGCATGAAATTTCATCGACCTCAGTCGTCAAAATTAACTTGGAATAATATAAAGAATATTGGTATCGGTAAAAACTCTCCTGAAATCCCACAAGACGACGACTGCGAAGAAATTAATTATAATTTTTTGGCACATCAAAATAATTTTGTTGCTCCAAATGGCCACTATGCTAATAACCATCGTTCTAATGTCCACTGCGACAATTTTGATTTAGCTTGCGTGAATGAATATGACGTCTTCAAAGCGTTTCAATCTATCAAATCAAATGCGACTGGTCTTGATGATATTAGTCCTAAATTTATTAAAATTATTTTGCCGTTTATGAGTAAATACTTTACGTACTTGTTTAATTCAATCATAGCCTCTGCAACTTTCCCTACAATTTGGAAAAATACTAAAATCATTACAATTCCCAAAAAAAAAAAACAACGCTGGAGTTAATGACTTTCGGCCAATAGCAATCCTACCATTTATATCTAAAGTTTTTGAAAAACTAGTTCGTGATCAAATCCTTGCTTTTGTATCGACTAATAATCTGTTAGGCGACTATCAGTCTGGTTTCCGGTCCAATCGAAGCTGTATCACTGCATTGACCTTAGTCATAGATCATTTGCGTATAGCAATGGCAAAATCATATGTATCATTTCTAACATTATTGGATTTCTCAAAAGCATTTGATTCAGTCAATCACACGATTTTACTCAACAAACTGGTAGTTAAATTTAATTTTTCGGCTGTAACGTGTAACTTTTTACGTTCTTATCTATCTGAGAGGCGGCAATGTGTCGCTGTTCACAACAAATTGTCTTCCTTTTTACCAGTGCTTTCAGGTGTTCCCCAAGGATCGATCCTGGGCCCTCTCCTTTTCCAGCGCTATGTAGACGATATATCTCAAGTAGTTAAGAATAGTTTTTTCCATATGTATGCTGACGACTTACAACTGGTTATAAGTTGTCCAATTGATGAAATTAACAATACAGCCCTATTACTTAATGATGACCTTACTTCAATAAGTGATTGGGCATGTAGCAATGGTTTAAGATTGAACTGTGTTAAAAGTAAAGTTTTGCCTATTTATAAAACACACTTAGAACCACATACCTTGCCTAACATATCTATTGACAGCGAAATCATTGAATATGTGGACTCCGCTAAAAACTTAGGAGTGGTCTTTAGTGACACATTGTCCTGGTCTTCCCAAGTTAGTGCTAATATCCGAAAAGTATATGGTGGGTTACGTATGTTGTGGCAAACTCAGCATTTTCTACCTACTCAAACAAAACTCCTCATATCCAAAGCTTTGCTTTTCCCTATGCTGACTTATGGCTGCGAAATCTTCCATTGCCTCGATCACGCCTCGTTTATAATAGCATTTTATAGTATTTATAATAGCTATTATAATGCTATTTATAATAGCATTGCTCGTTTTATATATAATAAAAGGCAAGGTGAATACATATCTAGTTTCTCTTTTAGGATATTTTATTGCACACCATTCAACCTATTACGTTTAAGAACCCTGTTATTCCTTCATAAATTAATTCATACTGGGCAGCCTGAATATTTGTACTCTAGGCTACGTTTCTCGAATTCGCGCAGAACTATAACGTTGATTCAACCTCGGTTTACTAACTTAGCATCTAAGAGACAGTTTTTGTGAGCTCCATTAGACTATGGAATTCCCTTCCGGCTAGTATAAGAAGAATTGTCAGCAAAGGCCTATTCAAGTCCAAACTTCTTTTGTTTCTAAATGAGATCTAATTCCTTTTTTTCTTTTTCCCCCTAACTCTTCATTTCCTTTATTTCTCATTTCATTTCTTCCTTTCTTCTTTTTCTCTTTCTTCTTTTTTTTAACTAAACTCATTTGGTATACTAATTTTCTGTACATTTGCATAATTATTAAGAACTGAAATTTCTGTTTTGTATTATTTAGGCTACCATTAGTTAATAGGATTGTAAATCTTACAATGGTCAGTGTCGGAGTTTAATAAATTGAATTGAAATTGAAATTGAAGTATAAGAACAGACGGATAAGAGCAAGTAAACAGGTAAAATGGTAAGAGGATAAGAAAAGGAGCAGAAAGTAGAAAGAAAAAATACCACGAAAACAAGTAAAAAAATAAAACGAAGTGGAGGAAGAGAAGAAATGGCAACGGAATGTTTGGTAAAAAAAATTACATAGAAAACATAAAAACATAGAAAAAAATTACATAGAAACTTAGATTAAAGTTAGAGAAACATAGAAACTTAAATTGCATAGAAAATTACATAGAAAACATAAAAAACATAGATTACATAGAAACATAGATTACATAGTAAAAAATTAGAAAACACAGAAACTTAGATTATTTTCTTAGTTAAAAAACATAGAAAGTTAAAAAACTACATAGAAAACATAGATTGCATAGTAAAAAAATTAGGAAACATAGAAACTTGGAAAACATAAAAAAATTACATAAAAAAATTACATAGAAAAAATTCCATAGAAAAAAAATTACACAGGAAAAAAAATTACATAGAAAACATAAAAACATAGATTACATAGAAACATATTGCATACAAAAATTAGGGAAAAATAAAAAACTTGGGAAAAATTATAGAAACTTGGGAAACATAGAAACTTGGAAAACATAGAAACATGGTAAACATAGAAACTTGGAAAACGTAGAAACTTGAAAAACATAGAAACTTGAAAAACATAGAAACTTGGAAAACATAGAAACTTGGAAAACATAGAAACTTGGAAAACATAGAAACTTGGAAAACATAGAAACTTGGAAAAAATTGAAAAAGAAAAAACTTGAAGTTCCATTCAATCCACTTGAAGTTCCATTCAACACTTCAGTTCCATTCAATCGAATAGAGACAAGTCAGAAAACTAATTTCCCGCAAAAAATCTCTGGACGTGTATGGATATCTGGAAACGTGTATGGACGGATGTATCTATGGACGCGGATGGCTGTATCTATGGGATGGATGCAACTTAAAACAGGATACATTTATGAATGGGCTGTATGAACATTGGTGTGTTGTGGCAACGAAAGGTGAAAAGACGAGGAGGAGACAACGAATGATTAGACAACGATGCAGGAGACAATTGCGAGGGTAAGTAAATGCGACGTAAAAATAACGCGATGCGATATAGACGATATTAATTGCAATATCGCGAATCCGGTTGTGAATGGTCAGTGCTCTCTGACGCTCGGTAATTGAGCGTCAGGGAAGAGAGGTAATTGAGAGAAAGGGAAGAAACGGTAACAGAATTAATTTGAATTCTATTTAATTCGTGACAAAAAAAAATCCACGAGTTTCTTCTGCAAGACTCTTCTCTCGTTACAATGGTTGAACGATCAGGTCGATTCAATGTTAAAACTTTGACTTTTATTACAAAAGAAGTTCTAAATTTCATATAATATCAAAAGCCAAAACTTCGAAATTTTAGAAAGCTAAAGAGGAAGAAAAAATAAGAAAATGTTTTCAAGCTATAAATTGTATCACTAATTTTCCTGAAAACGGCTTAGACGCCCCCCCCCATTTTTCGAAGAAGCGCTCAAATTCCAAGGGGTGCCATTTTATCAGAAAGATGATTTAATACGACAAAAGTAGCCTTTGTGCTTTTACATATTTTTGTTTTTTACAGAAACCTTACCTGAGGCGACGAGAGGTGCGTCAGAAAATGGAAAAGCTTACACATTCATAAAGTTTCTCCTAACATTTTCTGACTATTTTAGTAATTTAATGAGTGGGTTCAAATTACAGTCTACTCCTTCTACTCTTCCCTCCTACTCAACACTCTACACACCGCAAAGGACGTGTCATGTAGTAAAAGGTAGTTGTTATGAAGCTTGGTAAATTGATATTTAATATTTATAAAAACAGAAACAAAAGAAATTTACGAGAAGTTTATAAGAATTAATAAACATGATACCATCTTCTGTCTTGCCTCGCAGTAACCACTACCGCAACATGTTGCAACGATAAGGGAAATCAACAATAGCAATAAGTATGTAATAACTAAAGCAGAAACAAAAACGAGACACCGAGAGAGAAATTTGATCTGTCGTGTCTCGAAAATCATATAAAACGATAATGAAATTTTTTAGGTGAGTGTGTCTGTGTATGATGTGTGTATTTGTGCGAGAAAAATAAATCTTTAAAGGAGAAGAAAATAAATTTTATCCGAATTGAATTTGAAATGCGATAAAGAACGTAGGTTTGAAAAAGAGAGATGAAGAAGATGAATGGGGGAGACGATGCTGATGAAGGAGTATACGATGACGGTAATGATAATGATATGATTTTTGTTGGTATCTTTACGACGTTGCTGGTGTTTGGGGTTGATTGCGATGGTGTCAAGTTTACATCAGTTACAGTTACAACAACAATTTATTTGATTTGACCTTCAGCAATTTCGACAATAACAATATTTTAATGGGTTGAAACGAAATCAAATAAATAAATCGTATTACCGTTACGGTTTCGGAAATAACTTTGTGAATGGGATTTTCCGGATGGGGCGGACACAGGACTGCACTGAAATGAGGGTGGGGATTTATTTGTTGGCGATCTGTAGCCTGTTGCTTCTCATCCTCTTGCTGTTTTCTTATTGACCTCTTTTAATTCTAGGTGAACATTTTCTAAATATGAGCGAATGCGTGTGTGTTTTTATTAGTATGTGTTAACGTCATTAAAAAGTTTTAAATCGAAGACATATACGAAGACGCATGTTGAATGTCTTTGTGTAAAATTTCATATAAATTTCAACTACAAATTGTTTTGAAATATTTCGTAAAAGAATTCTATGTTTTGAAGGCATGTTCAACAGAATATGCACAGGGCATACCCTTTATTACCGTTACAGATAAACGCCTTTGTGCTAAAAAAGGTTTTAAAAATCTATTAAAACAGCTACTGACAAAAAATATCGGAAAAGAATTAATTTTTTGAAGCAGTTTGCCAAAAAATTAAAAATCTCAACCAAAACACATTCATATTGGAAAACACTCAACATCGTACCTTCGGTTGAGATTTAAACAATTTTAACGACATTTAATGATTTCTGTTTCAACAAGGCTCGCACCCATTCCCAATACCTTCGAGTTTGCAATATCGGCGGCTCTGCCAAAGTAAGCTAAGATCCAAACCTAAACAATTTTATTTGTTCTGCTTCGATTGGAGGTCGCGAGATACGTTATGTGTATTTTTATCGTTTCAGTTTGTTAAAGCAATTAAGAAAACTGAACACATTTGTCATTTAGCACCCGAAATTATCTGAAACTCGTTAAAATCATCATTATGACCTTTGCCACAATCATCACAAGCGTTCGAATTTTTTTTGTCGCGACAATTTTTATCGAATTTATATGAAATAAGTTGCTTGTGAGGTATAAATGTGTGTGTTTGTGTGCGTCTGTCAGTGTGTAGGTATGGGAGAAAGACTCGGGAAATTTAAGATGATGCTTAAAAGGGCGTAAAAATGATTTGCAATAAAAATGTGTGTGAGAAAGCTTAAGCGAGATCAGGAGGGGGTGGGAAATATAAGGTGTATTGACTGTATTTGTGTGAATGTACGAGGGTATAAGCTTTAATTTATTATCAGAAAAATTGTATCTACAAGACGGTCCATTTGTTGGATATTTTTAAAATTAACTAATTTAAAATGATTTCACAGTATTCGACATTATTTGAGGAGCGCCTTTGGTTATCCTGATGTTTTAAGCCATCAATGGAGAGACGATATAGACACAAAGGCACTATTTTGATTAAATCAGAAATAATTGGAAACTAGCTAAACGAGATTGTTTTAAAGCTCTTTAAAAAAGAAACTATCTAATGGACCAACCTCTATGAAATATTTTTAAAAGTAAAAATATCGGAAAATGAATAATTTGAAAAATTACACTTATTGTTATTAAATTTGACGACACAATCTCAAATGAATAGTTTTATTTTTTCTTGCATTTACACTCTTCTTTTCTACGTGCTTTTTCCTTAAATTTGAGATGATTGCTTTAAACTGACGTGCTCACGTGCGTAACAAAAGCAACAAAAACAATAAAATTACGATAACTGAAAATCAATATTATTTGTTGTATCTTATCTCGCACGTTTTCTCGTCAGTTTTCCATTACGTTTTAAAGCTTCTCTGAAATAATTGTGTGACCGTCAAAAAGAAAATCAATTTTGTGTTACGGTTTTCGCAGGAGACTACACACAAAATAAATATAACAATTTATTTTATGCGGTAATCATTGCTCGTTCTCAATTGCTTGAGGAATATTTTACTTTATCCTTTCAGAAATTTCGTAAGATTTAAAAATTTTTTGCTCGGTTTTATTTGAATTTGTTTGTAATCAACTAAAAGCTGTTTTACTGATTCTTTAAACTAAAAATGCCCGCCGGTTTTTGAAAATATATTTTTATTTATAGAATACTTTTTAACCATCAAATTTTTAATGAAAAAAAATCGAGGAATAGTCAAGTGGTAGAAATTGTCTGACGGTATTCAAAAGTATTTAAAAAAGATTTTTAAATATTTATGGTATTTATAAAAGAAAAATATCTAGTGCCCAAGATTGAAAGAATATTTTTAAAATTTTGTTCGCTTTCAACAAGAGGTGTCATTTCTAATTTCGTCAAACATTTTCAGTTACCAAAATTCTACTACTTTTATTACATTGTGGGCCGTTATGGATAAGGAAGGTAATTGTGGACCCGAGGAGAGTACTTGTTGGGGACGAACTTTACCCGCCTGTTGGTATTCGTTATTGAGTTATTAATGTCGAGAGTACAGGACAAATTAATGATTCAGAAATGATTCAAATCATTCAATTGAATTTAAACATTTTCATGAAGGATCCCATACATTTTTATTGCGGGACAGAATGAATTCTCGGGCAAAACGGAATTGTATAAATTTATATTTTAATTAAGAAATTAATTTTAGCAAAAAATACTTCCATTAGTTAATTTTTTTGATTGCGTAAGTAATTTTATAGAAGTGGTCTAAAGAGATCTGTCATCGTTAATACACGTTCATTTCTCTTTCGTAAAAACTATCAAAGCATGTCGGCGGTATCTAAGCGTCACGACTAAACGGACTTCACGGCTTATTGTCATTCACTTTAAATGCCATTAATCATTCTGTCAACGGGCGGGATGTCCTGAAGAGGAGTCTTTCCAAGAAAGAGTTTTCTTAGAAGACTGAAATTTTTTGTCTTTTGCAATAGCGATACAGAAAAGTTTTTATCTTCCCTAAATATTTATAAACGTGGTGCAATTAATTACGGTAATATCTGAAGTGATTTTATTAAAACAGCATTTTTTATTAATATTTCATGATACGGGTTGGTTTTTCAAAGACCAATTGATTGATTTCAAAATCGAAAGTCTATCTATTTTTAAAAAACTCTCTAATGTACCGACTAGTGATAATGCATATTTTCATAAACCTTCCCACAGCATGGTTTATAAATCCAAACATCATTATATATTACTTCAACACCATATTTAGTTAATTGGAGTGCTTAAGGGAGGGAATGCTTTTGACTAGTCGTAAACAAAAAAAGAGGAAGAAAACCCCCAGTTTTTGCGTATTTTATGGTTAACGATGAGATAAGTCTAACAAAAAGTTATTTCCTCCATTAGTCTCTTCCCACATCAGTCATTAACATACACTAAACCCGAAAGCGCCCTTATGGTCTGCAAAAAAAAATGAAAGTCAATGCTAAAGAAATACACACACACAGACACACCCACACACTCATGCGATTGTCAACAAAATGACAAGGATTAGACATATAGGCCCCTTTCTTTAAAACCATTTAATCATTCACCCATTCATTCCATCGTCCATTCATCTAATTTTTTCTCGCAGTCATTTTCCTCAGGGTCCCAAAACTGTGCTTGGAATTGAAGAGCTTGTGCTTGTGAGCTCCCCTCCCTTCGTAATGGACGGCATGTTCTTTTTACACTTACCATATAAAATCCTTGCAGTGTGAGCAAAATGTCGGCTGTTTGAAGAAGCGTGCTATAAAACAATGGTCCTTCACATTAAACACATTCTTCTTCTTAAGCGCGCCTTTGCGGAGACGACTCTTCATTTTGTTTTCACCGCCGCCGCCAGCCTCATCGGGCATTTGCTGATCTGCCATCTGTTGTGGTTGTTGTGATTCCATATTGTTTTCATTAGTTTGTGACATTTTTACAAAGCGTTGGGGATTCTGGCCGGGGTTGCTTTTGCGATGCTGGGGCTGGTTCTGGGAGACTCCTTGGCGTTCTTATTTTTTTGTTTTCTTTTTGTATCAAGAATTTTTGATTTTGTTGTTATTCTTATTGTTGGCGTTGTTGTATTTGTTTATGAATATTAAACACTTTGGTAAGAATCTTCAGTATTTTACATATTCGAATTTAGTTGTGTGTGTGTTGCGTTGCCCGTAGTAACGGTTGTTTTCTCTGGTTATTATTTTATTATAATAGTTGTATTTTTTGTTACATTTTTATTACATATTTTTGAAATGCTGTCACGCTCTGTTGTCACATTTGTTCAAAATGTTTTCATACGATTTTCTATGATTTTTTTGTGGTGTTATTGTTGTTTTCTGTTGCAGAAATACATTTCTTATCCCAACGCATTAATGTTATTGTGACTTCATATTCTGCAAAGAATGATCACTATTAATTACAAATATTTTAAATGATTTTTTAATTATTTTTTGCCTCCGTTTATTTCTTTTATGATAAAGTGTATTATTCTACGCATATCTTTTGCTTTAGATTCTTTAATTTGTTTTTGAAATTATTGGATTTTATTTTGTTTTATTTTAAATACTCTTCGCAATTTCATTTTTAATTGTATCTGCAAGGAAGTAGAGGAATGCTCGGAGTTAGTGGACATGATAAATCTTTACTAACACAATCATCTACTGAGTCGATACGTGAACGTGTATTTATCGGTCTGTCTGTCTGATCGCTTTCAGGAATTTCCATTAGAATAGAAAGAATAGAGTTATAGACAGACAGGGAGAGCTATACTCAGACACGCCCATTGTTAAAAGTAATTTTGAACTAATTCGTGTTTAAAATTCTATTTTTCAGATCTTAAAGAGATTCATAAGCTGCAATAGCGTGTGCGAACAAAGTAAAAAAAGAAATGGGTGTTACCCGCCCACTGTCTATGAGAATCGAACTATAAACCTATATTACCGATGTAGGGTAAATGAGTTTCGCCCAGGCCGCGTTCAACATTTTTACATGTCTAGTTTTTCTCTAATTTTGGAATTATTTTAAGATTTTCTTCAATATTTTTTTTCAATATTTTTTCGTGTTTTAGTTCTTAAACACAATTTTTTGTTGTTTTTCCTTCAATTTTTGCGGTTTTGCAATTTATTTTCTGTACTTTTATGGTCTGTTTTTAGCAAATTGTTTTTCTTGGTAGAATACATGGAAAAAATATCTATTGACGCGAACTTGTCAATTTATGGTCAATAAATTCTCAATCGTCTGGAATGTATTTATTAATAAATATTACTGATGTTTGTACATGATGATGATGATGATGATCGTACGCTAGTTTTGTTCTATATTGTTTTTCTTGTTGTTATTGTTGTTGTTGCTGTTTTTGTTCATGGTCGTTGTTTCTATTTTATTGTTATAAAGCCGGTGTTAATTTCAATTGTGAAATTTCGCAGTTACGATCGAATGAATGAATGAATGAATGAATTCTTTTGAATTTAGAATAGCCCTGACGGATATTTGTTTTCAAATGGATGAGAAAATGTTTCATAGAATACTACGTTTTAGTTCTTTAACGAATCTTAAATTTTTATTTCAATTTTTATGAATACTTTTTTTTTAATTTTTTTTTAAATTATTAAAAATTTTTTTGGAGTTAATTGTGTTCGTAAATCCGGAATTATATATTAATGAATCATAAAGACATTTCACATGATTTTCTTTAATAATAATAATGTTTTTTAATTTATTTAATGCAATCATAAATATATTATCCGATGGTTTTTTTCTGTTTATTTGAGGCTTTCTTTTTTGTAAAATAAATTTGGCTTTAGTAAACCAATAATCACATTTATTAATATAATACACAAATTATTAACTTTTGTTCGATTCATTTTCAATCAATTTCAGCTTACCATTTTCTTGGTTTTTAAATATTTATTAATTTGTTTCAATTTTGATTTAAATGAATTCTTTTCAAATTGATTCAAATTATAATTGTTCTATTTTAATCATGATATTATTGTTAACGTGTGAATGATAACAATCAATTGAAATTTTCATTCAATTTTTATTGATTTTCGCTTGACTTCAGAATTCAAAAAAAAAAAAAAAATAATAATAAACAAAAATTTAAAAATTACTGAAAATATATTCCTTCAATTGATTTTATTATTATTTAATTTGTAGCCAGTCACACGACAGACACGAATAGTGCAGAGGCGACGACAATGCAAACGTTCATAGAGACCGACAGCGATAACGGCGATAGCGTGTTTGTGTTTAGCAACGACATAAAATGCTATCGATATCACAAATACACGCGCCAACATACATAACGAGTCCATACACTCGGGCCTCTAATGTAATTTTTCCCTTTTTCACAATGCCTCTGCTCTTCTACCACTCTCTCATGCTCTTTGTCTCTTTATGGAATTTGTTCTTGACTGTTGATTGGCTGTCTTAAATATTTATTTGTTTCAGCATGAATGAAAAGAAAGCAACACTTTTATGTTTGAAATGAATTTATAAAACACATACCCGTACACTCACCAACACATACAAACAACAATCAAACACAAATTTTTGAATTTTGAACTATTTGTTGTTCAATTGCATAAAGTACGCAAAAGCAACAGTTTCATTACGCTTCGTTTTAAGAAATTATTTTGGAATTTAACGGTTTTTTGATTTTGAACATTTCTTCGACTAATTTATTGTTTTTATTGTTACCTTTCAAACCAGACGGATATCTGGCTCAACAACATTATTTGTGATGATAAATAATGATCGGATCAGATAAATTCAAAGAGAAAAAACATTTTTTTCCAAAGAATAAATTCTTTGGAATGACTATTTTATTTTTTCTTTAAGCCATACTTTTCCTTTTTCCTTCTGATTTTTGTAAGTACGCTTTAAATTCGTATTTTATACCTCTCTCTCTCTCCCTCTTTTCCTACCTCCTATCCGCCTTCATTCATGTCCATTGAATAACTAATTGATTCTGGCTTTGTGAACACCTAGCATTCTATTGCGGCACGCGGCAAACAATACGTTTGTTTGTACTTCAAAAAATACTTTCACGTCCTTCACTCTCGACCGATCAAAACCGAATAAAGTTTTTATACGCGCCACAGCAGATTTTTAAACACACTTTCTCGGGGCGTTCAGGAAAACTGATACGATCCGACCCGTTTCCAGGATGCTGACGGCAGCAGAAGTGGCGAAGGTGGTCAATTTCCTTATCCTTTCCTTCTCACTTTCACGCACAAATCTCGAATAGAAGCAGCTCGAACAGAAAACCTGCCATGATTCTGTGTTTTACTACTGTTGTTGTTGTTATTGTTTTAAAGTTGGATCACCCTTACAAAACGGGACATCGTTAACCGAACACACGACACACTCCAAACGACTGCCAACTACACAATGACCGCGGTTGCTGGCAGTCTACCTGCTGTTGCTTCGAGTATCGTCATCGGTTCTCTAGCGGTGATGGTGGTGCATGTGCTTACTGAAGCTTTTTTATCTATTTACATTGCAAAAGTGTTGGAAGAGTCGTGGGACATATGGAACCGAGAACACCACCTACCGCCTGCTTTCAAATTAAAACGTGCGAGTAAAGCTTTCCTAACCGTCGATTTGGGGTTGATTTTTATTGAATTGTGTTTCATTGAGAAATTGATGAACGTTGAGAGTTCTATGACGTTTTCAAAAGCTTTTCCTCGCCCTCTCTCTCTCTCCTGCTTATTCTCCTTCTGTTGAAGATTTCTGTCCTTAATCTCATAAGATTATTTTGAGAGCCGTTTTTAAAGAATTTCAGTTAAAAACATAAGTTCCGACCCGGAAGCAATGGTAATGGCCTCCATCAGCAGTAATGGTATTACGACAACAACAACAACAACAACAACAACAATGTTACTAACAACAGTAAACGACGTTGGCAATGACAGCGACGTCATCAACTGCAACAATTTTAACCTAAGAAGCAACAGAGTTGACACACTTTTTGGCCGGAACCTTTTTGTCTGGTTTTAAAAAACAATTTTTTTCTATAGCACGTTTTTTTACTAAACCTGTTAACTTTTCAATATCTCATCGAAACAGTGGATAATATTATATAATACTTCAGTATAACAAGAATGATTTCTCTCTTGGTAGACTGTTTTAATATTCTATTAATTTTATGTCGTTTTAATTTATACGTTTTCTGTTTAGATTTTTTTGATCTTTAATGATTTTTCATGATTTCAAAAACAAGACTTCGCGTTATTCCCCCTTTTTTTGCTTATTCACTTTCTGTCATAATTTCTTCCTTTTGTTTCTTTCTGTCATTCTGACTGTTATCAAAAAGTCTGGTATTCTTTTGTTCTTGCTGGCAAAGGAAAACAAGAAAGTTGAAAAGTGTAATGAGAAAAAGTTTCTTAATTTTAAGATAAACGGATTAAATTTTCATACAATTTTTTTCTTATTTTCTTGTTTCACAACTTAGGTTCAGATATTTTAGTAGCTTTTTCACATATTTTCGCGTCATAATAATTCGGATTCATGTTTTCTAAATCTTTTCCTCTTCTTTTTGCTTCTGTCAATAAAATTAAAATTAATATGTTTTTACTACTTGTTCTAGTTCTTTTTTGATTTCAGTAAAATCTAAATCCGGTTTATTAATTTTTGCAAATATTCTCTTATGAATACCATCCTGTTTCTGATTTTATTCAAACGACAAAATTCTAATTTATTATATTTTTTTAAGGAAAAACTTTTTCGACCTTCCTCTTAATTCGTTCATTATTTTTTTTTAAAAGATTTTATAACATATATTAATATTATTAGTTTTTATATATTTGAAGCAATGAAATAAATTGAAAAATTAAATTAAATTTATTTTTATTTTTTAAATTGTTTTCGTTTCGTTTATTTTTCTGTCGTTTAGATTTTATTGTTTATAATTTTTTTATAATAAATAGCAATATCTCTTTTTTCCAATAGAACTAATTTTTCCAGTGTATCTTGGAGTTCACGGTATTTATATATGCTTTTTTATGCTTTTGTAAAAGCTTCGTGAGAGTAAAAGTTTCTTCCAATTCTTCAGAGAGTTAATACTCACGAATATATTCGTGATTACAAATTTTATACAAATATAATAAAATGGATGGGGTAACTGTAAGAAGAATAAGAAAAGGGGCTACAAGCTTTAATTGAGAAAATTGTGCATTTTCGTGCATCAAGTCAGTTCGTTTACCTCGCAGTTAAAAGTGGCCGTAAGTAATAGGCGTGTAGGCGTGGAGCTAATTGGCAATTTGGTAGCAATTGGCTACAGTGGAGCAAAATGAAGAAAATATTGCTTTGGAATAATTTGATAATCAAATGATTCTGAAGAACTCAAATGGAATGACTTGAATAGCTCTAAAAGAGTTGGTAACTTTTTAAAGATTAACATTTTCCCAATCGCAAAAAATTAATACAAATTAGTTTTAATGCCGCGATTATAAATTAAAATTAGATCAATATATAATTTGGATTTAAAGAACCAAAAAAATTTTAATTTAAATATAAATATTTTCTAATTTAAATATATTGATGATTAATTGAAAGGAACTTAAATAGGAATAAACCTTCCATCAGACCACAAAAAAGAATGCAAGCGAACTGGAAATACATTCTAATAAGCTTAAAAAATATTTGGGAAAATTTAAAAAGCTTTTGAATTGTAAGCCCATCCTTACAATCCCATCCTTACATCTAGTTATTTACTTAATCTCAGAATTAATATTAAAATGCGACGAATTAAAATATCTAAAAATTTATTCAATGAAATTCAAACAAACAAAGAGTTAAGTCAATTAAATAACTGACTGAATGAATGAAATTAAATTTGAAATTTATGTATTTATGTATCAAAAACAACGTTCAGGAAATGCTACGAATATCTCATAAATGAATAGTTGAGATAAAAAATTAATATAATAGTGATACGACCGTCTTATAAAAGAATGATCATAAGAAATTAAATTTATATTTATGAACAACTTGAAAAAAACGCATAAAATGAGAAAACTTGAACCTCAAAACAAGTAAGGACAGAACAAAGTTTGTTCAAGTATTTGCAGAATAAAGTTTTAAAAAAACCAGAATTTATCTACTACCAGATTTTAAAAACTCAGATTCGAATATTGAATTTAATGACCATCTGCATGTTTCGAAGAAGATTCCCTTAAATTTTTTAATATTAATTCTAGCCTCTTCTAGTTCGTAATTAATTACTAATTCTTAATTCAAAAAAGAGGTAACCAGAAATAACTAGTGCCATATTATCTTACTCACAGTGTGTAATATATTTTGAAATATATAAAAAATTTTAAAATTTTTTATAACTTAATTACTGTACTTAATTACTGTAATTAATTAACTTAATTAATTACTGTATTTGTTTTAATTTACAATTTTCAAATATTTTACAATTGTTTCGAAACAACTACTAGAAGTTGATTTATATAAATTTCTTATTTCATAATTTAATACACAAAATAATAAATTTTTTATTCTCATAAAATATTTTATCATTCTGCATATTCTAAAAATTCCATTTCATTCAATTTATTTCGTTTTCAGCGTCTAAAGAAACTAATCCAAAACAATTAATTTTAATTTTGTCGCGCATTTATTATCAAAAAAAACAAGGAAAATAAAATTTCTGTTTGTACTTCTTCTCCGTTTTCGTTGTTTATGCTTGGTTGTTATTGTTGTAGAATTTCGCAAAATTTGTTGTTTCTTTCTTTTTAGTTTTTATTTCAAAATTATATCTTATTTTCACGATTTTGAGTGTATTGGGCTGTTGTTTTGTGGTTGTTGTTATTATGTTTGTTGTCTTTTTGTTAGTATTACGTATTGCTTCATTTAATTTCTTATTATTGACTAATGTGCTGCTTTGACCGTAATGTGTTTGTTGTTGTTATTGCACTTATTAGCATTGTCAGTTAGTGTTCTTCTACTACCTATTGTTGTTGTTGTTTTAACTGCTTTCTGGTTTTAGTGTTTTGCTTTTATATTTCGTTTACTGACCTGGTTGTTGTTGTTCTTAATGCTGGAGTGGTTGTCGTTTGTGGTAAACTTTTGTCGTTGTTTTATTTGTTGTTGCTTTCGATATTATTATATGCTTATGCTATGCTTTTATTCCCTCTCCTCTTTATTAATCTCCTTCACTGATTTTTAGCATCAATACTTGTTAGGTTTTATGTTAGATGTATGTTTTTATTGTTGTTGACACTTTTAATCTTAATTTGATGTTGCTTGTATAGCAGTCTGTCACACCAGTTTCTATTATTATTATCCTTTCCTAATTTATTTTATCCCTTTTTGTTTGAAGTGCACAATCCAGTTATGCGTTTGAGTGCAAACAACATTTGCCACTTGTTGGCAACAACAATAAATCGGAAGATTATTATAAAATTTTTATCAAAACAAAAAAAAACACCAACAACAAGAGATACCACGTAAGTCATTCAACAACGAAAAAAAAAACAAACAGAACGTAATATTAAACAATTTGCTCGAAAATCAAAAACAAACCGCCACGCTTTCGAGCGTAAATAAATAAATTTTCGAAGAATTTATTTGCCGGGTCGCTTCGTAGTCGCGTTAAAAATAGAACACAAAATTATTAATCCATTACAGTCCATCAATCAGTTAGTGAATAAATCAAGTCATCGAAGGACGGCGACGTAGTCAACAACGGTCGATCTGTCGATAAGTCCCTGAAAATTCACGATCGTTGGCGGCTCGATGCGCAAACAAAAGATACACTGCCGCATTCACTCCAGATCGATACATTAGCACGCTTTACTCTCGAGCAGCACTCACTCATTCCGTTCACGAATAGATTAACGGCCTGTCACACATACTTCGACGATCGGCTGTGATCTGGCGACCGAGTGGTGTGCCGAGTGTGGCGGCCAGGCCATAAATTGAGACAGAGGAATTGAAATTTTAACGGAGCGTCTGGAATACTCAGACTCAGCTGGGCTGGTACGAGTTGCGATCAATGGCGTGCGTGTGTGTATGCGCGAGAAAGAGGAGTAAATGAATGAATTAATTTCAATATGAATTTATCGAATGAGGAGACTAAAATTATTAAGAGAAGAAAAAAGAGAGATATGAAAAGATGTCAGTAAATGAGTCGAGCGATAATATTGTAACGGACGCCCTTGAGAAAGTTAATGGTACATTTGAAGATAGTAATGATGTTCAAAATGTAAAAATGAAGTTTGAGAAAAATTACAAAGGAAGAAATCGAAAAATTTGTCAAATTGATCATAAGGTGAGCAAAAGGGCATTACTTTGGAGCAGATATTCATAAGAAATACGATGAAGCTTTTTACTCGAAGCGAAATCGCGGCACGAGGTAGAATTTTAGATGCTAAACGAAATCACGGTAATGACATTGAAGTTTCATATTAGGGTAATACCGTGAAAACGTGTGCGAGAGTTATTGATCGAGATTGCGGGTTTTTGCTAGAGAGTCGCGGGAAAGGAATACAATACGAGCACTTCCTTCGAGATTAACGAAATTCAGCAATGAAGCGGACTTAATTAGCTGTAAGCTTTTTAATTAGTCATCACTATGAATCATGTCATTCTATAAACTTCGTTCATGAATCGTCAATCATTCACTCATCCCTAACTTCTTGAATTCTCATACATTCAATCCAACAATAATGATTTGAGTTGTTTCTTTGTTCGGCCAATAAATTGTTCATGCATTTGATTTGGCATTAAATTTATTATTAAGACAAATAACATCAATAATGCTATGAAATCAAAAACCAGAAACAACTACAACAAAAACAGCAATCAAAATTTAAGTGCATTCAATGGGAATTACGATAAAACATTCTTTACGCGGTCGGATAAAAATCGAATATTAGTGGAAAACAAAGAGCCAGATGGAAGTGGTCGGACGGAACAATAGGGTGCAGACGGGCTATGAGGCGATTCCAAAAAGTGCCTGCCAGACGCAAGCCAGAAGTGTGGTCAAGACGAGTAGATAAAAGTGGAGAAATGAAGGAAATTATTGCATTTGGAAGCAGATTGAGTTCAATTAAAATTTAACGAGGCAAAAATGTGTTGGTATGTGTGTGTGCATGTATGTATGAGTAAATAAATTTGGATGTGCAAGGTTCACGTCATATAAATTCGGACATGCCGGGTGAACAGAAACGTGGATTAAATTGCGTGAAAGAGGGAGCAGCTATTCGCAGTTCTGGTCGGGCAGAACTCCTCAGACCAAAAAATCTTTACAGTTATGACAAATTTAGGAGATTATTAAAAGGAAAATTCTAAGAAAATCTAAGAAACTCGGTCTGAAATCTAAGAAATTCGGTCTGATTGTTTTGAAAGTATTACGCCTTTAATTTTCTCAGTCGAATATTCTTGGTGCACAAATTTATAACCGGTGTGATGTTGGCATCCGGCGAATTCAACTTCATAACTGTTTTAAAACTCTGTATCTTATGACACCGCGAAAATATTACAGTTGCGGATGTCAAGGAGAAAGCACATGATCAGCAACTCCAACCAAAATTTGTTACTATGCAATGTACAAGGTGAATACAAGGGTGAATTCTCAAATTAGTAATTGATTTTTTTATATAACTAATATGCCTACATCAAATCAAAGACTATTGAATGTTTGGAACATTTTAAAGTTTGAAATTAAAAATGGTGAATTATCTTTGAAATGCAAAAATGAAACTGCGTTAAATTTCCTTAGTATAAATAATATTTGTGAAATTTCTCCGGATCAACTTTAGAGTGCTTAATCTAATTTTAATGAAAAGTTTAGCTCTAATTATTTATCAAAACTGAAAATCTCAAATAATTTTTAGCTTTCCTTTAATTATTAGAGGTAAGGAAATTATAAAATGTATTATAAATTATTTATTTTTTGTTCGTAAATAGGAACAAAAATCTAAACAAAAAATAAGGAAAGAAAGCATAAAAATATCGAACTTAAATTGTTTTCGATCAAAATTGATCAGATTTGTACATATAATGTATGCATATTTGCCCATATAATGCTTAAAGGTAATGCTTCCAAACTGTGCTTCTTAAACTGTAGCGATGTTCGTGTGGTGTGAAACTTTGCTAATCGCTTTGCTAACTCTGATACAATTTAAAAATATGAGGTATTAGGCAGTTGAATATAATTTGTACTATATACGAAAAAACGACCCTAATCTCATTATGATTTTAACATATAATAACAGAAAATTTTCCATTTAAAATACACTCATAGGTGGGCATACCTAATCGGATTCTAAAGCTAATCTACTACCACTGATCACACTTTCTTCTCTATAAAAACTGCAAATATAGTTTAAGCGTGATGCCAACTATTCAGATATCTTCCCGAAGATCCTGCGAATCGACGAAGACCAGGTTTTTCAAAATTCTATCCCTACGATTTCTGCAATCTACACACGATATTGGAGCCAATCTATTAAGAGTAGTCACACTTTCTTCTCTATAAAAACTGCAAATATAATTTAAGCGTAACCTTATACACCTATTTGTATATATTCCCGAAGATCCTGCGAATCGACGAAGACCACTTTTTTAATTTTCTATCTTTACGATTTTTGCAATCTGTATAGGATGCTGAAGCTAATCTATTAACAGTAGTCCGATATTGTACTATTATTTTAGATAAGCATGTATTCATTGTTATTAGTGAAGACTCAATAAAACTGAAATTGAAAATTGTGTAGTAAACTGTATATCATTATATCCTATTCCCTTTAGGAGAGGGAGAAAGGATATATTAACGTTGATACTAAGTTTGTAACGCAGTGAAGGAGCTACAATATATAGCCAGAATATATATAGAAAAGTATATATATTCTGGCTCAGAATGATCCCTTGAGTCGATTTAGCCCTGTTCGTCCATCTGTCTGTCTGTCTGTCTGCCTGTCTGTCTGTCTGTCGTGGAAATCACGGTTACGAGAAAACAAATGAAGCTATGATCATGCAATTTGGTATGAATATTTCGTGAATATTACTACCTCATTTGAAAATATAATCCAAAAAATGGGCATGGTCCGCCCACTAGAGACAAAGTTCGTACAGTTGTAAAAATAGAGATATTGACATGAATTTTGGCACAAATATTCCCTGTCGGGAAATATTTGTATTATATTATAAATACTCAAATCAGGAAACTGCCACGTCCGCGCCTCAATTAAAATTTTTTCACAAAAAATTAGCGTTGAAAAGAACAAGCAAAGCATGAAATTTGGTACGAATGTTCTCTGTTATCACGGGCTGGTTATAAATGTAAATCTAATAATTTAAACATAAATATATGATATACTTAAATAAACCGCCGACATTTTATTTGAACGTTGTTACCAAGGGATTCGGGAATAAGATATATAAGCTTCGGCCAGGCCGAAGATAACGTTCTTACTAGTTTTTATATTATTTTTTCTCTTTTGTTTGAATTATGGGCTCCAGGGTGACACTTTCGTTTAAATTATATACTCCTATCATAAATTATATTAATGATGAAGTTTACAAAATGATAAGACTATTGCGTACATACGCACAATATTCTTCTTATTTGTGTAAATAAATTTTTTAGGGTAATTTTTCTTTTTTAATAATAATTTTTCTGTTACTTTTAATTCAAATATATTTTGTTTTATCTGATAAGAGATAATTAAGATAAGTCAAAAAAGTTCTTAATTACGGTATTTAAAAAATCGCTATGGATCATCGTTTACGCTAAGAAGGTTGATTTGGGTTCCTTGTAGAAATAATTGAAGCATAACTGCGGCTTGGTCGAAGCGCGTATACCCTGCATCCGAAATATAAATATATTTAAATCGAATAATCAATTGGCGGTACGAACTTTATTTGACATTACGTTTTCTTTTTATTGTTTGAGACCCACTAAATCATCTTCAACAAACAATACCATCTTTTCTCAAACAATACCACAAATCGGGTTTTGTTATAGTACGGATGTAATGGCTCACAATTAATGGGCCTCGTCTATTTTTTTGTGGATTTATACATTCGATCATAGAATTTCAGTCTTAATTTTATATCTGGATACTGAAGAATTACAACATTTTTTCATAAAAGCGATGTTATGTCAATCCCAAAGAGTCTATATTGACAAAGAGACAGTAAGATACTGTAAGAGATTCTGTATGAGAGCCAAAGAGACAGAAAGATATGATTTTGAACAAGAATGTATATACCTTTATCCACCCAGCACGGCTTCCTAAATGTCTCACAAACAGAAGCAGAATACGTCTTACCTCTTAGGCCATTTTGAACTAAAGAATCTCGGAGCAATAAAAGAATTTTTGATTAAATTTTAGAACTAGACAAATCCAAAGATTACATAGACCTCAATTTTCATTATCTCTTAATCAAAAATTGTTGTCATGGACGAATTTTTTAAAACCAAATTGATGAATTACTTTTGAGAAGTGATTTATTTAGAACTAAAACTAGGTTTACATTCCGATATTTTTAAAGTATTTATCGTACGTGTTTATAATTATGGGTATAAATGATGGGCATCCTGCTCGTAAAGCACATCGTACTGTAAAAGAAAACCCGCTCTACTCGTATGAGTAACGAAATATTTACTCTCGAAATGCATTTGGAAAAACGTGTCTGAACTACCATTATCTTCACCTGTATCGGTAGAAGAAAGAATTTTTTTAAAAGAACTCCTTTAAAATGTAATTCGAAAACTTACTGATTACTGTTTTATTATTAATGTCGCTACCGCAAAACCGATTATTTTTTACATTCAAGAAATCGGCTGCTGCAACGGGTTCGACGATACTCGAGGGAATAATTAGGTGATCATGCCAATCTCCATCTGAACAATGTTGGCGTGTTTGTAGGCCTCCCGCAGTATTACGGACATAATCATTCAAGTGGAAGTCCAAGAATTTTAATCTGCGCAACAAAAAGAAATTTAACGACATTAATAAAAATGTAGCATTCGATCTTCTTTACGAACTACCTTAATGCCCAACCGCCTGGCGGGTGACGAACACAAATGGTGTAATTTAAATCGGTGGGGTATGAACCGAGACCATGGTAATAATTGAATGATGTGATCACACCTTCCTTTTCTGTGTAGTACTGCAAGCAACCAGGCGGTGCTAAACGACTATCGCCAACGCTTAGCTGTTCAATATATACAAAGAAATATGGCCGGTTATCCAAGTCAAATTTTCGCGGCCTCGGTGCCACAACAAGACGTATCTCGGTTTTAGTAACACCAGCGGAGATACCGAAGGGGACATATATGTGTTGATTGCCTTCGTATCCGCAATAACGTTTACCGTCAATCTCTATATAATCAATAATGCATTCAGGTCCATAAGTGGAGTGTGGCCCTTTCAATGGTTGATTCATGTTCAGTGTGAGCCGAATAAGCAATTGGCGAACATCGGGACTGTGGGCTTCGATCTGATATACGCAGTGGGTTTCCGATTCTGGATTGAATTCCACGTATCCTGCTATAGCGGAAGCGTTTGCTGATGTGCGTTCACCGCACGACAACATTCTAAACCACGCATGACTGCTAGCAGATGATAATTGAAAGATCAGGACACTTAGAAGAAGACCGGAGAAGTTTGCCATGTTTGACAATTTACGAGAATTTGACAATTTTGGAGCAGCGCATACCGCTTTTATATGTTATTATCATAACAGCGTTCTTTCGTTGTTGTTTTTTTTACAGGAATTAAATTTTATTTAAACATAGCTTTTTCGAAATTAATCAACTACACTTTTTATCTTATTTAATATCTGACAATTGTGAATTTATCTAATCTCTTTTATTTTCTAAATTTAATTTCAGTTTCATTTCAGCATCCTAGAAACTCCAATCACAAGCGACACATAACGCAAAATATCATTCTGTTTCATCACAATAACAATCCAAATAACTCATAAGTGGCTGGCCAGAAAAATGCGATTTTTTTTCATTTCACTTTTTCCATTTATCAACATTCCACTAGATTATCTTATCTTTTTTAGTATCTGATAACTACACTAAATGCCCTTCAAAATTTTATATTTCTTAAATTTAGTTCTAGATTTATTAATCTAAAATTAAAACTAAATTTAGTTTTTGATTTATTTAAAAATTTCCAAAGCGTACTTCCTGCTTTAGCTCGAATCACCAAATTATTCCACTCAAATACGATTTATAGACAAGGCACGTATACGTAAAAGACACTTGAATGTCGTTGATACTATCAGACAAATCGCGAATACAAAAAATTTTTCGAATTCAAGAATGTATACTCAGGACTTGATATCGCAGGAGATAGAATTGTTGTACTTGTCAGGACTGAAGTAGACTTCGAAAGTTATTTGAAAAAATTTCAAAAAATGGACATTTTTATCATTAGGATACTTTGATCGTGAAACTCAAACAATATGTCAAAAGAATTTTTTAGTCTCAACAGAAAATTTTATAATTCCGTTAATTTTACTGCTTCCATTGACTTAAAAGTAGTTTGCGTTTTTAAATTTACCGTAGATATACTACATATTACGTACATATACTATATATTATACATACGTACATATACTATATATTATATACTACGCTATACTATAGTATTATACTATATATAGTATAGTATATACTATATATATATATATATATATATATATATATATATATATATATATATATATATATATATATATATATATATATATATATATATATATATATATATATATATATATATATATATATATATATATATATATATATATATATATATATATATATATATATATATATATATATATATATATATATATATATATATATATATATATATATATATATATATATATATATATATATATATATATATATATATATATATATATATATATATATATATATATATATATATATATATATATATATATATATATATATATATATATATATATATATATATATATATATATATATATATATATATATATATATATATATATATATATATATATATATATATATATATATATATATATATATATATATATATATATATATATATATATATATATATATATATATATATATATATATATATATATATATATATATATATATATATATATATATATATATATATATATATATATATATATATATATATATATATATATATATATATATATATATATATATATATATATATATATATATATATATATATATATATATATATATATATATACGAGAATAGAAACGCCCAATTTGCCAATTTCATCTTTTGGAGGGCCTCAGTGAGCAGGGTTACCAACCCGAAGGTAAGATATCCTTTAAGTGAAACTTTGTTCGTTGTTATTTTGAGATATATATATATATATATATATATATATATATATATATATATATATATATATATATATATATATATATATATATATATATATATATATATATATATATATATATATATATATATATATATATATATATATATATATATATATATATATATATATATATATATATATATATATATATATATATATATATATATATATATATATATATATATATATATATATATATATATATATATATATATATATATATATATATATATATATATATATATATATATATATATATATATATATATATATATATATATATATATATATATATATATATATATATATATATATATATATATATATATATATATATATATATATATATATATATATATATATATATATATATATATATATATATATATATATATATATATATATATATATATATATATATATATATATATATATATATATATATATATATATATATATATATATATATATATATATATATATATATATATATATATATATATATATATATATATATATATATATATATATATATATATATATATATATATATATATATATATATATATATATATATATATATATATATATATATATATATATATATATATATATATATATATATATATATATATATATATATATATATATATATATATATATATATATATATATATATATATATATATATATATATATATATATATATATATATATATATATATATATATATATATATATATATATATATATATATATATATATATATATATATATATATATATATATATATATATATATATATATATATATATATATATATATATATATATATATATATATATATATATATATATATATATATATATATATATATATATATATATATATATATATATATATATATATATATATATATATATATATATATATATATATATATATATATATATATATATATATATATATATATATATATATATATATCTCAAAATAACAACGAACAAAGTTTCACTTAAAGGATATCTTACCTTCGGGTTGGTAACCCTGCTCACTGAGGCCCTCCAAAAGATGAAATTGGCAAATTGGGCATTTCTATTCTCGTTAGAAGAACTTCAAACTGCAAAATAATTTGATGAGTTTCAAACAGACGCGTCTTGATAACAACTAAGTAAGCAGTACCCTCCTCGCTGTCATCACATCATCACCAACAATCGGGCATAATTTACTTCAAAAATGCTTCAGGATTATTATAAATTTAAACATTTATATATCAAAGAACAAACAAAGAATTAAATTAAATTGCTTGGAATTAAAAAAAAACAAGTTATTGGAATGAATGACTGAACAATAAACAAAAGAAACAATAATGAAGAACTAATTTATGATAATGGAATTTATGGAATAAACAGAAGATATTCTTGCAGTTAAAATTTATTAAATTTATTTACAAACTTATTTCGAAATGAACAAAATAAAACACAAAATAAAAAATTAACAAAAAAAAAATAAATAAATCAGGAAATGTTAATTATATTAAAAAATGGGAGAGTATTTAAATTAAGTTTATTTAAAAATAATTTCTGAGTTGGGTGTAATTTATTTTAAATGAAACCTCTTAAATATATTCTTTTATTATATAAAATTTTATTTATGATTTTTTTATTAATTTCTTTTTAATATTGTCATTCAATCCATTGTGGATTTCGCTGTATTCATTATGACACCAAACCAAACAAACTGGTCACGTTCTTCTTCCAGCCTTTCTGTCACATCTTTTCAAACTGTTATGAAGGAGCGAAAAATGGGAGAAAATTATTTTAGAGGTAGATTTAGCATTTAATAAGGATTACTTTAAAGAAATGATTAAATGCTTTGTTAATGTTTTTCGAATAAAATTTTCAATTGTAAATTCAAGTGAAAATTAAATTAGTAGTAGACTAGTAAGTAAATTAGTAGTAGATTACCAGTAAAATTGCAATTTTGCATTGAATTTTAGTATCTAGTTGGACATCTCACCCTCGATTATAGAAGGTATTCCCCCAATTGGATTTACTAGAAATTTATGTATATATTTTACATATTGTAATTTGTTCTTTTTTCTAAGCTCTCTTTCCCTCTCGTTCTTGGTTTTTTATTAAATGGGAATATATTTTGCTACTCAGCGAAATGGCTATAATAGCCATTTATAAATAAATAATGATTATCGTCATAGTGATTTCGTGAAGGTAATTAAAATCCCGTAACCAAGTTTAATTAAATTTTAGAAAATAATTGGAATTCTGATATAATTGTGACCAGATAAATCATCGGGTGTATTGTTCATCGCATTGCCATGACAAATGTTTCACATAATAAATTTGCTGTTGTTCTTGTCGTAGCTTAATTGCATGAATTCTTTTAGAGCTTTTTTCAGTGCTGTCCAGCATTTCTGTTAACCATTCCTTCATATATTTGTTCAATTCATTTAATTATCAATAAATGGCTTCTTGGATCAGTGTTCTCTGGCAACAAAAATGCATTGTATGAACTTAAATATCATCTAATGATTCCTTACCCCAAAACCTCTTTAAAGTCTCTTTCATGTGAATACTCGTATTTATTCTTTTATTTTGGCTCATAATTAAAACTATAAAGTCTTACTAATTTCCTTGACCATACAGGACTTTATTATTTTGTAGAAAATTGAGTCGAAATTGTTTCGCGGCTCCTCAGGGATCGGCAGACCACTCTTTGAGGACCCATGATTTAAGTTGCTCGTAATTTTTCTGTAGGACGACATTAAATTTTTATTGCATGGTTTTAGGCTACGATTTTATTTTCTAAACAAAAGTGGTTTCTTTTTTATTGCTCTTCAAATACAATCAATAATATGCGTCTATGAGACATGACGATCTTTTTCATTAAGGCACATGGAGCAAAAAATTTGATTTATATTTGAGGAATTTGGCGTTAATTAAATAGAAACATCCATATTTATTTTTATTATTAGAAAGTTGTTAGTTGTTTTATTATTAGAAGTTGTTCAAACAAATGATATGAAGGACAAATTTGTTATACAACTATTTTATAGTAACTAGTTTGGAAAAAATATATAATCTTCGATGAGTCCAAGTATGAATAATGCGATTTGTACTAGTCGAGTTATTCAAAGGTAGCCAACCTTTTATATAGGGCAAGAATACTAGTGCAAATAGAAACAAACACAACTATAGATCAAATGAAGCGAACAATTTCAAGACAATTATAAACTGCTATAAAACGCAGAATAGAGAATTCATTCAATCATTCATAAAATATTCACCCCATAATTCATATACCCTCATCAATTTTCTATTGCAGAAACAACAACAAAAGCAACAAAAATAATTTCAAATGTATAGAAGTATTTTGTGTACTTTCAAATATATAAAGCTCAGGCAGTTACTACTCAGTCAGCTACTATTTATAGCTATTGCAATGGATGTTAAATTTGATGCCGCGCAAACCATAACACTGCCATTTTTATATCTGCGTGCGGTTGCTTGTGAGGACGTGTGAAGGAAGAAGCATCCGCTCTGAATTGGTTGAGGATTGATTGCTTGTTTGGCAAGTGTGAATTGCGAAGTCATGCGCTAAATTAATTTTATCACTCAATTACTGGACCTGATCATGGTCGCCAAAGAAGGTGCAACACCTCTGAAAAAAATGTTAATTTAACAAATAGCGTTAGTATCAAGCGAAGAGCTTTGCAGTAAATTTAATCGACCAACAAATAAGTCAATCAACATGCTACAAAAGGAGTAAACCAACCGGGTAATGAACGAGGTAGTTGAAGCATCAACTGACGTGTCAATCAGAGGGTCGGCCAATGTGCAAACCAGAAATTCAACCAATATTCTAACCCATGACTTAACCACTGTGGCCACCTGGTCGACTACTACATTCATACCCTTTGCGTGTTGTACGTTTTCAGGTTCAACACGCATCCGCATACAGAATGAGCGGTTTATACATATGCGTGCGAACATAACAAGGTTTGTCACTTGATGATATCAAAGGAAGAATATTACATTTTTTAAAAAATAAATAAGTAAAAAAAAAATACAAAAAAATGTCGCCTGTTTTGTAATGCCATTTTTTCTTCTATTTCGAAATTTTAAAATTGTTTTTGTAACTTGAAAAGTCATTTGGTCTTTACCTTGAAAATAAAGTGTGTAAATAATTCGTGTACAAATAACTTTTTTCAAAACATCCTTCTGTATTTTGTCATATCTCACGTGATACATAATAATCTCGTTCAAATTATGTTTTCGTGATTTATATTCCGAAGAAGACGTGAGCGAAACATGCACGAGACTTAATCAGCACGTGTATCGCAGAAAGGCGGGGTAATAATTTCATTAGCTTTTTTGGTGTGTTATCATGAAGGCTTCTCAATTGAAGAAAATGAATTAAAAATTTGCGACTCGGTCAAATTCACACATAAAAATCTTTTTCAACTTATTCCCCACAGTGTATTTAAAAACTTGTTTGGAATTTATATTTTGATAACTAATGAGATTACAAATTTGTAATTTGGTCTTTAATTACGGTTTAAATTTGGTGTTTTCGGTTTTCGTACAATACTTTGTGAATCATTAATTAATAAGATTTCTTGCAGTTAACCTCTTCCTCTTCGTTTGTTTAACCTCTGTCCAAGTTTTCGTATTGTCCTCTGGATTAAGATAAATTTAGAGCGATAAATTTACTTTACTGATTTTGTGTGAATCGTTTTTAGACCGTTATTAAATGTTTTCGAATTAATAAGAGTTAACAAATAACTTTTTCCAATTGATACCTTTTCTTTTTTGTCGCTGCTTTCACCGAAAACGAAAGCAAAAGGCTGTGCTAGAGAAGGACTGAAATAAGAGGGAAGTAAAGAAACAGAGAGAGAGAATAGAAGGAGGGAGAGAGAGATTAAAAGAACTTTTGCAAAAGTGTTGGAGTGTTTGTGACAATCACTGTCATGTCATGAAGGAAAGGTCTGCGAAAATTAAGGGATTAATTGTTCTTGCCTTTGCTTCACAGATAGTTGTCTCTGATCCAAACCGATTTGGAATTGTTCGAGTGTTGTAACTCAGTCTTAAACGAGGTTGTCCGTTTTTACTATTTTTGGGTTTTTTTAATTAAATTTTTCTTTTCGTGAAATTCTTCGCTTAAGTTTCTTTTCTGACGAAATTATGTTGGGAGACAAGTTTTATTAAATTTCAATTAAATGGTCAAAACAACGAACCCTTTACTTTTTCGCAGGTCTTTGATGAAATGAACCTTTGATGAAATGAATCTTTAGCTGATTGAGTAATAGTCGCAGATAATTTATTGATAATGAAATACAAAAACATAATTAATATTGTGGAAAAAACCAATTTTAACTTTTTAAAACCTAATTTAATTATTGAATTCATTCAATTATTAAATATATTCTTTGTCATTATTTTCAAGGCGGTACAATACGAAAGGGTAACCAAATGGGGTTGTAACCAAGTGGGTACAACCAAATATTTGATGTTCATAAAAATGTATGAATCTTCAAAATTATTTATGCTCTAATGAATAGCTGCAACCTCTCTCTCTCACATACACTCCATCTCTCCCTTTATACTAAAAAATATAAGCTGTCGTCAGTAAAATTACGCTACGTTGCAGTACGTCGTTAACGTTTTATCGCAAGCTTTTGAGAAGTGATAAGAAATGAAATGATTTGTCCACCTTTTTGGCTTTTATTACTTCGAAGGCTAGTTGTGCGGATTCATGGAGTAAAACTAAATATTTGGGTGAACGTATGTGCATGTGCATGGTATTCACAAACATATACCAACGTATCACGCAGCCTTTCTTTGATGTTTAAATTGAAATCTGTCCAGTTTCACTTCAAGGACATGTCATAACCAAAGCACAGTAGTTTTTCTTTTAGTCCTAGGGACATTTTTTCAAAGCACAAACGGCAGTTCCAGGCGATTGTGTCTTTAGCTTGATGTCAGTTAAAATTTTGCAACGTGTAACAAAGTCCGCTATGTACCTGGACAAAGAAACTGATCCAGGAGGCATGATGTAAAAAAACATTATTATTTATGGATCACGTCCATGTTTCTCCTTTTCAGCAAATGATACAAAGGAACTGGTTTTGTCTCCGCAAGAGTTTTTCCTCAGAAAATGCTATACCACACTTTGGGCAATTTACTCTCAAAGTAATTTAAAAGAAACTCTTTTCGGTCTTGCAATCCTATCAATAATTCAATTAATGTTGTACGAAAAATATTTGTTGTTTTCATTCTGTCTTCAAAAATTTTAAATTTTCTTTCGAAATATAATTTTCTTTTAGAATTTCAAAGAGCAATTTGTTACGAAATGCTGTTAAAATTTTATCCACGTGAGTGCATATAAACATGACCATATTCATATATGAATATACTCACCAACTCGCACAATAACGCATAAATAATTTCACACATTCTCTATTCCGTCATACGAATATTTCTTGGGCTTTTTATTCTAAGGAAATTAGTAACGAATCATGCATGACACTTGACCATCGACTACATAGAATTGCCAAATGTGTCGAATTAAGCGGAATTCAAAATTAAGAGATCGCTCTTAATTTTTTAACTTTATATAAGGGATGTGGTGAATTGGGTGGGGTGGATTCCGGTGTGAAAGATTGCCAAGGCGTTTAGAGCGCGTAGGTTCTTGTGTTATTAATTTTTTGCATTTATCGATTATCGTTATCGTTGTCATTAAACCGCAGGATTACAATACACTTGACTTACTGATCAAAAAGGACATAATAATTGTCAGCTTCGAATAGAATGAAGCAGAAAACCTTTCTCCTTGTCTCGATTCCAGCAACACGTAAATCTCATATCCTACATTTTTACAGTTAATTTTTACAATCGTGTTATATTTTCAGTCGAGCTTTAGGATGGCTTGTGCAGTCCCATAAGCAGTGACGACCTTCCTGTTTTCATTCTGCTTTCATCCTCACATTCATTCCTAACTATATTTTAATCGAGATACGTATATCTCGGGTGTGCAGCTGTTTCGAAATATTCTATACCTGCGGTTTGTTTTTATTTGACTCCTTTAAAATCCTTTTTGTCTTTTCCTCTTTTTTGCGTTGTTTTATTAATTTTATCGTATTTTGTTATAAAACGTTCTTCTTCCTTGAAAAAGTTCTTCTTCGTAGTTTTAATTCTATTCGAAATTAATATGACGAAGAGTTGGTAAGACTGGATGTAGGATAATCGTAAGGATAAGGACATTGAAGATTATGGAAATTATCCTCTCAGCTTTGTAAGATAGAAAACATCGACTTTCCAAATATGAATGTTTCCTTCATGAGAAAACGATAAGAGAAGTAAGAAAGTAAGAGAAAACTCGAGTGGTGGGGAAAGAGCTTTTGGTATAAATATCGTATCGTATAGTATTGTAATTGAATTGAAATGAAAATTGAAATTAAAGTAGTTTATTTACCTTTATCCAAGGATGTATTTCAGTCAGTCAGTCAGTCAAGAAACCTCCATTGTTAGAACTTGCTACAACACCTTGGGGAGTTTATATTTATTTAGAAAATAGTATTTACAAAATTTATTATTTAGAAAATAGTATTTACACAAAGACCTTTGGAAGATATCTTTCCATTCTTCCACCAACAGTGTGAGAGGGTGTGCCTCAAATACACAAAGCGATGATTTGTTCCTCTCAAGATAACCTTGGTTTGGTTAAAACACTGATTTTCAAGAGAACTTGTTTTGAATGAAACTTTCATAGAGTTTTAAGTAAAAAGCTACGATGAAGTTCATGAAAAATTCAAGTCATTTAAATAAACAACCAATTTCATGATGAAACTTTAGAAGCGATATAATTCAGGTTTACATTTAGTGTGCGGTTTACAAAAAGAAACAAATCAATTCCTAACTTAGCATACTTTCCTTCTTCTTCATTACCTTTTCATAGCTTTTCAAACTTTATTTCATTTATACGCTCCTTCCACATCAATTAATTTTTATTACTTTGATTTCAGTTAAATTTTTGAAGAATTCATTACGTCGTAAATTTGTTGATTTTTCAAAATTTTTCAAAATTGTTGTGCTTGGTGGATTTTGATCGTAATTTATTACATCCTCTTAATTTTAGTAAATCCATTGTTTGGAATTTTCTCAAAACAATTTATTTGGTGTTTTGAAGAAATCTCAACCTTTGGATTCGGGCTTTTATATCTTACAAAATTACCTTAATATTTTAGTTCATGGAAAACAAAATGTTGTAAAGCAAAAAATCACAATAATCGTAAACGGTTAGTCGTGTGTAACATAAAGGACCCTAATCATTTCTTTGTGAAGAGTTCACTTCTGCTACATCGCAATGAAATCATTTTACTGGAATGCTACAATTTTTCCACGATGAATGCGATAATAATGACGATAATAAGGATAATGATGTTGATAAATTGATAATTCCAATTTATAGCGGGATTTTTTTTAATTTGTGAAACGTTGTTCGAACGGTGGTGGTAGAGGCAACGATAAATTCTAAAGAAATTAAAGATGAATTTGATCATCTCAGTATTCAGCGAATTTTGTTTAATCATAAACGACATTTTTTTTTTTTGATATTCGATGATTTTTCTGGACAGCATTTGGTGTTAAAGGATATTGGTACGAATTTCTCACTTAATAATTCCAACTGATTTCTAAGCATTAAGTAATTTCCTAAGCACTTAATGGAGCTATTATTGATGATAAAGTAAAAGCAGGTTTAATTCATTTTACTGTAGCAATAGTAAACTCTAACTCATTTACGAAAACCTCAGAGGTTTTTAGTGTTATATATTTTCCCCTGAAAAACGCCAACTGTCGCCAACAGTAACAACACCAACATCACATATTTTAACACTAGGGAGAAAATATATGACACTCCATTTACGTGAAAACTCAAAGATAAACAACTTTAGAGATTTCAAAACTTTTTATTTATTAAGAGACGAAATTTAATATAAACTTGTTGAAACGTAAACTCAAACAGAAATTGTTATTTATATCCCGAAGAACAAATATGTGAAACTATATTCAAAGATATAAAACTATGTTGAAGCATAAAGTCTTTCAAAACTTAAACTGCAATAATTTAAGGAGAAAGATGCTGCGGCGACTGGATAGTCACCATAAAAAATATTTGAATTTTATAAACATTCTTCATTACGATACGCTTTTATCATACACAATTATTGTTTCATTAAAAGAGCAAATAAAACTATACCAGAATTGATTACCGAACAATTATTGTCTATCATAATCGACCATAGTGGTCCATAAACTACTTATATTATTCCATCTTTACTTTGTATAACACACTTATTTCAAAAACTTGTCCATGTTATGACCCTTTAAAAGTTTTAATCGGTTTTATATAAATGCATTTTCGTTCGCAGCAAAATTGCCATATCCGTTGAAAAATTTTCATCGTGCTACCAGAAATCTTAAAGCATTTATAGTTTATCGCTCGAACAGAAATTAAAAACCCTCGAAATAATCCCGCTTTAAAATATGATTCAAAGAATTTTTGAATGAGATAATTTCTTTAATATTTTTAATGCAATTTTAATTAAATAATAAAATGTATTCAATAATGAAATCTACGTAAATTTATTGGGAATTATTTGGAGACAAATAAACTCGTTTGTTTTGCAGAAATAACCACAATTGTTTACTCCTTGGCGATGTTGTTTTTGTTGCTCTATTGTTTACTAAACAAATCTGAGGATTAGGCGTGGATGGAATAACGACTATACCATAATGTTTTACAATAATGACCAACTTTACAAAGTAGTCGCTGGGTACGAGCGACGTCTATGTTCCGGAATTTTTTCGATTTTAAAAGCCAAAGCATATCCTTTTGGTAAAGCTAAAAGTCGGAATTTTTAAAAGCAACTGAGTAAAAGAATAAGAATATCAAATGAACTTTCTATCGCCCCACCGGCTAGCACCCGTATTTCTTTAAAGACCAAAGAAATGATCATGTCGATGACATACACATGTTTGTGCATGTGCATCTCATTATATATAAAAGCATGCCAGTTGCGTTTTACATCTTCTGGGTTTGCGTAACGTAACCACCTGAGGAAAAGTTTTAAAAAGAAGAATATTTCCAACTCGTTGGTAAAACAAAAATAATAAAGAAAGAATGGCGTAACGAAACGAACAAGAAAGTTGGTTGTAAAAGCCAACTAATTGAAGGGTGTAGAGGAAGAGAGAATATAAGAGAGTTGAAGGGAATCGGAAAAGTAGAAGAAAACTTTTGTTAGTTGTGTTTATATGGTTTTGTTCTTATGTTTTTCGTTGACGTTAACTAATTTCATTTGAGCAGCAAACGCTTCATCAAATACGACAGCTTTCAGACTGTTAAGAAATTCAACGTTTTTGACAACCGCCAACGTAATAGACATAGTTTTTACTAATTACTTCAAAGTTTTTTGGAAAAAACGATAATCTTCAAATGTTGTTTTCTCAAAGTAGCAAACATTATTTGGTTTTTAAAATTGTTCTTAGGTTTTGAAATAAAATGATCTGGATCGAAAAAAACTTTATAGCCTTTAATTATTTATTATTATTGACATTAGTCGCATTAATTGAATTGTAGAATTTTTAAAGCACCATCAAAATTACAGAGAGCATATAAGGATACCCCTAAAAATATGCTTCATATTTCTTTTCTTTTCGAACTATTTAAAATTAATCATTTCGTTAAAAAGGCTCTCACGCTTTAGTAGAAATATCTTTAAGCAATTACATCTGATTATAAAAACTATTAAAACGTGTTATAAATTTCTCCCTGCTATTTGTTAACACGTCTTTATTCCTCTCCACCTCGCTCATAGTTCGCGGTCATTGGCCTTTTAAATTTATGGCATTAAGTGAAGTACATGTTGTTAATAATTTTATGAAAATTTTGCGAGTTTTAGTCACATTTCAAGGGAGAGTGAACAATTTGGGTATGGGTCCTCACAATCCAACGCAACCCAGAGAGCGGATATTTGTATTGGAGCACATGTCAGGGTGCGCTTATTGAATCCATTGTATTCGCTTCGTTCATTCAGTGTCAAATGATTTCACACAGGGTATATATTAATGTTATAATTGTTAGTGTTATGTGCTTTTGCCGACGGCACACCGCTGTGGAGTGTTACGCTTCTTTGAGTAAAACTGAAGGAGTTCCAACATTTATAAATGTTTACAAAGCAATAGAAATTGCATTCCGGTATATTATGTTGAAAGATAAATATAGACGCGAAACAAGAGATAGAGGAAGAGAAATAAAGAACATTTTGTTTAAAGCGTATTGGTGAATTTTATTAAAGACTTAAAAATCTTAGGTTTTTATTAGTATAAAAGTTTTAAAAGATTTATTGACGGTAAATACATTCAGTGGTATATGAAATCGTTCGAAACTGTTACGAAAGGAGTTCGTGGATGAAAAATTTCGTACTCCTGATAGGGTTAAAGTTATTATTGTTTCGTTTGTAATAATAACTTTCTCGAGATTTATTCCTTACCTTCCTCCCCCAAATTGCTTTCTAATAAATTTATTCTTCCAGAAGCCCATAAATATTTTTTACTTCTCTTGAATACTGAATCGCGTATTAATAAATAATTGCGTATTAATAAAATATCTCTTAACATTCATATCATACTCTTCATGTGATTGGGATTATGAATTGATTGAATAAAATTCCAATTATTCATGTTTGATATCATTGATATTCCGCTATAGATAAATAACAGCTCTTACAGAAAAAGAACAAAAAAGAAGGAAAACTATTCGAAACCTTTATGATCACATTTACACGTAATTATCGTGATTTTATTAACCGTTACCGTCCATCAGTAATATTACCCCATAAATACTACTTTCTGTTCTTTCTAGTTCTTTCACTTGATAGTCACCACTTTTTGAAAAGCGTTAAATGTTCACTCATGGTCATTTCGTTGTAGCTTTATCCAACAGAAAATTTGTTTTTCATTTATTATACCGTTCTTATGGTTGTTTTTATCATGAAAACAAAGTCAATTAAAATTAATTTAATTAATATTCACCATTTGTTTGATCAACTGTTTGACACCTTGGCAATTGTTTATATAATTACATTTTTTCATCACCTTCAATGGGATGAAATCGCAATTGAGGTCAGGGGGAAATCTTATAAGTCAGCAATATAATAGGAAGAATATTTCATATCCTTTTCCTTCCAAATTTAAAATTGAAAATTTATTACTAGCAGAAAGAGAGATAGAGACAGAGCAATGAAGAGAGAAAAATGCTGAAGCTGATGACTGAGTATATACAAATACGGTGGTCTCTTTTCTGTAGAGAAAGATAGGGTGGGTGGTGGGTGGTGAGAAAAGGTGCATGAAAATAATTTTAGGCTTTAAAATATCAAACGCAGATCTTCTTTTCTTTATGCCATTGTTAAAATTATATCTATGCAAATCATTTTCAATCGCTGCCTAAAAAACCCGAAGAGCTTTAATGGCCTAAAAGCAATGACAAAATCAGCAATCAGTGGGATGTCAACGTTGCGAAAGTTTGTGTCATTGATAGTTAACACGTTGTGGTCGGGCATTTTATAACCATTAATTACGTTTGGAGCTGGAAATTTGCAGAGAAATTTGCGTAAGATATATTGTTGCGAAGATATCATTATAAGGCTTTGAATTTTTTATTAAAAGTTTTATTTTTTTATTTTTTTTTTTATTTGTGTAACTGAGTATTGAGAATAGTGACGTTCAGCAGAGAAAAGCAAAAAATTTTAAAAGCATATTTTCCAATATCTGTCCCTATTGTTTCCTTTGTACACAATGTTATGGCACAAAATCGCAGCGGCAAAATCCCGGAATAAAAAATCCCGAATGGAAAGTTTTGTTAGAATTTTAAAACTAACTTTCTGTGCAGGAAGTAAATTTTCTTTAATCGAAAAAATATTAAGAATATACTATACGGGGTTCTCATTAATTCTTTAGTATTAATTGTCATTAATACTAAAGCCAATTTAGTTATTGGGCCAAAGTAATTTTAAAATATGGTGAAAAGCGATTATTTGTGGGGAGTATTGAAAATGTAAAAATAATGAAGTGTAAAAACGGCAAAATAATCGTTAGTTTTTCCATGAAACTGTTTATTATTTAAATTAAACTGTTTATTATTTATTAACTGTTTATAATAAATTTCCACTTCGTCAGGTAAGTTAAGTTCGAATCAGTGAACAGTGAACTGAAAACGCCTTTTGTGTAATTAAAATTATCAACAAGTTCCTTTTTGTTTGAATAAAATTTAACTTTTTTATTTCGGACTAAACTCGTATATTTATTTAAAGCAATTAAAAAGTATGAGCACATTCACGAGTTTATCAAACACTCATAAAATTTCATTTAATTTGATGTTTAGGAGAAGCATCCAAAAGTCAAAGCGAATGTCACGGACTTCTGATAATTGTGGAATGCTTTTTAGAGGAAACTTCCCCTTGCTATGAATTCAATTTAAACTTGATTGTATGTTTAGCTTGTATACATTTTTACATACGTACACGTGCTTATATATACATACTTGCTCTCCTTGGCCTTACGGCTAATCGACCAAGATAAAAATAAATTGCAAAGAGAAATAAAAGAAAATACCGACCACCAACTAAATTTCGCTTCAAACACCATTGGTTTCAATGATGGTGATAATGATGATAATTATGTTAGTATGAATTGTGATGGTAGTCGTTATCACCAGACCATGATGATCATGATGATGTTAACTGAATATTTGTTTACATAAAAATGATGTTTTCTTGTATAAGAGTGGTTTATCTATTTTATTGCCTTTTCCCCATTCTATTTCCTTTTTTTTTCGTTTCCTAAAAAGATAATCCCAATCTTGCTCATTTTAAGCTTTCCTTTCTTTATTTACTTTTAGATTGAACTTAAGTGATGACACATCTTACGGGCCATATTTATATAATTTATTTTTTTCGTTACTTACCATAATGGATTATATCTCCTCGCTATTATTCAATAATCATACCACCGTCTACTGCAAAAATCAGAAAAATGTAGATTTAACGGAGGTACACCTGTCCTTTTCTTTACTTATCTCAAGCTATAAAAATACAAAAGTCATTATATTTAAATCAATGTTTCTCGAAAAAATCTCATAGAGAAAGCGTTTTAGCGACGGGTAATAAATTTTAACCACAAACAATTTATTTTAATCAAGAATACAAATTAGTCCTTCGTCATATGGCAGTGATAGATCACAGGAATAAATTTAATGATAATATAAAAACAAAAAATCCCCCGAATACAGTAATAACATTTGTATTCATCATAACTTCTTTTTATACTCTGCTTCATATATAGTTTTTTTCTATAATATCTGATAATTTTTTTAGAGAATTTTTCAGGAAAATTGTGTTAGATTTCTCATAGTGGTTTGCAGTTTATTCACATAATTTTTTTAAAAATAATATTCTCAATTATTGAAAATACATCCTTCTATAAAATTATTGTTCGATGGTTGTTACGGGGAAGTTACTTATGTTGCATAAAGGCAACATACAATAAAATGCTATAGTTACAACAGGTTGCACTAAATGGTATTGAATAATCCATTCAATGATTTCAGTTTAGTTGCAAAATGAAGTTGGGCGTATGAAATCTAATCCATTGTTTTAGGCGCATAATACAGATACAATGACCTCAATTTGTAAATAAAATGCTTTCCCTCCTACCTCTTCTCCTTCGTTACTTAAAAAGGATTAGATAAAATTCGTCATTATGAATTTAAAAGGGAAAAATTTACGTAAAAATGTATGTAAAAATAATTGTTTCAATAAAAGAGAAAACAAATTTCAATTAATTAAATTTCAAAAAGATACGAAACTTACATCAAGAGAAGTTTTGTAAATAAAGAGGCTCACCGAAATGACGTCAAAGAAATAAAATATTCCAATTTCATATTCATCAATTCTACAGAAATAAACCATTTAAAATGAACATTCTTATAAGTTCACAAACTTCCAAAGTTTTTTGATAGTTTTATTATTGACAAAGAGTCATTGAGTTATTGACTCCTGACTCGTAAAGTAAGGATATCGCATAATTAAATTTGATACAAGAGAAATCTTTTGCTTTTTTAAGAAAAATTTCCTTTGTATTTTCTGATTTTTTTTTTGTATTCTTTGAAGACACTAACCTCCATTTTTGAAATGAAACGCTTTGATATTCTTTATGTGTATTGTAAGGCCTTTGTCTTATATTCTAAGCAACATTCTTTTAGATATCTTCCCCCCAAATCGTTTCTTGTCAATAATTCGATTTCTCTTTTCAATATTTTCATCCCTTTATAAACTAGGGAAAAATTAATGAAGGCCATAAAGTGCTATAATTTTTATTACCAGAAACATCACATCTTTTGTTCCGCCTGACTTGACCGAATTTTTTTTTTCGGACCATTTAGTCATCAATATTTTATTTTTATTTTATATTGTACCAAAAATATCTTTTATCTAAAGTTGAGACCACCAATTTTTTGATAATATCTTATTTGCTTGATTTTGCTTTTGGTTTCCTTTTATTTCTCCCCGGTGAGCCTTTTCATCCTTTTGAATATTCCATCTTGCCCGTTTGTCACTTTGTGTCTCTCTCATATTTTGTTTAGTGCGCTCTTTTATTTATATTTTCTTTTATCTTCAATTCGAAATATGAAATTGTCTTTCTTAATCAGTTTATATAGTTTTCGTGTCTACGTTTTTATGTTGTGTCTGATAAATTATGTGTGTGTGTGTTACTGACCTTTTCACAAACACTTCATTCAACCCTTTGAACAATTTAGGATGGTGATCGTGGGGGGCATGTTGGCGCATATTTTATGTTCAAATATTTGCTTTGATGTAATACCTTTCATTAAGGATGGCTACATCATTACCCGTTTTATTGAGGCTAATAATTTCATAATTAAAATATTTAAAAATATTTGTGTGTGTGTGTTTTTCATAACTGTATGAATTTGTAAAGATATTTTATTATAGTTTTTTTATAAAATTATGATAATCTATCACCAAATTTAAATTGCCAAAAATTAATTTTTGAGGCAAAAGACGCTGTATTCGAATTTCATCAAAATATTGGAACAAAAAATTTCTCAATTCTTTAGCCTTCTTCCCCTTTTTCCTCTTTTTCAAAAGTTCTTGCCTCATGGGCTTCTATCAATTCATTTGAAAGATGAAGAACCGCCCACTCAATTAAAAAGTATTCTGGCAGCACCCTGTCAAGGATATTTGTTTGAGAAGAAAAAAGTAATGGTCGGCAATTTAAGCATACAAAAAAAGGAAACGAACAATGGAAGAAGAAACACCGGAAACGAAATAAGGAAACGATAAACAAAGATAGAGCTATTTACAAGAACCGCTACGCTCCCGGTTCCGGTTTATATTTTTTGTACACCAAATAGTCTTCTTTTTCTTCTTTCCTTCCGCTTCCTCTTATTCCTCTTTCTAATTGTTTCTTGTCAGCACATTATTTTCATTCGATCAATATAAATCGTTCGGTAATTTTTGACAAGAATCAATTGCAAGGAATTTTCAAAATGAATTGGAATAGTGTAAATTTATTACACAAACATATTCGAGTTTTTTCGGGTCAATAAAAAACTTTCCAAATTGGTTGTCTGAGATTTATTTGCCATTTGAAGTTCTCTGCTATTTTTCTCAGATTCGACTGGCTTCAGGGCGTGAAAAAAAAGATTATTTTAATCGATGATTTTAATCTCTTCGATGTGGAGTAAAATAGGATTAAAGTCATTGCACTTTATTGCTTGCTTTAACTAAAAGCGAAGAAACAAATTAATATTAAAGATAATAATAACATCCATAAATAATAAATAAAACCGATTAAAATGATGGAATTATTACAACTAGAATAATAATAATAGTGACAACAACAACAACAACAACAACAACAACAACAAAATATTGAATTAAATAAACATAAAACCATAAACACGAAAACAAATAAGCTGTTTAATGAAGACAATTTCGTAATCCGTTTTGAAGACGAAAGAAAAAAAATCAATAAAAAGAGTACAGTAAACAAAATATGAGGCAGAAATTAACGCATACAGACAAGGACAGACCCAAACAAGTAAACGTAAAAGATGAATATTTAAAGATATCTCAGAAGAGAAAAAACAAAACAAGGTTGCATAAAAGCAAAGAGTGACAGACATTTTAGACGTCCGTCATGCTAAATGCTCTTTAAGTTTTCATTAGTTTCTTACTATCTGATGTATTCCATTAATTCGAGAAAAAATTGGGAGAAGCAAAACAATAGGATTTCCCAAAATAGATTTATCGCAAATCATTTAAGAATCATTGTTGAAGAAACATGTCTTTGACTTTTAAATGACCTTTTTCAATTTTTACATTTACATAATTTTTAAATATTGCAATAAAATCAACTAATTTCACACTCATTCTCGTTTTTATTTACATTTAACTTCGAAACTCGAAACTTCGAAACTTCGTAACTATTTTATACCTAATTTTTGCTGCAAGTAAAACATACCTGTGTGATAGAATTCATAACTCAAACCTTGTAAGATGGTGGTAAAATGTCTTTCGTGATGCTTTTATAATTTTAGTGCATCAACGTATCAAAGGAAAAGTTCTTATGTTGTCTACTACTGGTCTGCACAAGATGCCATAAGCACGCCACAGCAGCGCTTTAACCTCCTTTAGAATGGATCCAGTGCGTCTCGAATATTGACTTGTTACGCCAATTTATGTGCACTCCCTTAAGGGATAATCAAGAAACACGCAAAAAATATGCAATGCACTGAGAATTATATATAGCATATAGGAGTTTTTATTAGTATAATTAATATGAAAATATTTGTAATTTCTCTTTTTCTTTTAACGCTTTCAAAAACCGTGAATACGCAGAAGAACCTACCTTGCATTTTTGCTTTGAGTGTCTTATTTGTGTATGCGCGTGCTTTTTACATTTCAAACGGTCTTGTGCAGGTCTCAAGTTATTATTAAAAATTGTTGGCCATATGTACATGTGCATGATTTTATGCATATAGTCTTATTTATCGTAGTTTGTATAAATGTGTGTTTTTACAGTATACATTTTTATAATCCTAGGTCTTTCATATTACAAGATAGGCCCTACTAACTCTTGTGTATCATATATAGCGTGCACTTAAGCGTTCTAAATGAAGTCAGCTTTTCGAACTTAATAACAAACAACGCTGTAAATTGCAACATTGCCTCTCTCGTTGATTGTACTTATTGCTTTTATTGTTGACGTTGTTGTTTTTAGCAGCAACTGTTAAATAGTCTAGATTAAACAAATACAAATAATGTTTTATAGGGACAGGTCATACTGCTGCTGTAGTGGTGCACTTGATGTCCTTCTAATTGTAGATTTAATGTTGTTTTTATGGTATATAAAAACGCCCATAAATTTTATTGCATACATTTTATTGCATAATTTTAGGCCGCAACTTCATTGGAGTCGAAGCATATCCATGTTTTAACGAGTTCGGTTAAAAGCCTTACTTGGTTTCTTTGATTCCTACAATCCGAGAAATCAATATATTTATAAGAAAGAATGTTACTAAAGCATGCATTTATTTTGACATTATTAAAAGCCGAGAAAGTATACTAGACGAAAATATACTAATAATAATTAGTATTAGTATAACTATATATTATATAGTATATAGTATATAGTATACTATAATTATATAGTATACTACATAATTAGTATAACTAATAATAAAATATACTAATAATAAATATTATACTATTAATGTATACTATTAATTTAAAGTAGTATACTATTAATGAAGTAGTATTATAAAGTATACTATTAATTTATATTTACGGTACTTAGTCATTTACTTGCTTAGCGACACGGTTAATTGTTAAAATTTTTTTTGCTGTCTCTTCTGTTTTAGTAACCGACAATAATAATAACTGACAGATGTTCGCAACAATTTGCATTGGCAGAACTGAAAAGGGGAAATGCAGCAAAATGAACTCAAATAAGAAGACAAAGCATATGCATGCGCGTATGTGTGCACACCTCATTCATTTCACACCATGAACTGCATATTTTAAAATTTAAAAATTTTCACGAGAAGGCAGGAGTAAATTCTTTGAGAAATGAGAGGAAATTTGATGTAAGTGAAAATGTGCAACAAATGTCTATGGGCTCAAGAAGTGGCATAAAAATTGAAACAAATGAAGCAAACACAATATAAAGCAAAAGGGACATCTGTCAAAATGTATGCAGACAAAGGAAAATTACGTAGATTGTAAGGTTTTAAATACGTCTTTAAAGTTTTGGGTCATGTTCTCAATATTCAAGTTCAGTACATAATCCTTTGTTCTCAAAAGACTGTAAAATTCTCAAAAGATTGTAAAATTTTAATTAAAAACCAATAGCTTTTAAGTTTTTTTTTATTTTTTACTTGAACTAATTTTGTTTAATGCATGTTTTTTGTTGTTAATGAATTTTCCTTCAAGCAATTGTTTACACATTTTTTTTGTCAATTTGTTGTTGTTGGCTGCTTAGAATTTGTTTGCTTCTCCAGTTTACTTTCTTTTTAGAGAAATTGTTTTCACATTCTCTGGAAGGGTTCATTACCATGTTACTTAATTTATTCACATTTACATTTTTCAACATTTTCTTTTTAAGCCGCTTTTTTGCTTGCCTTTAACTGGCACAAGTCTCGACCATGTGACCATGACTGGCTGCTGCGTTGCCCAACCCCAATAAGAAATTATACTGATCGTTGATCTCTCCATTACTTCATGTTTTATACAATTTTGCAATTTATAAAGTTTAAAAGTGTTTGTTAGAATCGAGAAATTTCAATCGAGAAATATCAAGCCGTTTGAGTTATATTTTTTGTTGAAAGGAATGATGTCATATATAATCTTAGAATATCTTTGATGGTGTAATTAAATGTAACAATAATTTGGGGATGAAAAATAGTATTCCACTATCCTAGATTTTAATTAAAACCTATCTTGGAAAATATTTGTTTATCTCAAATTTATTTCACATATTGAAATACATCTCAAATACAATATGCCTAAATATTAGTCATTTTGCCTAGATTTTTTGGTTAGCCTCATTACTGGGTTGTGACAAGGAGGCTAAAAAATATTAAATAATTTTCGCGAGATGATTTTGATAACTAGTAATCGCATTCATTGATGGTTTTAATAATTTCCAGCATTCGGGGAGAGATTTTCCAACATATGTATCTTTGACTTCGACCATTTCTCGTTTGGAAATTATTTCATTTTTCTGGAAAACTTGGGAAGTTTTTTTATAGGTTCGATATGATATTAATTTCATCAGATGGACCAAGGTGCTTGTAGTCAATTTCTAAGTTTCTGTAAATTTTCAAATATTCTGTCATGAAAATCGGGCAAGGGCAAAAAATTATCAAGCCTGTCCACTGGTTATGAAAACGGATCAATAAATTGATATTACAAGTGTGTTATTCCAGGTCACGTCAGCCCGAAAATAGCAGATTATTTTTTATTTATTTTGCTTTTATTTTGTTTTTTTTTTTTCGAATGGTTATCAGAATTTTTTCCTTTAAATTTTTCAAGGTTTTGCTGATTATTTTAACCTCAATGCTTCGTTTGACTTCATCTAATAATATGATTACCTTATACCCATTTTCTAAAATTTTTATATTGGTACACTTTTTAATAAATTGCATGCATGCGCGATGCATATGCGTGCATAGCATACTTCAGCGATAGTAAGCCATTTATTTTTAAATTGCATGCCCTACACTGTTTGTCATTCATTAGTCACCCTTTTATAGCCCATATTTATCCTCTATATTTAACATATATTTATCGAAACCCATTATTTCCATAAATACTTGAATATTTTAAAAATTTTCCAGCGGCAAAATAAACACATAGTGGAACAAAATAAATAACAAAATGCGAAGCAAAATCTGAACTTTTTTAATTGAAAATCAATGATGTTTTTATTTTCATGAACCCCATGAATGAAAATGTTTGTAACCTATCGCCTAGATAACCACGATAGTATTGGATAATGATGCAATAACTAACAATTTCTTTGTTGTAAAAGCCGATAAAACAGATGCGATTTACGGATGAGTATTCTCTTCAACTTAGCACCTTCTGCCTCCTCCTGTTTATAAATTATATTATTAGATAATTATATAGTCAATGGCAATTCTATTATATCAAAAACAAAATTATGTGGGCAGTAAGAGAATAAAAGAAACTGATGCTGATGTTGCGAAATGCTGATATTTCTGATGTCGCAACATTTCGCAACATCAAGACAATAGCGGTAATAGCAATAACTACATAATAACTAAATCAATAACAAAAACTAGATAATAACTAAATCAATAAGAAGGTATTTAGACATATTGATATATAGGCATATAAATATATGATTCTTCTGAGGATTGAATAGAATTAAGGGAAAATTTCTTGAACAAAACATATATTAAAAAATATATATTCAAAACATATATTAAGCTTTAGTAAAACTCATTGTGAGTGTGGGTGCTTTTGTGTATGTTTGAGTGTGCGAGTGTGTACGTGTATGTGTGTGCGCGTATTTGTCAGCAAAATATATAAATCCATCAAGATGGGTGAGCTGAGTTTGATTCAGTTCATTGAAGTGTGTGTGAGGATTTATTTGTTATTGATTGCAACCTATTGTTGTTTTCACTTCGTCCTTCTTTACTCAGCTTGTGAGTTCTTTTAACGTGTATGTATCTAAGTGTAAGTGTATTTGTCGTTGAAAGTTAGAAGTCACTTATTTATTACAGTCATTTATTATGAATTAAATCACAATTCTAAAATGCATTGAAATATTTTGAAAAGAAAAATATCATTTCGTTGGGATGTTTAGCAGCATATTTCATATAATACTCGATTTTTTTTTTTGATGACAGGTAAGGGTATATAAACCCTTCTTCTGCATGGATATCCTATGGTTTTATTGTTTTAAGTCTTTTTAAAACGGCTATCGAAAAAATTTTATGTCTTCGTTTGTGAAACACATATCTTACCTTTCCTAAAAAACATCAATATAGCCACACCCTCAAGAAACTTGTCCAAAAATCCCAATCAAGAGGCATAACATGTAAAAAATTTTAAGCCATTTCATCGCACTTTCCGTCGAGTTTTAAATGACTTTAAATCGACCCTTAATAATTTCTACTTCATCAAGCTCATTCCACTTCTCATTATCCTCATTTATTACTCTTATGCGATTTCGAAAGGAATGTTTTCTCTATCCAAGACTGTTAAGGTCCAGATTGCGAACATTTTATGTTTTTTTTTCATCGGCAATTGGAAGACGCCAGTAGTGATACTTGTGTGGACTTGTAGGTACGGTGGTTAAAGGAATTAAAGAATTAAATTTCTCACAAAGCACTTGACATGCTCTGAAAGTCATTGCAACCATCATAAACACCTTTGCCATAATCATTACCAGCCTTAAACTGTTGCCGGAAGCCATTCTTACTGATGAAAGAAAGCTTCTATGGGGGTTTGTTATAAATATATATACATGTTTGTATATATGTGTATATGTATATATATATGCGTGTGTATGTGTCAGAATGAATATATGGGACGATGTGTGGTGGAGTAAGATAGTGTTGAATAGGGTGAGAAAGAATTTATTTTATCGTTTTATGGCAAACATATTTTGCGATTCAATTTGCAATATTTTTTTAATAATTTTGTATGCTTTAATGCCTGAGAGACGTTCATACTTTTGGGTATGTTAAAACGTTATCACGTTTGCAGCAAAACCATTCAATTTAAAGGTTTACCTTGCCTTAATTTAATATTAAGTTTTATCAACAAAAATTCACCACTAATTCGATATTAATAAAAATGCGTAAATACTAAACACCATTTCTTATCGTTTGTGTTAGTAAGGTTCGACAATACAGAGATAAATAGCATACAATTTCTGGGAGTGAACTTTTATCTTAGAGTCAACTCCAACGTAAAAGCTTAGCTCTAAATCCACTCAGTAAGCTGAGTTATCGACTTGAAGGTACAAGTAACACATTAATTCATATCTTATTTAAAAATAAGATATAATATCTTATTCGTGCCAATTATATGATTCCGCCCATTTTTTCTATAAAAAATATAACCACCACAAGGAGATTTTTAGCTAAAAAGTGGACTGTCTGTTAGAATATTTCAAAAATGACGTCATTTGCAATTTTCGTCAGAAGTTTTCAATTACCAACATCCTCTTGTGATTATGGTTGGGTTATAAAGGCAAGGTTCAAAATACGGATATATTCATCCGCATGAAATGGATTCAGTTACGCATAATATTACATCTATCAAACAAAATTTGCCGACGCAAATTACCCGCAAGTTCAAATTTTATGAACTCGATTTTTAATGTTGAGAATTTCGGATAAACTAATGATTGTAAAGATGATTGAAGTCACATTCATTTGCAAGTCACAGTCAAATGTAAAGGATCGGGTAAAAGCGTTTATGCCGAGTTTTGTTTAAAGATCCACAGCCTCAAATTCCTCTCAGTATTGGTTGATGCACGATTTGCCGCCAGAAATATTGTATGTGATCAAAATTCTTTTTCTGTAGGTTTTTTTAATACGAGTAGAGAATAGAGCCTGTAGATAATTGTAAACAATTTATTCAAATTAATTCGTACTTTTTTAATGCATAATGAATTACAGAATTTGCATGCATAATGAATTTTACAGCAAGTAACTAAAGGATTATATTTATTACATCGTGTCCATGCATTCTTCCTAAGAATTAGCTGTCAATGAGGTGCCATAGTTAGTTACGCTTCATGCCTTCTACCATTAATCACATTGGCGTTGGGTAACGAACTATCTGGGCTTATCCACAACGCAAATTTTGTTTGGATCCGGCAGGATAAATGTTTTTTAATCATCTCGAAATATTCATAAACGTGTTGCAATTAATTAAGCTAAGGTTTTCAGCAAATTAATTTAAATAATGTTAACGTTCATTACCACCGTTTAGTCGTCCAACAAGTTGTTTGAAATAATTTGTTTGCCATCGAAATAATGTTGGGTGTATTTCTTTTCACAATTTCTTTAATGTCATCTAGCGATATTACATCCTTTCGTTAATATTGCCATGTGATGCTCTCAAATGCCAAACGCCTCTAACTCTCTCTCGAGATTATCATTATAATTAGCATCCATTAGACCGTCATCGAGTAAGATTAACAAGGATGCCTAGGGAAGGAATTATTAGGCCCATAACTATTTGGAGAAAATAAAAAAGTAACAACAAGGAAACAAATTCTTTTGAACGCATTTTGTGGATGAAGTTGGGGAAAACACAATAAAGCCTTATTTCCATGATTATTTTCTTTTATGATTAGTCGTTAACATACAAACTCGGAACGGCTTCTCAGACTACAAAAATGAAAAGCACTCCCCAAGAAACATACACAAACAGGCATAAACCCACACTAATAAATACGGTGAACAATGTACTTTCTTCCTTTCATCCGTCTTCATTTACTGCCATTTTCGCGCTTGCTTTTTTATGAATTCCGGTCCCTTTTCCTTTAAAATGGCAGCATATTCTTGCTCCTGTTTCCATATAAAATTCTTGTAGTTCAAAACAAGTTCTTTAATAGTCCTGTAGTCAACAAAATGTTGATTGTCTAATGAAGCGCGATATATACTAATGATCCTTTACATCAAAAATCTTCAGCTTCTTCTCCTTAGCTGTTCCTCTATGGAGATGAGTCTCTATTCTATTTTCACCGCCGCACAATGGGCTCGATTTCAAAAATCGTCTCAAAAATCTGCAACTCTGCTATTTATGGGTGAATGTTACTGGAATTTGGAATATATATAAGTTGTATCTTATCAGTTTTTATCTATGCCTTCGAAGAAAAAAATTATGTCCCATAATTCAATTCTCATTTCGACTTTTCATATTTTGGAGACGCTTTTTGAAATCAGCCTCACAGTGCGTCGCCATCTTCTTGTTGTTGTTGTACTTGTTGCTGTAGCTGTTGCTGTGATTCCATATAGTTTTCACTAGGTTGCGACATTTTAACAAAGCGCTGCTGCTCCGGCTGGGGTTTCTGCTGGGCCTATTTTTGGGCCACTTCACCCTCGTATAAATATAAAAAAAACTGCATGGCAAGTGGCATTTGTCTGCGTTAAAGCACATGTTTCTACCCTAGTTGGTCAAAACCCGAATGAAAGAAATTTAATCCTTTCAAAAGTTGCAAAATTTTGAGTGTGAATCAGAAGCAGCAATCTCTTTCCACCGTGCTTTGTCAACAGTGTTTCTATGCACATTATTTTCGTGTTATGGACATTTTGCGAGTTGCATTAGCTATAAATTCGTGATTTTATCGTAGTCTTGTCGTGGTTTTGTTGTTGCATCAATTTGTAGAAATTGCCGGGATTTAGTCGTTTAGTACGCTCTTTATCAGATAAGCGCCAATCCAACGCATTTCTGTTTTCTTTTAGATAAAATTTAAAAATTCTTCATTCTCCCAGCAGTAAAAACGCAATAAAATTCATTGCGCGAAGCGTAGCGTATTTGCAAACAAATTTTCTCCGGGATATCACGAAATAAGAGACGCGAAGATTTCAGGATGCTGAGGGTGGCCATGATATATTTTATATATCTTCCTCTTGACGTTTACCTATAAATCTCGAATAAAATAAATTTAAATAAAAAATTGTTTCATGCTCTTTTTTTGCCAAATGGCAGACAACCGAACGCATAACGCGCTCCAGACAACTGCCAAATACACAATGACCGCGTTTGCTTATCGTTTTGTCAGTGGCATTGGTGGTGCATGTGGTTACTAACGGTTTTTCAACTTCTTCCCCGTAAAAGGGGTGAACGAGCTTCGGAATTGATGGGACAGAGAAAGCCACCACCCACATCTTCTACCGTTAAAACGGGTTAGTAAACATTCTCTATCGGTCACCATGGAGTTGATTTTTGCTAAGGGGTTTTTCGTGAAATTGATGAATGCTAAAGTTTATGTTTTAGAGTTAAATAATGAGCTGTGTGATATTTTGGGGAAGTTTTTCAACCTCCTCTATGTTTGATCTGATCTACTTTCTACAGAAGATGTTGATGTTTAACTTTAGGATACTATTTTTCCAGCCATTTTTAAAAATTATTTTATCAAAATGTAAGTTCCGATTCTTCGGAAGCTGTTGTTGGTGGGATGATGTCCCATCGTCAGTAATAGCGTTACGAAAACAATAACGACAAAAACTACCAGAACTTTGACCCAAGAAGCCACAGTGTTGACACACTTCCTTCTGGAGTATTTTTTTGGTTTTCTGGTTGGTCTGCAGCTTTTTCCAACGAAAGTTAGAGTTTTACTATCCTGTGGTAGCAGTGGATTAAATTGCATAATAATTTAGTAAAATAAGGATTTTTGTCTTAATAACTTTTTAAATTATTCTTTGTTAAATTATTTGTTTTTAGTTATACATTTTCTATGAAGATATTTTCGGGTTTTAATGAAAAGGTTTCAAGCTATTCTCCCTTACCTTACCTTTGTCACTTCCTGCCCTTCTGACGATCATTGACAGGTTCGTCCATAATATATTGTGGTTTTGTTTGTAAAAAAATTGTTAAATTGGCAGTCTTGTATTTTGAAATAAACGGATGAATTTTTTTTACAAACGTTTTAAATCCTCATTTGGTTGAACATTCAGATCCAGATATCCTAACCGATTTTTTGATCTCCTGCCATCTCGATACTTTTTCAAAGCTTATTTCTTCTCTTCTCTTTTTAATAAAATTATAATAATATTACACACATGTTTTTAAATTAATTTTTATTATGTTTTGGGTGCATAATTTAGGTGCAACTTTTTACAAATTTTTCACAAACTTAATTTTTTCTTAAGTCAATTGAATCCTATATAAAAATAGTTGATCTTCACGTTTAGTCAATTAATTTTTAACTTCGTTTACTTCAAAAGCTGCTTCACGACCAGGTTGTTTTAGTAATTATAATAAATATTAATAATTTGATTAATTTCTATTAATTTAAAAATATTTCTTAAAATTTTTTTTCTAAAAATAATATAATTTTATTTCAATTTTAATTTATAATTTCCTAAATTCCGTTCTCTCCACTTATTTTGCTTTTGTCTTGGTTTCTTGGCTTATAAATTTTATCCCAACATTGCAGTATTTCTTCATTCTTCATGGAATAATTTTTTCGATGTCATTTGGAGTTTTTTTTTTGGAGAGCTAAGCTTTTTCTCAATATTTCAGAAAGCACTTTTTTAGGATTTTTACAGGAGTAGGAATTCCATAGAAACGAGAAAAACTGAGGAGAGAACTAAAAGAACAATAGGAAAAGCTTTCGGATATAAATTGAGAGAATTGTGCATTTACAAGCATCATCCTGTCACACCGTCTTTAACGGCTCCCATAAGTAATGGGTGTGCAGGCGTAGAGTTAATTGGCGATGGGGCAGCAATTGGTGGAACAATGGAACAGAACGAATAAACTAATGCTATAAGATAATTTTGTAATTGAATAATTCGAAAACCGATTTGAAATGGTTTTAAATGGAAACGACGAGTACTATAAAACAGTCAGCACGATTTGAACTTAAATATAAAAATGTTTTGTACAGACAAGAAATAACTTATTATAAATTAATTTTAATGCCTCAATTAGAAACAAAATATATAATTTAGAATTATTCGGAATTATAAAATAAAAAACACACACAATTCGATTACAATAAACGTTAATAAAAATAACCAACTGGTAATAATCTCGAATTAAATCTAAAATCAATTTTAGTGATACACAATATTGACACAAATCTAATTTGAAAACATTGAAAATGGATTAATATGAATTGAATTCAATTCAAATGAACGAATTTTCTCTGACAATAAAAAAATAGTACAATCAATCTAGAGATTAATTCCAAAAATTACAGTTAATCAATCAACAAATCAATACCAAAATGAACAAAAAAATATATTTTTAGAAATTACTTAACAAAATTGAATACATCAAGAAATGAATTAGGGGGCATAAAAAACGCTCCTTCGAAATGGAATCTAGTAAATGTATGAAATAAAAAATGAAAGAAAACTGATTTAGTGAATTTAGGGATAACTGTCAAATCAAAAAGAGAGTGTCAAATTAAAAAAAAATTATATGAAAATCAGTTTTTCCGTTACAAAGCTGTACTCGTATGTATATATAGTAGTGTTACGGCACATAAAAAAGACGTATAAAATAGGAATATTTTAATATTCCTGAGATTATAAAAGAAAATTAAATTGAATGGACTCAAATAAACAAAGGTTATTTATTAGAATATTATGAAAACATTCCCGTATATTGAACATAAAATTATAAATGTTTTGTGAAACCTTTATTGTGTTTTTAAATTTTAATTTTATCCTCTTCAAGTTTTTTATTAAAACAAGATCAAGTATAAGTCAAGTGATAATAACGATATTATGATAAATGATAGTATTGCGGCCTAATTTATATTGCTTTGAATATTTAAAATATTCCCTTTGATTTAATTTGGGTTTAATTTGTTTACAACGTCTAAAAGCTATTCCAAAGCAATTCATTTTAATTTGGCTGCGCATTTATATTCAAAACAAAACAAAATTCCGCTTGAAAGTTTTCGCTTTCATTATTGTTTTGGTTAGTTGTTGCAGATTTCTTTCAAGATTTCTAGTTTATTTCTTTTACTTTTATTTACACTTTATTTTTGCTTTTTGTTATAACTCTTCCCTCTTGCCTACCCTCCTCCATCATTCTTCTTGCTGCCTTTCGTTTGCTTAATTTTCTCGTTTTTGTTTAGGTCATTCAGTTTGTTAACAAAAAATATTTATCAGTTGCTGACAAACAATAAAAGCGACCATATCAAATTTTTTTAAATCAACAAAATCATTCAAAACCGTAGATACGATGTAAATCATTTACTAAAAACAAAGCAAAATATTGCAAATTGTTTTCGTTTTCAAATAATTTCTGAGGAATTAATTTGTTGCGCGTCGTAGACTCCTTTAAAATGGAACACACAATTACTCATCTATCCCAATCCATTTATTCATCTATCACATCAGATTTTAATTAGTCATTATCGACAAGCACTTACTCGCCAGAATGCGTTCATGCATCTCGTCGTTCGTCCATTCATTCAACTCATCCATTGCTGCATTCACGTACGACCAATCCAACGATATTGCTTTGTTTTTCTTCTTCGTTCGCCCAGCAAATTGTTCATGATTTTACATTAAGTTAATAAAGAAAACAACAAATCTTAATAATGTTATCAAATCAAAAGAAAATGAATACCGCAAGTATAACAATAGCCACAACAACAGTAGTCATAAAAACTTAAATGCTTTCAATGCGAATTGCGATAAACATTCTTTGCGCGATCCGATAAAAATCGAAAGCAATCAGTGAAAAATGAGAAGTTCGCCGAGAGCGAGACGGATGAGTCCGAAGGTGCTACTGCCTGCTTAAGCGGAGTTCCCAACCGAGGAATAGGAATGGAGAGGATGAAAAGCAAAAGCAATTTATAAAAACAATTTACAAAATTCCACTTATTTTCCTTAACAATTTTTTTTTGTTGTTAATTATCAGGATAATCCGGATTTAGATGTTAAATATTTAATTTCTTTAAAAACGAATCTCCAATTTTTTTAATTTTTAAACATAAATCTAAATTTCAGTTTTTTTCTTCATCTTATATTTTCTATAACATCGCATTGAGAGAAGTTCACTGCTCTCTTGTATACTTTTTAATTCTCTTATTTGCTTCTTCATTTATAAACCTAAAAATAATTTAGAAGCAGAATATTGTGACGCAAATATTCTGTGAGTTATTCAGTTTCGAATCTCCAATTTTTTTAATTTTTAAACATAAATCTAAATTTCAGTTTTTTTCTTCATCTTATATTTTCTATAACATCGCATTGAGAGAAGTTCACTGCTCTCTTGTATACTTTTTAATTCTCTTATTTGCTTCTTCATTTATAAACCTAAAAATAATTTAGAAGCAGAATATTGTGACGCAAATATTCTGTGAGTTATTCAGTTTGTTTTGTTTTATACATTCACAGCAAGCTTTTTAAGGTTAAAATAAAAACATAAACATAAAGAAAAGAAGAAATAAAGAAAAAGAAAGCCAGACAGAAAAAGCGCAAAAATTTCATTTACCTAATAGAGATGCAAAATATATAACAGAGAAATATAAAAGAGAGATACAAGAGAAACGTTAGATAGCAGATAGATATAAGATAGGTATAACATAATGCTACCTTGTAATTTTGTTTGTAACCAATAAAACTATTCAACAATTTATTTCAATGGAAATAATATTTATACCAACTGTAATCCTGTGATAAAAATTTTTTGCAAGGAATCTCTCTTCATGAACATTCTTCAAGAGTTTCTTATTCCATTCATATCCTTTTTACGGGCATTTTTCCTTTTATTTTTAATTTTTAATTTTTAATTTTTTAAACAAAAAAAAAATTTACTATTATTTGAAAATATTTAAATAATAGTAATATGTTTTGAATTTATAAAAAAAACCTTGATAAAATGCTTTGCGGCAAATACATCGTAATACTTTGATACGTTTGCATCAAATTATTCTACCAATTATTCCGCATAACAATCAGTTTTAGCCATCTGTTTTATTGATACATGGTATTGAGCTGTTGATTTGCATGCATGCAACATTACCATACTGTGAAAAATGTCATCGGTTTATCATACAAACCGTTTTTTGCGCAATTGTCGTTTCTACAGACTTTTGTAATACGTAATTCATCAAGAGGTTCGGCAGGAAGTGCGGCATAAGATTCCAATGCGAAGCATTAACAAACACGTGTTTACCATAAAGTCTCTCACTGACACCATCACCATGCAGTGGATTACTGACACCACTGAAGCTCCCTTTGCCTTCGCTCTTATAGTGTTGTTGCAAACCAGTTTGCAATCTCAAAATATATTACTTGCATTTTTTCTATTTTACTCCATCAGCTCAATATAATCTGCATTTTTACCCGAACATATTCATAATTTTCAATCATTTAAGGGTGATTTTCTTCCGCCTTCGATTCCCCTCAACCTACTGGATTATTTCAGAAATTTATTACTGTTTAACTAACTAACCTCAAACTGACTAACTTCAAACTGACTAACTTCAAACTGACACATCCCGTTAACACCTATACTATGGGCATCATCGTAATCACCCACCACCCTCCACGTTGTTATCATCGTGATCACAAAACGGGAGAGTGTAATCGGCTTAAAAAATTTCCACGTGAGAGATTTTAGAAACGGAAAAGTAGACAACGCATGAAATTAAATTTTTTTGAATGTTTAAAAAACAGTTTATTATTGCAATCATTGAAATTCCATAGCAGTAAATAAAAGTAACAACTGAATAAATTACGCTACTAAAAGTTTATGATGCAAAAAAATACATTTTCATATTTAGATTCTATAAATATTTATCTTACTGCATTTTCATGACTGCCCGAGAGGAATAAGAGCAAAACTAAATCATGAGATTTGTAATTATACTGAAAAACTCGGAAGGCTACCAGATTCAGGAATTAAAATGGAATTAATTTAAAAATGAATTATCACTTTTAATGCGAAAGATTCCACAACAAATCGATTGGAGATCATTAATAAGCAACTACATTTGGTTTGCTGAATACAGAAAATTAAAATTTGTGCATTTAAATTGTGACTATTTGTATTAGTATCTAAATATTTTTGAGATAAAGACAAATATTAGAAAATAATTTCTACCATTCCTTCTCAAATTTAGCTTGGAGACAAACCGACTTTCAGCAAAGATTATTTGCCTTATTAAAAATTAATTAAAATTGTTTCGAATGATTTTTATTAATTTTCAAAAATATTTGCATGGTCTTAAACTTATACGAAATGCATACAAGCGGATTAAAAAGTTTTTTGAAGTAGAATTTTTTGAAGGCTTTATTTTGTGTGTGTATACACTTCCGTTGTATAATTCTTACAATCATGTTTTCTTTTTAATTCTTTATATTTTCAATATACTTTACTTACTTGTCACTGAAAGTGCCCACAGCGAGTGTCGTGGATTGGTACGACTCCAACGTTCAGTATATTCACAAGAGCACAAACTGCGCAAAGTATCAATTCATGTCACATATTCTCAAGTTATCACGAAGCCACAGAAACGTGAGAAGACTGAGAATGTTACTTTTAGGAACAGAATTAGAACCTAATAAAAATTGATTTGGTTTAGTATTATTAAAATATTGAAATTATTTTTTATTATTTCTCGAACAACTTTTTCAATTTCAACTTCAATAAATAATGACAATGCCTTCACTCGTCATAAGACTCCTTATAATAGTGGTTCTGGTAGGGGGCCACGATTATTTTTTTTGAATATAATTTCATGTTCTTAGGTTAAGGATAAAATCCTGTCATCCAATTCCGTCTACAAACGTTGAAGGTGAACTACAAACGTAGATATGTTCATATTAGATATCAGAACAGGAATACTTATCCCTACCTGCTACGCCTTCTTTAATGCGTTAAAAATAGGGGGGCAGTCTTAATATACCCCAAACCTTCCTGTGGAAGGAACTAACGCAATCACTTATTTTATTCGAATTTATTTTTGTGTAAGACGATGATAGTGCCGGGAGCAAGCACGTTTTTACTATTATTTACTTTAAAAATAAGCTTTAAATAGAAGAACATGATGTTTTTATCCAAAAAAAAATTGTCATTGGAATAATACATTATAGTTTTAAGTTTTTCCTGACTATGTTTAATGGAAAAAAATTTTTTTTCTTTTTTAATAATCTAATGTAAATTTCTTTAAGACTCAATAAAATTAACTTAACTTAACTTGTGTAAGACGATTTTACTTTTTCACTGCAGACTTTTAGGCTTCTACATAAAACTTTTAAAGAAAAGCATTTTCGTTCTTTAGTGATTGAAAAGTACTTTCAGAAAGTTATCAATTATGATCAAATCAGTGTCATTAACGCGACAATGGCTCAGTTTACTCCTAACTTACGATCGTTTCCATTAATACACATAGAACAGCTGGTTTCTACAAATTACAAAAAACAAACTTCTACAAAGTTTTATAGAAATTTATTGAGATTTATGCATAACACGGTCTGATTGTAAGCTATTATAAATACAATATCGATCAATCTATTCAGTCAATCAGTCCATCTTAACAATTTATCCGAGTACCGAAATAAGTTTAAAGTAATATATTCATGTATTATATCCTTCATCTCTTCCAACATCGTAATCAATCCGCCATGGTTGAAACAGAAACGACAACAAAGCCAACAACGGAATATTTAATTTTCAGAAATAGAGTTGCGGCGACTACTCGGTACCAATTTGTTTTTGCTCAACCGGGTACGAATTTTAAGCATTTGTTCACAGCCTCCTACGAACGTAAGGCACGTACAATACATTTTCGTATGCTCGTAAGGCTTGAGAATGAAAATGTGTTTTTTGGGCAGTGGGTTGATTAAATGGTCAAGTGTCAATTTTCAAGTCACCCACTAAATTGATTTGAAATCATCCTTTAATAACTGGAACTGGCAGACGACAGACAACAGACGAAATGTCAACGTCAACACCTTCAAAACAATGACTAAAATAATGACTAATTAGACAATAACATTAGCATCAGTTGAAAAACTTCACAATAAAATTAATTAACGAACAAAAGAGTGAATTAGCATGCTGCAAAACGGTTACAATCAACCCGAAAATCAATGAGGTGGCTAAACCACCAACCAAAAAGCCAACCAGAGAGTCGTCCGATAAGTAAACCAACAGCCCAAACAAAGTACAAACCAACCGACTCAAAAAAATCGTAAACCAAGTTTACCGCAAATAAAATACTCCTGCGTGATAGACGTTTCTACGTTTAAAATCAGGCGAGATTATCCCTTTTTTGTTTCTTCGTGCGCGTATAAATAATGAAAGGCGCAACAATCCTTTCGTTTGTCAATTCGTGATATAAAAGAACGAGTATCAAGAATGAAAAGCAGAAATGAAATTTTTAAAAAGTATAAATAATTTTGCTGATGTTGTTACGCCCTTAGGCTATTATTTCCCCGTTTCGTTTCTTTTTTATTTGCTTTTTTGAGGCTCTAAAAATCCTTTTGTGATTTTGTGAAATCCTTTTGTGAAATGAATTAATAATACTTTAATAAATTCTTACAGAAATATTCCTTTTCAGTTTGACGTGCATCGCGAAAACGAACGTTGGTGGTGGTGACGAAACATGCATGACTTTTTCATTATTTCGTGCAGAATGGATTATAATAAAGGCAACCCAATACAAGCTGTAAAAAACTATTCAAAAGAAATAGATGGGAAATTATCAAGAGAAACTATAAAATAAAGAGAGCAAATAAAAGCAAACTCTATTAAAGCAAGTCGCTGTTGTTTCTTTCATGAATTATATATTATTTGCAACTTGTAATTATATTACTTATAAAATTATATATAAATTGTAAAATTGCGAGTTATGATTTGCATCTAAAACGCCAACCGAATGAGTAAAATACTCAACCGTTTTCACGCATGTAAGAAGGAACTAAAATATTAATAAAATTTTGAAAAATATAATTTTCATTTTTTAAAGTATAGTTTAGAACGTAGCATAAGTTTTATAGAGTAATTTCATAAAATTAATTCATTAAATAAAAACGTAAAATCTCAAATCATAAGCATACGAACAGGTGACACAAAACCGAGCAATATGTGTAGATCATAAAAATGTGTCATAAAAATTCTTCATGACGACATCAAGAGCTCTTTTCCTCTCTCTTTCTGTCTCTCTTTCTCCCCTCCCTCTCCATGTCTATTTCTTAAAAATAAAACAAAATTACGCTACGCCGTAGTGCCTTATAGACATGTTAATCACAAGCTATTGAAAACCATGAAGAAAAGAAATTATACCTTGCTTTTATTATTTTGAAGGATAGATTAATACATCGGTGGATGGCTGAAGGAATGGCTGGATGAATGAGTGCACAGTATTCACATATCCATTCGAGCGTTTTAAGGTAATCTCTCCATGACATTTACATTGAAATATTAATCCAGTTTTACCTAAAGCAATATTTCGGAACGTGTCCCTTAGAAACATATTCCTAAGAATCTCATTCATTTGCTTTGTTTATTCTTACTATTGTTGGGATGTCTTCAGTCAAGCCTTCAGTATTCACGTCTTCAATCGAAATCACGAGAAGCCTCGTGGCTTTTCTAACACACGTCTATTCCTCACTATATTTTAGTCAATAAATATTTATGTAGGTGCATAAGTTCAGACATGTAGAAGAGTGCTATTTTTTATATTATTTTTTAGCTTGCAATTATTTTTTAACTTGTATTTATTTTTTCATTTTCGTTTGTTGATTGATTACCATATTGTTGTAAAACATTTCTCGTCAAGTCATTTTCTTTTTAGATTTTCTTTTCAAACGAACTTGATGAGAAAGCTGGTAACACTGGGTGAAGGATAATTTTCAAGGATACTGACATTTTAACTTATGAAATGTTATCATTTCAAAGCACATCGACAAAAACTCTCAATATGTTATATAAATAATTTCCTGATACAGAAAACTTAGTCTGGTCGAGAAAATACGAAATACGAAATTTTGGTAAAAATATCGAATTTATTAATTTTTTTTATTAAATTTAAACGAAAATTGGAACATGGAATAGTTTATTTACTTTCGTCTATGAATTTGATTTGGTCAGCCAAATCAAAATCAAACACTTTTACCTGTTAGAATAATAAATAGAAAATAAATTTATATTTACTCAAATAATATAAAAGAGAAAACATTAAATCCGTTGTACTTGCACGAAATCCCTTTGTTTTGCGGGGATTATTTTACTCGTACTTATGTATTGTCACAAACAATAATACCAACAGTTTGATTTGTTTCCTTCCAACTTTTCCAGAAGCTTGAGAAAAAATTTTAAAAACATTTTTTTCCTTTCAAAACAAACAAGTTTTAGAAACAAACAAATGGTTTAAAAAATCTTAACTTTGTTCACACTTCACGGCTCCAAAACAACCAGCAGCAAAAATAAAAAGAGATCAATTAATTGGCCTTAAGAGAAACTCTTACTAAATTTCGAAAGGAGTTCAAGAGTTCCTTGAAAATTTAAGTTAGTTAAAAGAACAATTTCCTTTTAATAAATTCTTCCCAAGCGATTTTAGTTTAGTTTTTATTTGACTTTCGTCAAGCAACGAATATATTTCAACCGAATTAATTTTATTCAGCGACTTTTCGTTTTAAAGTTAATTTTTTTGCAATCTGTAGAAAGCAATTTATATTATTTTCTTATTTTTGCTTAAGTGTCCAAAGCTCTTCAAGCATTCATTCATTCAATCACTAATTTTTCTTTATTTCTCGATTAATTTGATTTCACTTTGGCGTTACAATATTCATTACGTCGTAACTTCGTCGACAATTTCACAAATTAAGAAATTTACGATTTTACGAGATGCTTTTTAACGTATTGAATTTTTATTAATTTTATTAATTTTATATAGAAATTTAATCTTGGAAGAATCTTTTTAAGTTTTAACAAATGGCATAACAAAAAAGCAATGATTTATTGATTAAAGATAGTTTTTTCGAAATTATGAATAATAAATAATAAAATTATATCATTTAAATTTTCAAGAATACACTCGTATTAAAAAACATATATTAATTTTTTATTTTATTATATATTTAAATGGAAAACATTTAAAAACTTTTATGTCGTCTTCAAAAAGTCGTAGATATTTATTTGAAAATTTTAATCTCTGACGATAAATTTCCTAAAGCATTGAGAATGCTTATGAGAATATCTCGTGAATGGTGAAATGTAGTGATGGTTTTTAACGAATCCTTTTTTGGGGCATCATAATTGAATTTCTGTTTGTAGAATTGATATCCCGATTTTTCGCATGGTGGAGACTATAATGGTTGTGGCTTCGATTGCTGTGGCTGTTGCCATCAGCGTGTACACAGCGTTAATCAGCCAGTTTGATGAACGAATTGAGGAACTGAAAGATATGAATGAAAATATGGCAAGCTTAATTAATTGCATAACAGTTATATATAAAAAATGAACTAAAGCTAATCCCGGAAGTAGTAAATAGTTGTTGCTTTCGATGTGCCTCACGTTCTTTATAATGTACAGTATTTTTTTAATTTCAAATTTCTTTGTTTTACTGAATTGTTAAATTAGTGAATTAATTGATAAAATTCTTATGTAAGATATTTTGCAAAAACTAATGTTGTTTTATTAAAAAAATCTGTTCCTTTGTGAATTTGACAATTTGATTTTATTGCGTTTATTTTTGTGTGAATTTCGATTAAGAAAAAATCAAACATATCTAAAGATATTCTTCTACGAATAGTTATTTTAACAAACCACAAGTTTTTGGGAATCACATTGGCAATAAATATCAAATGTCTATAATGTTAGAAAGCATAAACTAATCTAGAAAACATCACAGATTCTTTGTATATCCTGGAAGAATACATTGAATAAATCTTCAACTCATTTCAGGGTGTTTAATATATTAAATCTTCCCTAAAGAGTATATATGCGCATACACAACATAAGAACAACAACTTTTTTTAAAGAAATTTTATCAACTTCTCTTTAATGTGATTTCGCTTTCCATTCCACGATATATATTATATTTTTTTATTATATTTTTTTTTGTTAGATGTAATTCTTTGGTCTAATAATATTCAATTGAATCTCGCAATTTAAATTAATTAAATAATTTTATTAATTACTTTAAGCTTTTATTTATTGCCGTTTTGCGAATTAGTTACTTTAAGCGATCATTCTTAACGTAAGGATTTACCGAGTTGATTAACAATTCCATCACTCCCGACGAGGATAATATCGATGACGACACGAAAGCATTCACTTATTTCAAATTAGACTTACTTCAAAATTCTGAAGCACTTTTTTGCTCAAATTTCTGTATGTAAACTGTATGTGGTGCTCAAAACATATACCACGAAATACTGTTTACGAAAAACTTCAAGGTAAAGAAATTTCGAAGTTGAACAGGTTTTATCTATTTACATGCTTAACGAAACTATAATTCGCTAAAAAAGCCAAACAGAACGTATTATTTTGTATCCAAAAGAGGATACAGTTCAAATGCTATTCCGTAGATACAGAAATACGTTGAAGTATTTAAAACTTCTTTAATTTAAACCACAAAGAGATTGTTGAAAGTTTTATAATTTAAAGAGAAAAATATCACTATGAGTAAATTAATTAAAGAGAATTAATTAAAGAATGTAATATAGTATGATTTGCTTAGACGAAATTTTGAGTAATGGCTCAACTTTTAGTTTTTAGCGTCATTCAAAACACCGAGGATGAGGACGCAACCAACCAAAATGTATATTTCCATGAAAACTGAAAAAATCGTAATAGTAAACGAAAACCGGTAAGAAAAATTTTCTCAGGAATTTTTTTGTTGTTGAAACAGATGCTGAAAAACATTTGTGTTGTATGTCAAAAGTTAGCCTTACCGAAGACTGATGAGTAATATGTACCTTATGGTGGCGACTAATAAGTCACATATCGTAGTGATTTGTAACTTAGCCAACAAATTATTATGCAAGTCGTATACGTCTACAGGGACCTACACTCAGTCTCATTGTGATTTCTCGAGGATTACCTTGTTTTCATGTGTCTTCGGTTTGAGAAAACGTAAATACCTGAAGAAACTTTTAAAAGAAGAAATATGTTCAGTATGGTGGTAAAACAAAAATAAAAACCAAGGAACGTCGTAACACAATAAACAAAAACATGCAACTAAACCCCAAAATGCTGGACGTTGAAGAGCTAAGAATGAAATGTGTAGGGGGGCTGAAGAGCACCGAGGAGCTAGAATAAACGATTTATTTCTTGTTTTTTTTTTGTTTTTTCTTTTGTGCTTGTTCTTGGCATTTACTAATTTTTTCTTGAAAAACAACTATATATACAAATATGGCAGATATCAATTGACAATTTGTCAAGATATACTTCCTGATTATTTGAAAATTTAAAAGAAAGATTTTCAAGAGTTCGCTCTTTCCAAATCCCAACCTTTTTTTGATTTGGTTTTAAATATTAAAATACAAGAGGTTTAACAACAGATTGAAGTATGTATTCAACACATGAATGTAATAATTTGGAACCATAAAACACAAATCAAGAGAATAATTCAAAAAAGTGTTTGTATTCAAAATTTTTTAAAAATTAACTAAATTTTATATACGCTATAAATACCAGCACAGAAACCGTACCATATAAACGCCCTAAAGAGCATGCTGTGATTTCCCGAAAAAACGATTCTGTTCCACCAATTTCGATGATTAAATTTCGCCTCACTCTAATCGGCCGGTCGTTAAAAAAATCGATGAAAAAATGCAATCTGGTGGAGAGAGACCGGCACGCAAGCTCTGAGGAAATTGAAATGTCAACCAGTGACGGTTTGAAACCATTAAAAACAGCGGGGCACAAACGGAGAGCTTGACGTTTAAACGGCGCCCTCAGTGAAATGGCGTTGAAATGATGAAAGATTGATGAAATACGGGCAAGTCAAGGGCCGTTGATCCTTCACAAACTTTACAAACTTCGACTGATGTCAAACGAGGTTATGCCGAGTGTCTGGTGGGGCTGGAGGGAAATGAAATGACAATCTGGCCCAACCGTCAATTCGGACTTGTATGATGAACGACTCATATAAACGGCCACACAAACGAAGCAATACAACGAAAAACCAGCCAGTGTGGATTCACAGAAAATTAGTTCTGTTCCATCATCGTCATGATGTCCCATTTGTGATGGCTCGAAACTAGCTGACGGAACTTCGGTACATTTACCGTAGAGTGCGGAAATTGCATCATCTTACTGCCATTTGTTTCGGTCTCAACAAAACCCGCTTGATGGTAAGAAAATGTCCGAACAATGCCTCACTGAAATCCACATGGCAATGTTTTTTGTTGATATACGAAAAAATTAAGAAAACTAGTTAATCAAATGGTTTTTTATCATATCATGACGTTCTCTAGCGTAAACTTTATGAGAATATAATCCATTTATATGCATCGAAAAAAATATTTTTAATACATAGAAAATTTCACCATTAAAATGTAATTAAAGCGAATTTGTCATTCGATAATAATTGAAAATAATTAATATTCTCTTTCTACTTTCACTTTATCAATGATTTCAATTTAATTATATTAATAAAAGTCTTCTCCTGTTTTAATGTAAATAATTAAAAATAATATCATCTGGTTATGGAATCTGATACAACGTGGCGTAGTCGTTAATGAGCTCCTTTACCAGAGGACGGCTCATTGGCCTCTCAATATTAGCACTTTAATATATAAAAAAATCTTATTATTAATTCACAAAAATAAATCAATGGTAGAGTCAGTGAATTCATTAACTTTTTGGGGAGAAGTTCTTACACTCTATCGCGCAGCCATGGCGGAAGCACGTGCCAAGGAGCATTTAGCACTTCATCGGACTTTCTTGGTTCAACCACTACTAAATAATTACGCACAGGAAATTCTTTAGTGTTTAAATAATGGTAGGACGTTTTAGTATTAATATATTTATTTATACACTGGTTTATACAAGATTAAACAAAATATAACTGTAATTTATGTTTGCACTTAAAATGGTTTGAAGGGAGTGGAAGGTGGCTACGCCAAACCATGAAAAACAATAAATACATAATAAGGAAAACAAGCGGTCCCCAAAAATTATGGGTTTATATTAGTGTAAAGGCTTTAGGAGATATTTTAAGAGATATTATCACGCACATACAAACCCGCAGACACACTCACGCATATACCCAGGAAGTTGAAAGTCCTTTTCATTAAAAAAGAATAAATAAAATAACAAAAAAAATTACTATATGTAGCAATAAAATATTACCTTTAGCCACTCACAGTTCCACGAAAGTTAATGAGTTTTGAAATTTATTTATATCACACCTAAAGATTACGTGTTCGTGTGTGTGCGTGTGTTTTATGTTTATTTCCATTACGAAATGTTGGATTTGTGTAGATTTCATGTCGTTATTCCTGATGTGGTTGCTAGCATTAAAATGTCAGCAGCAATTTCCATGATGAATAAATTCAATTATATTCATTTTTTCAATGTAAATTAAAACTGATATATAACAAAAATTTCATATTAATTTCGAAATAGGAACTAACGCGAAGAAAATGAAAATAAAATAAATTATAAACTTAAAGTTTAGTAATATGTTTGTAATTATTCCTTATTTTGCTCATTTTTAGTAAATAATTTAAGACTCTAAATTCTAAATGAATTTTTAAAAATTTAAATTTCATAATTTTTTTTAATTTAAATTTTATAATTTTTGTTGGTAGTTCATAATCCCTCTGAATCTCTCCTACCCTTTATGTGATTAAATTGATCATTTTGTATAAGATTAAAATTTTTTTTAGATATAATTTCATTTCGGATTTTAGCCTATATCGTATTTATTTAAAGGATTTATTAAGTGTAAGCACACTCACGAGCAGCATCAAACGCTCATAGCATTTCATTTAATTGAAACCCTAGATTAAGCAACGAAAAATCAAGTCAAATGTCAAGAACATTTCTCTAAAAACCGGAGAATGTTTAATATAAAAATCTCCTCTTCATTCACTTTCATTGGTTTTCGTTGGCTTCCATTGACTTTCATTGGCGTGAATACTACATGCATACGTACATAAATATATACATGCACACATATACATACACTATTGTATACGTACTTACTGTACATAATGTTTTGGTCGGTCGGTTACTACTGCAGTAAAATAAAAATTATTACTTTGATGTGTCAAACACAGACGACTTTACCCTAAATATTAGGGATGATTATGATTGGTATTAATAATGAAGGTGGTCTTTACTTTGAGATCATAATATTTATGATGATGATGAACGTATATTACCTTGAAAAAAACAACTTTTTGATAAACAAAAATTCCTTTGATTCTCATAAATTCTGCCTTTTCTACATTTTCTTCTTCTGCTCTAGGGGGTTTTATAATCTAGTTTTATAATCTTAATAATATCTCCTTTTTATTTTTCATTTATATTTAGATTAAAGTCAACCTTCGGCGAGGGTTAACTTTTTCGAATTTAGTGATTTTTTTTTGTATACATTTTGTGTGCTTTTTATTAAAAACCGATTACATTTTTTTGGCATTACAAAAAAAACCCTAACGACGTCGGAAAATGCTACGCGAACTTCAATTTAAAGGAAGTGCGAGTGCTTTTTTGCTTTTCCCAAGATTCAAAAATACGAAGTTCGTTACATTTACAATAATCTTCTTCGAAAAAATCTCGTAGAAAAAATAAAAGTCATGACAACCAGAGGTCGATGACAACGATACCAAAATGTGACGAGTAATAAATTACGAAAAGAAAGCAAATCGTATCGAGTTGACCCATAAAGAAAACCATAACTCACTGCGGTTTTTATAGCATTTACATTTTCACGGTGTGATAGTGATGAAGAAATAAATTTTGTGATAATGCAAATCAAAAAAAATTTCCCAAAATTCGATACCATATTTTTGTTCACCAAAGAGGAAATATTTTTTATTATTACTTTTTATATTTTTCTCTTCCTGATATCCTGTTAATAATTTTAAGAAAACCATATTAAAACCCATTAATGTATAAATATATTAAATGTATAAATATATGATTTAATTTAATTTATAAATGTATAAATGTACTTCTATACGTTTATACATTAATGTACAAATATATGATTAATATGGGAATTTTAATAATTATTTATTAATATATAAATATATGATTTATTCTGTTTTAGTTCACTCACCATTCCCTAAACTCTTTAGACACATTCCCAAAAATGCAAAATAAGATTTGTTTTTTTTTTCAAAAACAATAACTAAATTTATTGCAAAATTGTCGAAAGTAATTTATGAATTGATTGTTAATTTAATAGTTGACTCTTAATTTACTAGTTGATTGTTATTGTATAGAAACTCTATGTATTGTAAAATAAACTCGTTCATTCATTTTTCATTCAAAATTAACTCGTTCATAAAACAGTCGCGGGTTATGATAAAATTCCATCTATATCAAACGTATTGCCATTCAACTAATTTGAATAATCAATTCATTGATTGCAATTCAAAATGATTGCAAGGGGAAGTCAGGCGTATTTCGTACAAATAAAATCCATTGTTTTAGGCGCACAATGCAAGATTCATTTTTAGGAATAATGGAATTTTAAGCTTGTATAATACATTTATATTTACATGTATATAGATTTTATGCACACGCATACATTATACACAATTTCAAATATTGTGTATTGCCCTAAAAGCAAGCAGTTACCAAAAACTGGTTTATAATTCATAAAATATTCTTCACCATTTCGACGTAATTGGGTCTTAGGTTAAAAATTTTTAAGGAGGGATAAATATATAAGTTGGTAATTTGATACATGAGATGGTGGATAGCCATGACACCCAGAGTCGAAGAAAGTACTAAACTCAAACCCATATGAGTTTTGTTTATAAAAAAGTCTTTTTATATTCATTATTTAGTAAAAACTATTAAGCTCTAGATTTAGAACGTTAAGTAGAAAGAGACTCATGCTCGTCAATTTAGTACGTCAAAAGTTATTTAAAAATAAAAATATTCCAATCTTATATCCATCGTAATTCTAAAAAAGAAACCATGCCTAAATGACGATTCTTATAGGGTTAATATCTCCATAACTTCCTTCGCAGTCTTTATAATTCAAAGCAGGTTTTCGATATAACTTCATAAATTTAAAAAATTGCATGAATTGATTAAGTCGGAGGATGTTATGTTATATAAGGCTTCACAAATGGAACCATTAATAAGTTTAATAAAGGAATTTTAAATTGAAGCGGATGGATGGATTCCTTATTATTTCAGATTCAGTTCACGTTACTTCTACCAGAAATCGGCATATCTTCAAATCGTTCATGCGGGATGTCCGTGGCACTCTGTGGCTCGTAGCGCCGGCCTGCTCAAACCACATATCGTCTACTTCCATATGATTAAATTTGGACCAGAAAAAATTTACAATCATTGTTTTTAGCGCACGCCATTGACGACGGTGGCTTCACTAACACTGTTTTCTAAAAAGTACGGACCAATAACGCCGCCTTGCCAAAACTATATCAAACAGTAACTTTTTGTGGATGGAGTGGGTTGGAGTCGTCCCACATGCGTCTACTATGCTTGTTCAAATAACCATTCAGTCAAATATACGTCTCGTCGCTAAAGATGATTTTTCGAACAAAGTTTCCAAACATCTTCCAAACGCTGCGAAACCCAGTCATGACATCCTGTTACTAGCCATGGCGATTTGGTATCACTGACTAACTAATAAACAAACGATTAGACAGATGTCACCAAAACAATATGACCGCTGAGGGAGCAAATATCGACATGCTCCAATTGAAAAACCCTTTATAAAAATTTCAAATAACTCCAAAACTTTTAATTGTATTTACATTAATTGTAAAATATTCTTGAATTAGTGTTGCGTAAAAAGAAAACCAACTCTTGTTAGTGAATCTGTTATGATCCCTTAAGTTCTAATGGTCAAAACTTCAAGCCTATTTCTAAGCTTCAAAGCTTATTTCTTTTAAATTTTTCTTTTGAGTTTTATATATTTATTTCCTTTTTCATAAGTACAAAGAAAGAACTAAGGAATGAAATCCATAAATTTTTATTAAACACTATCACACTTTTTGTTCGACTTGAACGGATGTTAGTTATGTTAGCCATGTTAGACATGGTAGCGTTTTCTAGATAGCTTCTGTAATGATAGACTATTTAGTGATTAATGTTTTTAGCCACTTTATATTGCTTCAAATAAAATGTTTATAAAAAATTTAATATATCATCAATTTCGTTTCATTTCATTTGAAAATTTGATTATTTTATTCGGTTGGTGTGGGTTATTACCACAATTCACTCTTCCATTGTCTTTCCCTCGGTGGACTTCTCTATCCTTTCAAATGCGTTTTCGTACGTTTTCGTTATTTTTTCCAGTTTTCTTTTATCCTCAATTTGGAAAATAGATTTTATCCTCAATTTAGAAGATAATTTACCTTCTTGTTTCTCGTATCTTTGAAACCTTTCGTATCTTGTTTCTCGAATGGTATCTTTAAGTTAATTTTTACTAAATTTTTGGGTACAAAGTTTTGCATTATATTACAATCATATCGCAGGTAGAATATTTGTTTGTGATAGTGTTTTTATAATTCTAATTACTTCATGACATTATTTAAAAATAATGTAATAAAATAACATTATTTATTAAGATAGCATTATTTAATTTAAAAATAAATACCTGCATTTTTAAGAGTTCTAATAATTTATAATTGTACACGATTTAAACAAATCGTAAGAAAAGACATATCCATTTTTTCTTCTTCTTCACGAATTCTTACAAGTCTCCCTCTTTTGCAGGTTTGTCGAATATTGGGGCCTTTGTTTTCATCTTCTCCCTCTCCTTCCGAGCTATCCTTCTGCACCTGTCTCTCGCTTGATTATTAATAACTGGAAGATTAATCTTTGCACGAACGATACGGTGCTTTATTATGAAATGACAACAATTTACACTCTTTTCTTTGGGGTCAATTCATTTTCAAAGATACTCCTCCAAAAGTTTTAAGCCTGGTCACGATTCGAGTCTCTTGATTTAGACCTTTCATAACTTTTGGAATAAAATCAGTTTTTGTGTTCGATATATTTATCAGTTGATTAATCCCAGAATGGTTGAGTAATAATTTAATATTTACCAGTAATGATAATTACTGGTAGGCTTTTGATAAAAGCCATTTATTATTGTTCCCTTTACCTATCCATTTATTCCGCTCACTTCTTTCTTTCCTTTCATCCTTTTTATTAACTTCCGGTCCCTTAATTTGACGTATTACTCTTTTCTAAATAATAAACCTTAACGAAAACACACGAATAAACCGTAAAACATAAAAGGATAATGTTAAAGTCAGGAATAATCAAGAAGTCCAAGATTCAGATAATCAAGAAGAGGAAGATTATAATTCTAAAAATAATAAAGTTTCATAATATAAAATAAATAATATATTAAAAGGATAATAAACTCTAATGATAATGACGGCAACAACAACACTAACACTGATCTCCACGAACGATAAAACTCAAGCGCATTAGTAATATACGGATGGATATGTCTCGAGGTAAAACATTGGCAATGTCTCGAAGAGAAGCCTTCGTATTTTGCCACATAAAATTACTCACTTCGTTCAATATGTCGAGCATTCTCTGCTTTAGTATGTGTTTATTTTTGAAACTGTAAGATATTTTGTAAAGCTCTTAATTTTTATCGCAAGTAGTTTGTTATGCGTACGTTTGCGTATTATATATGTATTATATATTTGTTCAGAATGATTATTGTACATTTAACAATAAGCTCTATTAACGATCACATACTACATGTAGCGTGCAGTCAAATGTGCTAAATTAAGTTAGGTTTTCGAACTCACTGAACTGTAGCGTTGCTAATGCTTCTGATTGGTTGTTGTTGTTATTCTTGTTTTTGTTGTTGGTGAGGTGGTCATCAACTAGTCTAGACAAAAGGAATAAAAATGGTATTTTATAGCGACATGACATGCCGATACGGTGGTGAACTTAAGGTTGCTTTAATGGTATATTTAATGTTCCTTTTCTTTTGCAAATTTCCAATTACGTTTATAAATTTTACTGCGTATATTTAGCCTGCAATTCAATTGGAGTGTTGAACATTGTTCATAATTTAATGTGCTATTTTCAAAGCCCTATAGAATTTTCAAATTATTCTTCAATGATGCGTACGTTCTAATTTGTTCTTGAAAAAGATTTACGTTCTTGAAAAAGATTTAGACACCAAGGGCATGAATTTCTATAAACACTATTAAAGTTTTAAAAAACTTCGACGAGAAAATAACGTTGCATACTTTTCAGCATACGCGATTTAACATGAAGTTCGCACCTTGAAAACAACAATTTTTTCCAACAGGCAACATTATTTCCGAAAATATCACATAATAATCTTACCAGAATCTTAATAATTTACAGACACAAGAATTATCCCCCTGGGTATCGTAAGAGATCAAAATCAAATGGAATTGTTAAAATATGAACAAGAGCTTGTTAAATAACTTGTTTATAAAATTCTTAGTAACTTTCTAGCTTATTGACAACCTAATGGTACTAATTTTCTCTATTTCTTGTGTTCATTAGTTGACAACACAGCAGAGAGCAGTCTGCAGTGTGAAGCAGGGCGAACACGAGCAACGGAGACCGAGACTGAGACTGAGCACATTAATGTTCAACGTGTATGTCCAAGTCTGCATACATTATTTATTTGTGACCACGAACAACGAGTTTAAACACATACACATTTTCTTCTACAGTAAAATTTTATTTGTTCAAACTTGCTCATGGTCTGAAATAAATATATAGTATAAAAAATGTAGGTGTCCACGAACCCTAAAAATCGGTTAAAATATGGCTGGCGCTGAAAATATTACGGAGTGGGTAGTTGTGAATAGATGAAATATGGTTTAAACTAAGGTAGAAAAACATGAGGCAGAAAAAAAAAACTATATCAAAGTTATACCAAAAATTCTGTAACGTTTAAAAGGAAATATTAAACAGCTGCCGTCAGGTATACGCTGTTTGACTGCAACGAATTATATAGGTTGCAAACTTTTAAATCCCTTTTTTTTTATTGTGACGGTGTGAGGAACCGGCACACAAGGTGAAATGTATTAGGAAAGTCACGGCACAGGATTTTAAGAGCAAGAATATATGACGCTTGGTAAAATAATTTTTTAACTTCTTAAACTAAAATTAGATTATTATTCACTACTGAAGCTGTTCTATATTCGTATTTAGTCATTATATAATTTCTATTATATATATTCAGTCATTATATAATTTTTATCTTCTATCTTGTTTTCTTATTCTCCCCTCTTTGCACTTTTAGCACGCTTAAAGGGCGCGCTTTCAATTACCGCAAGTCGCGACAATGTGACACTGGCAGCGACAAAACTGACCTCAACAAGAAATTTTACCAATTAGCAACTCCTCCAAAGGAAACGGGTGCCAGTCCCGTTGCGGTGTGGGCAACAAAATGGCAGTGACCAGAGTGCAAGCTGGTTCACTAGCCATGAACTATGCACCCTGGTTCCGAGGCCTCACCGAAGGCTTTAAAGCGGTACCACGGGTGATGCACGACGTATAGGGGTCTTTCCAACCCCGCTAATATAAAGCCCACGCATATAGTGCATCGTGGGTAGGCCCCCTAGTGGGAGCTTCGTGGTGGCTGTGGTTACCACCCAAAGACACGCGGGTAGAGACCTTGAGTCTCCGCGAGAGTTGCGCGAGGAGGCAGCCTCCGTCAACTCAAGTGCCGGTGAGGTCCCCACCGGCACAAGGCCTTAGATAGTGCCGAAATAGTTACCTGCGAGGAATGTCCTGCCCACACACAGGCTTCCACAGGTACATGATAAAGCTACGGTTGGCTACCGTAAGCGAAATGGGCGTCGGTTGTCGCTATATGCAAAAAAAGGTACGTTCACAGAGTTCGTACTCGCAACCCCGTGCGGGATGGCCCGCCTTGGACTTAAGCCTATCATGGCAGGTGTCCAAGTAAAACACCAGACAGCAATCCTCCAAAGGAAATCAAGAAATTTTAAACCCCATGTCGTATGAGTTACATTTTTCATAAATAACAGAGTGAGCACAAAATTTAAAACACTTTTTTCCTTGTGTAGTTGCATTTAAGAATAATAAGAGAGTGGAATATTGTATTTCACTTTTATGAATATTAGTTAATCCTTGCAGAATGTTTGTATATACATAAAAAATTAAAATTCGTCTAAATGAAAGTTTATTTGCAGATTGCAGGAAAGATAGAATGAGGCCAGGTTTGTTGGTTTGCATTATTTATGTGCTTTCAAAAGCTTTGCAAAAAATATAAAATAATGGAGCTACATATTTTGATTTGCGAAAACAACATTCTTAATTTGTATTTAATCATTACCTTCGAATGAAAAGTATAATAAAGCATGAAACAGTCCTACATCATTGGTTTGTCTTTGACAAAATTCCTTTACAGTAATATTTATTTCATTTACAGTATTCGGCAATATAAATGCAGTTACAATAAGCACATGTTGGATTTAACTTTTCCAGAAAGAGGCTTTTGTTCCAAAATGATTTAGTAACCAGATTCTAGACTCACTTGAATTCCAATAATTTTCAATGAAAAACCTAGCCAACATAATTTTATGTCGGTTACTTACGTTCATTCGTTGTTCGGAACTTTTTTCATTATGGAATGTTGATTCATTCGCTATGGTAAAATTGAAAAGTTATTTTGAGTAAAATGAAATTCGATACGGGTTTTATTAAAATTTTCAGGAAATAAGCTGAATATCCTCCGCCAAGTTAGATCTTCTATTATTTGGGTATTATTGTTCAGAACCCGTCATTGTAAAAAGCAAAGCAAAAACAATTATGAACTAGTAATCAAATGTATATCTTTCTTGAAGGGAAGATATAATATTGAACCAACCGAAGATTTTAATGGAAAATCAATTCACGTCTCGATTTGATGAACATATATTGAAATTCTTGGAACGCACCAATTGTCTAAATGGATTCAAACAAAAAACCAAATTGATTATGTCTTCAATTTAAGTTAACTAATTTTAGTACTGATTTGTTATTCCAATGTTTTAAAAATGAGATTTAAATTGTATATTAACAATCCAAACTCCCACCCCCTGCCCTATCAGAGAGATTGTTAAAGATGTACTAAGTAATAAAAGGCAATTTGTAGTCCGGTAAATTGTTGTTTTGTGAAAGAAAGCAAAGAAAGCCACGGAGTCTGTAGGAGAATAAATGAATCTGATACTATCACTTGTCTGATGTCGTAGCAACCACTCTTCGGGAGCATTTTGAAGAACAATAAAAAACAACAACAGCAATAACTGATTAACAACTAAATCAGTTACAAAACCAGAGAAAGGAGGAGATAAGTAATTCCTTTGAAAATACAATAAAACGACGATAAAAAATTCTTAAGCGCAAATCTATGTCTATGCGCGTGTTTGTGTAACAAAAATAAATAATCAAAGTGAAGGGAAATTTATTTTATCTAAACTGAGTTCGAACTCCGATAAAATTGATTTACTAAGAAAGGCAAAATGAGGAAAAATACTGATAAATAAATTGAGAAAACATTGATGACGATGTTGCTGACATTGGAGAAAATATACGGTTGACAGCAGTAATAACCGCAACAACCCCGATAACCATTTCCTCAATTTTGACCTTCAAATGTTCTAAGAATAATATTAATTTAAAGGATGTCACTGAAAACAAATAAATCAATCGTATTACGACTTTGGTTGGGGTCTCGGTTACGACTTTCGTCACGCCAACAGAACTTGCACTTTATGGATTGGATTTAACAGCAAATTGATGTAAGGGTATTGGTGGCGTTAAACGCACCCAAATAGAAACTTAAATAGCTTTTATCTTAATATTTTTAGAAGGACTACTAAAAGAATACTTAGGAGAAAAATCTATTAGTTTCTAAATTCTCTTAAAGGCTCTATCCACAAAAACCGCGACATTTTTACCCCAACACCCACATAATATACCCACACCCTCGGGCAGTTTAGCCAAATACCAAAAATTTATTTGAAAACACATACAAATTTCAATCATTTCATCCTGCCTTCCGGTGAATTTTAAACGATTTTCATTGTGTACAGTGGTGCGAAGTATAAATCAATTAGCCAAAATTCGATAGCTTTTGAACCAAAAGGATTATTTTCTTAAATCCCTATTTGGACTAATGTTATCGAATTTAAAGAGATAGATTTCTATTTCAGACCACGGTGCGACGGTGAATAATTTCCACTCCAATGAAGTCATACCACTTTCCATCTTCAGATTTTTGTGATCATTTTGCGAATTCGGAGGGACTCAAAAAATTGATTGCTTTGCTAAAGACCACGAAAGCTCCGAGTGCGAACATTTTATAGTTTTTTGTCTGTGATTGAAGGTCAACAGGTATTTATGTTGTTTTCTCAATATAGTGAGTTAAATAAATTAAATGGCTTAGGACATTTTTCATTTAGCAACGTGAATGATCTGAAAATCATTACAATTATCATAATCACCTTTACCACAGTCATCGTCCAAGCTGTTTCCAACGGCCATTTCTGGCTGAGTTCTACGAAATAAAGCGTTTATGGACATTTGCTATAAATGTATGTGCTTTAGGATGATTGGGATTATGTCTGAGGAGGTGAGATAATATTTGAGAGGTTATGAAAAAGGATGGACTTCCCCAAAGCAAGGAAAACCAAGACAACACACAATTAAGAATAAGCTTACTAATAAAATAAAAATAAAATAAATATAATGGAAATTATTTAAAATGCATAATTTTGTGTTTTATCTAAAATGAAGTCCACAAATTGTCCAACTCCTGCGATTGCGAAAAGATTACGTGTCTTCAAAATTAAGATGAAGTAAAAGTATTTTTTTTTATTTACATGCACTAAAACGACTTTATTTTCTTTCCATATGCACAATTTTCTTCTTGCAATTGTTTTTAAATTTAATATGATTATTTGAACTAAAGTCAACGCTGCGATACCGTAAACAATAAAAATAAAATATTAGAAGAGAAAATCTATATATTTCAGAAATTTTTGGAATGTCTTTCCACTAAATCCTTCTTTCTATCTTCAAGTCTCGCAGCAAGTGTCACATTTTACATGATCGAAACATTTTAATTATCAACCTTCTGCTATGACTGTAATATTATTTGGCAGATAGAAATAAGGAGATAAAGTTGGTTTTATTCATCCGTGTCAAGCGGTTTCAGCTGTGAACAATTTTAAGGTCTACTAAAATTACACAGTTCTTGTGAATGCGTTTACTAATGCCGAAGGTATTAGACAAATTAATGATTTAGAATATTACGTGCCTCACGTGCTAGGCTCAGCCAGACATCACACAGGCCGATTAACATTTCCCTTTAAATTTCATTGTCCATTATGCCTTTGGACAATGAACCCTATGGACTCTTAACACAAGAAAATTTTTCTTTTATTAACGCACCTAAACGTACCTATAACGTAAAGGTTCTTACGGTATCATCATAATCTCATAATCTCAGATTTATTAGGGTGATTAATTAAGAACTGAGCAGGCCTAATTCGGTTTTGAGAAAGAGTACAAAACAAAAACAGTTGGAGTAATTTGTGAAGCATACTTTGTGGCAGAAGATAAGACAAAGCCAAAAAAATATTATCTTCACCATTATTAAACTTTCGGGGTCACCTCCGAGCACATACAAGTGCCAACCCTTGCCTTGTTGGCCTTCAATAACCGAAGTCAATGCCAAGGATAAACACAGTTTTGAAAAAGTCAAGGAAACATTTTATTTTTCAGCCTTCAAAACTGTTTGATAACCCTCCCTGTTTGATAATCCACTTATTCATCCTCACTTGCAACCTTTTATGCCCTTTTCTTCTTACCATATGATATCCTTGTGGGGTGAATAACTTTCCATTTTGTTTTCACCGCCCACAGCTTCATCTTTCCATTTGTTAATCCGCTATCTGTTGTTGTTATTGTTGTTGCTGCTACTGGCAATATTTCGTATTGTTCTTAGCAGTTTGTGACAAGCGGCTTAACGGTACAGGGTCTTTGACACAATATATTTGCACAATTTCTTAAAATGTGAAACCCTGAAGATCCCCGAAGCAATATTTTTTGGGTTACCCAAAATATAATAATATTATTGTATTGAAATCAAATTAATATGTCACCAAAAATTATATATTAATCAAAATAAATAGGGGTGTGTGCCAGAGTCAAAAAAGTCATAACAAGGAACCAGAAGGGAACATTAGGGTATTTAAAAAAATGAAGAATTTCTATACGATGTAAAATTTTGAATTTATGGATTAAAGATAAAATTTGAAATTTGAAGCGCGACATAGATTTTCATATATAAATTTTGAAATGAGCAAATTACTAAATTGCTAACGAGGTAATGCCATACGAAATTCTTTTACTACGATCAAGAATTTATAGAGTACTTATTTCTTTTCTTCAATCCAAATTATTGATAAAAAATAGCTATCCCAGTAAATTCATTTAAGTTTTATCATTCGTTTTAGAAATCTCAAATGAAAGCAGTATCGAATTAAAAATTGGTCGTATTGTTGTTCTTATTGTTGTTGTTGTTGTTGTTGTTGTAGTTATTGTCGTCATTGCTCGAAAGTTGGCTGCTCTTTACTAAACCGACCACACTTAACCGACCACAAAAGCATGCTCCAGATGACTGCCAGCTACCACTGATGTCGGTGCTCTAGCTGTTGCTGCTTCGAGTATCGCCACTATTGTTTCTAAAGTGGTTCATCTGGTGGTGAATGTGGTTACCAAAGCTTTCTCTTCTTCTTACTCCCCAGACGAGGTGGAAAATCTGAAGAACAAATGGAACCAAGAACTCTCTTTTTCATATCCTGCCCCGTTAAAAAGTTGTCTGTAAAGCTTTGCCATTAGTTGCCTTGGGGTAGATTTTTGTTTTGAAGATTGTTGTTGTTAAATGGTCGAAAAATGAAATTTCATTTTTAGAGCCTTCTCCATATTTTATCCTTCTCTTTCAAAACACTTTTAATTTACGAGATTACTTTGAGAGTTGCTTTAAAACATTTTTAGTTAGAGACGTAAGTTCCGAACCGGAAGCACTAGACACTAGGTGTCATCGTCAGTAGTGGTGATAGGACAACACTAACGACAGCAACAATAATAAAAACAAACAACAGCATTAGGAACAACGACAACGTCTTTGACAGCAGAAGCAACAGAGTTGACCCACTTTTTCCGGGAATCATTTTGTTCTTTATTTGTTTTTTGCAAAGCTTTTAACGTTGTAAAACTCTATCGTAGCAGTGGATAAAATCGCAATATGATTTGGCAAATGTTATGAATTTTGCTCTTGAAAATTTCTATTTCTTTATTTATTTCCTAGGACGATCATTTCTTATTTTGCAGTCATGACTTTCCCATTTCATTATCTTACTTGTCTGTCTATTCGGGTGAATATCAAAACATTTGGAATTTTTACTTTCTTTGCCAGCACAAACAGAAAGCGTAATAAGGAATATGGAAAAAACACAAGGATGGTATTCCGGGAATCAACGGATGAGATTTCTATAAAAATTATTTTCCTTTTCTTTAATCCGAAATCAATAATCAAATATTTTGTAATTCAGATTTATGTTTTTTCAGTTTTTTCTTTTGTTTTCTTTTCGATGAAATTATAATTCAAATTTTTTATTACCTTTCTCTTCTTTTCTGAATTCGATATAATTCAAGTCAAGTTTTTGTATTAATTTCTCGTTATAATTATTTCTATATTAATTATAAATTAATTATGATTTATTTATTATTAATTCTTTTGTATTAATTTATTAAAATCATTATTATATACTTTTGTAATCCAGATTCTCTTTTGCTAAATTACTTTTCCATTTCTTTTCACTCTCAAACAACATAATGCAGTTTTGTTCTTTTCAGATTTTTCCACGGCCTTTCCTTAATAATTAATTAATTGAGTATTCCTTTTCTAAAATATTTTAAATACATATAATTTCAATAAATAAATAATATAATTTTAATAAATCATTTTAATAAATAATCATACTCTCGTACGTTTATACTCGTTCCAATAATTTCTTTTTTTTTTTGTTGTTGTGAATTCTCTACAACAATTTCTTTTATCAAAATATGGCGATATATTTCCATTCCTAATAAAAACAATTATTTTCTGTGTACTTAAAAGAACGTGATAGTTGTAAGAGCTTCGAGAGGAAACAAAATTACTCTCTCAATATTTAGGAGAGTAAAAACTTCGTTAATTTCTTTGGGGTTCCAAATTTTATGAGCATGTGCGAGCGTGAGAAACTAGAAACGGAATAAAAAAGCGCGTTAGAAGCTTTAAATGACAGATTGTTGCATTTCCTTGCATCAGGTCAGTTCATTTACCTTAGCGTTTGTGGAAACCATAAGTTTCGTGGAGTAGTGGTGGAGCTAATGAGCAATCAGACAGTAATTATGGACGGTGGGGCAGGACAAATAAAATAATACTTTGCAAAAATTTTTAAATCGAATGAATTTAATGACTTTTCCTTGGTTTGAACATAAATCGAATTATCATTAACAATTAGAAAACATTTGAAAATAAATTTAAAGTAATTAATTTTTTCCAAACCAAGGAAACTTGTGTAAACCCAAATTAAGTTTAATGTCGCAATTATAATTGCAAACTAAGCCAAAGCCTTCAGTTATTTTAACTCGAATTTTAGAGTGGTTTTAAAAATTAAGACGCTGCCATAAATTTAATTGAATTAATTAGAGAATGAATATTTAAAAACGAACTGAAATAAAAGAATGAATATTCTAACGAACTGAAAAAAGATATTATAAATAAATATCTAAAGAAAATTAAATTGACAAATTGTGGTTCGTTTATGTGTTACGCCGTAGCTCGTTGGTGAGCTTGTTTCGAAAGAGTATCAGAATTTTTATGGAAAATGAAAGAAAGACACCAAATGATAATTTTTTAATGCATTTTAATGTATTCTCGTCAAATTTCACGACTCTGTCGTCAATTGTGATCATATTTTCCACAGACAGGCAGACGGACAAGGCTAAATCGGCTCAGATCTTACCAATACTGCAGGACTTGCTCTGTATGCTTTATATGATATTTGGGTATATTTTTATATTTGAATTTTGTTTTTTTTATTTTAAGGCGTACTCATTATGCCGTGTGTTGTCATGTTTTCATAAATTTGTAAATTATCTATATGAGTTAGTTAGAATAAATTAATCAAGAAAATAGAATGAGACGACCATCTCCAAGTCATATATTTAAGATACAGTTATAGAATACATAAGCTTCGGCCAGACCGAAGTTATAGTTCTTCATGTTATTTTTGTTTTTGTTTTTTTTTTTTTGTAGGAGGTGAGTCTCTTGCTATTGTAATTGCTGTTGATGTTTTCACTATTTTATTAATTATTCAATTTATCCTGTTTATTCAATTGGACTGAATAAACTAAAGACATTTGCTACTTGTCGGCTATGCTAAGAAATCGAGCGATCATACTTCAATCAGCAACCACAAAAATATCAAAATAACAACTACCAATCATTCAGAAAAAGCAAAAGGAAAAAAACTAAGAATTATGCTTTAAAATCAACAACAGTTCAAAACGCCCTTGAATAATTTTTTGAAAATAAAAATTTACTCTTGGTTCATCGTAGGCTCGTCTAAAGTTGACCGTAAAATTATTCATGCATTACAATCCATTAGTCAGTCATTCAATAAATCAAGCCGCTGATCAAGGGCGGCGGCAAAATATCGTAATTGCTGGTCGAGACTCTGAAAAAACACGATAATTGGCTCACTACGCAAACAAAAGCCACATTGCCGCGATCACTCTTGATCGAACATTCAAGCTTTACACTCACTCGTACTTACCCGATCCACACTTCAATGAGCAGCTGATTATCATCAAAATCTTAATGGGCGATAAACTGAAGCAGTGGAAATGAAGCACTCAGACCCACCGACATAGATGCTTGCGAATGATCGATGACATAGCACACGCATTAGGTGGGTGTCTTCCTTCACTCATTAATTTTTGCGTTAAGCAAGTAAAGTGTTTGTCTTTTCTTTTTTATTTCGTTTAAAAAATTGCTGATTTGTATGAATTAATGCTTAATTTATTACCAAAATAAATAAATGCTATAGAGCCGAAAACAAAAAACAATAACAACATCAACGGCATTAGCAATAAAAACAAAAACGCGTCGAATAAGAAATGCGATAAACATTCTTGACTCGGTCCGATTAATTTCTAATAAAATTAATAAAAAGTAAACAAAGCCAAAATGGAGCGGAACGTACAAATTATAGATAAAAAAGGGGACCAGACGAGAAATCGGACGAAGAAAAATGAGTGGGAAATAGTTGAAAGCTGGTGGAAATTATTGTAAAGAAATTAAGTTCAATAAATATTGATCGAACCCTTTTTGAACCATTCAAGCAGATGATGATTGCAGTAAATAAATATTTATTTGTTTACTTATAAATAAAAATTTATTGAGTTATTTAATTATTATTCACATATGGATCATATGTTTGTATACATGTGTGTTGCACAGCATGTGGGTAGGTGTATGTTAGATAAATCTTTTCATCCTTTTGCTCGGAACTTAAAAGACTCTCTAAAGGAAGAAATCTTTACAATTACAATAAATATTAAAATTAGGTAGATGCTACTACTTTCGTCACCTTTCAGGGTACTATTCAAAATAAAAATACTATTCAAAAAAAAAAACTGCTAAAATTACGAAGAAAATGTTAGAAAAAAAATATGTTAGCCTTTGCCAGCAAATTTGGAAGAAAATTAATAGTTATCAATCTTCTCATTCTTATTAATATTGCGAAATTATATTTAAACATGAGTATTAATCGAATTTTTCTATGTATCGAAATTTTTCTACGAATTTTTGTTTTCTTTGTTTGATTTGTCTCCAATTTTTAATCAAATCAATCATTTACAAATGAAGTGCATCATAATCCCATGAAAACAATCCATATAATTTTCAAAGATGCTTGACCCTTTTTGTGGTAAAAGGTTAACCCTTTAACGGTTTCACTCAGTTCTCTTTGGTAGTAAAATCCTGGTACGAAAAACTTTAAAGGTTTGCACCTCTGCTAACAATCTGGTCAATGAAATGAAAACGCACTAGAGACTTTTATTGCAGCTTTACTTTATAAAAGCTTTATTTTAAATCTTTTAAAGATATTTGATTTACAACTTTTGAAAAGCTTCTTTAATTACACATTTGAAGCTTTAATTTATATGATTCTATCAGGTAGATTTTGCTTCCTTCCTTAAGAGACTTTTTTATTTTTCTTTCGTTTTCTTCTCTTTTTAAATAATTGTAATAAATTCGGGATTCATGTAAGAAAATCCGATAAAATCATTTTGATCCAAATTCATCATGAATAATTTATCGGTTGGTGTTAAATCGGTTTTCTCCACCGTGAAAGTCTTATCGAAGTTATTGATATCCTTGCGATGTTTCTAATTTACGATTAAATTTTTAAAAAATGTACATAAATTTTTTTCTTACTTTTTACAGAAACACGGGGGAACTTACGATTTTTGGTACAATTGGCGGTTCCATTTCAAGGGCAGCCGCCTTATCCCAATCAACATTTCGATAGAAGGGATGAGTTTTAATCTCCTGTACACCATAATTACCCGCACCCAAACGATTATTCGGCTTCTTTGCCAAAAACTAAATCAATATTGAATAGAATATCATTATTACCAGCAGCGTCTCATGATTGCTACCACAATGTCTACGCCTCACTACAAAATCGTACTCACGCTCGTTATTACATCCATCGCTTCTTGATTAAAGAATTTCGGAAATACTGCTTTCTTTTCTTTAATATTTCTAAAAATAGTTTCATCATCATCTCCCTCGAAGGGTGCCTGCCCTGACAACAACTCGTAGAGCAACACCCCGTAAGACCACCAGTCAACGACATAATTATACGGTTCATAACTGACAATCTGAAAAATCGAAGGAAGAGAATCAAGAGTCGAGGAAGAAGAATTCGTTTAACATAAAGGAGTGGTCCAGATCTGGATCTGTTTGCTTACTTCGGGAGCCATATAACTATTAGTACCGCAAAACGTGCGCGTAGTATCACCAAATTCGTAGAGTTCTTTAGACAACCCAAAGTCACCAAGTTTTATATGACCATCCATATCCAAAAAGATATTGTCAAGCTTCAAATCGCGATAAATTATTAATTTTTCATGTAGAAAGAAAAGGGCTAAAGCTACTTCAACAGCATAAAACCTAAAAATCAAAAAGAAATAACAAATTTCTTAAGATATCTTAGCTCATTGTATATTTTTTCTTACATTGCAACAGATTCCTTAAAACGTCCATACTGTTGCATATGATACATAAGGTCACCACCCTTACAATATTCCATAACAAAATAGAGACGATCCTTAAATGAGAAATTAAGATTATTAAAGGATGTATGCATTGTGGAAAGGAGAGACAGAAATAGAAAAGACAGTATAGTGAATAATGGCACAACACTGTTTCAACACTGCATGCAAATCTTTACGAACAATAGTATTGAACTATTCCATATGCCCATTATAGACAACTGTCACATAGAACTGTTATACGGAATTGTTATATCGGACAATCAAGTTGATTTTCTCTACCGAACTTGCACTTCGATGTTTTATATTAAACCTTTTTATGAAATTGTATGATAGGGCCGTTATATCGAACTTTAGTCTGACATGTATAACTTTTTTCGCCTAGAACTGTTATGTCTAACACTTGCTGTTTCAAATGAGAGAACTATTACATAATTGTCTTAGAATTATTGCATTATAGCATATAATTTTCATTTTACATTTTATCACAGAACTGTTGTATCGAGTTCTTGCGTCAGTTATCGCATCGAACAGTTGCATCGAACTGTCGTATCGGACTGTTGTATCTACCCTGAACACAATACGTCCCCGTGCATACTGTGGAACAACACTTACCATAGTCTGAAAGCATGAGTGAAGAGAAACTAAAAATGGTGGCTTTCCCGATAATGCCAGAACATATTTCTCCGTCATTGGCAATTCCATATCGTCAGTTTGTATGATGACATCCTTACGTAAGACTTTTACAGCATACAATTCATCGGTACCACGACGTTCTGCTAAAAATACTTTACCGAATGATCCTTTTCCAATAACTTTCAAAAAATTAAAATCTGAAGCACGTATCATATCACGTTTGCTCATATTGTGTGGCATATCCTTGTTATCCATACGACGCTTGGGCTCACGTTTGTCCATCTAAATTGAGGAGGAAACAATCATAATTTAAGTATGTTTAAGTAAAAAAACCATAGCCTAAATTAAATTGAATTCTTACCTTCACCTCATCCCGTAGGCGGGCAATATCATTGACTGCATCCGTGCAAGGAATATTATAATGTTCACCCTCGACTTGAGAAAGGAATTTATACCAACCATCAATGGGTTCCTAAGGAACAATAGAGAGAAATTGAAGAGACTTTTGATTTTTTATCGCCCAAACAAAGACCTTTTGTATTTCGTCCAAACTAAAGGAGAATGATCCCATGAAATCGTTACGTGAGGTACGATCCCAATCCCAAACTTCAACAAGCAAACGTTTATCACGATCTTCCGGTTTGATCTCACTAAATAATTTGTTTGTGATTTATAAAAATAGATTTGAATGTAATTGTACATCCTTTTATTCATTCAAATCCGTGAAACTTACAAAGTGAAAGTCTCGTTGAAGGTCGGCGATAGATTCTTCTGTACAGTCTTGGTCTTCTTTTTGGTACGACCGCTACGATCAGGATGTAATTGTACCGCAACATAAGGATCACTAAGGCCATTGGTATCCATTGGTATCAAATTGCACGCCTCCTTGACTGCAATAAATACCCCAAACATATTAATCAGCCAGCATCAATCAAACAGATCATTATTTGGCCAGATTAGACTGTATGACTTACTTTCAACCTTAAGGACACCACCCTTTAATTCGACATACAATAACAGACGACCACGCACTTCACTGATATCAGCACCGCATAACGGCGCCACCTTCTCCTTACAATTATGATGTATATTCAGTTTGCAGTCTAAAAATATATTACTTGTATTTTTTCTCAATTTATTCAAACAACTTAGACACAATCTGCATTTTTCTTATACCAAACCGTCAATCATTAATCATCATAATTCTCAGCTCGTACTTACTATCACACTGCACACCCTGATGGGCTACTCCATGCAATAACATGCCACATTCATCGCAAAAGGTCGGTGCCGTGTAAGTGGTTGACACCCATACATGCTTGACTTTGGCACAGTCAGCATCGATGTCGGTGTTCTGGCCGGGACATTTAAAAACTACCAGGTTGCTACATTTCTGATGGACGTTGAAACGACATTCTAATGCAATCAATCGTAAGAACGTTGACAAATATGGAGAAATAGATAAGACGAAATTTATTGAGTAAGTAGAGGGAGGGAGAAAGAGGACGAGACATTGTACTTTAGTTTACCTTCACATTGAAATCCTTGTTTACCGAAGCCCCTGAAAAGAGAAAATTTCGAAGGTTTGAAGTCACAATTTAAGATTCTTAAAACCTCCGAAAAACCCCTTAATGTCATTAAGCATATCATTAAGGGGTATTCTTTGACATATGAACCTTTTGATCCTTTCGAAATGCCTCAACAAGTCTCTTTTTTAATAAATTCTTGACAATTTTTTCCGCAGGATATGCAGAAGACTGTACAATCGTTTTAGAAGAAAACATAAAAATTTGAAAGGTCCGCGTATTTTTTGGTCGGTCTATAAATAAATCGTTCGTCATTAGTAATTGTTCTCTAGAACGCACACTAATAGCTGAAATTTCGTCCCTCGAATCCGGACATTAATCATAATTTTGCTACTACTGAATTCTGGTTTTGGAATGTATTCACTTGATTAAAAAGAAAAATCCATAATTTTCGATAAATACATTAAATACTACGCTTGCAACCCCTTAGTACTTTATTCTTTATTAAAGGACTCACCAAATGAAATCTTTGCACTGACCGCAATACGTTGGTTGTTTGAAAAAACGTACCGCAAATTTATGACCATTAACCATAATTAAACCCTTTCGTTTCATCGCACCCTTACGTAAGCGATTCTTCATGTAATTCGTAACATTTGCATCGCCAGCAATTTCTGCTAAATCAGCAGGAACTGCTGGTGCAACGGCAGCTGCAGCCATTTTAGTTGTTGGATTTCAACCTTTAAGGATAACGGTAAGGACAATAGTCCAGGAGCAGTTTTTTGATTACTGAGAAAAAAACAAAACCGATTTTGTATCGATGTTGTACCGTCGGAAACCACTCTCGAGAAGCTACTAAACAGCATATGAGTCGTAATAGTTTTGCATTCGTGCAAAACCAAACCAACCAAGAAGCCTCAAGAATGCAGAACAAAAATAACCGAGTGTTTTTTAATTAAAAAGAGCATTAGTAGAGGGTTGGAATGGAATTTTATTATAGAATATTTTAGTTCAGTAGTCCAAAAGTCTAAATTTATTTAATAGAAAAATAACTATGGTACCAAAGTGGTTAAAGGTAAAAAAACAGAAAATGTCTTTCAGTCTTTCCTACGACGATTTTGACCCATATGCAACACTGCAGTCACGTGCGTGGCCATGGCACTTGGGCCTTTAGGCAAAACGACACGTATTTTTCCTTCATTATCGATCTCATAATGTCTACCGTCAGAACACTCTTCTAATTTCTTGCCACTGCCATTGCGTTTACTACCGCTACCAGCGTGAATTATATTGCAATATTGTCCGGCTGGCAACCCCGTTTGCACAGTAACCTTCATCTCATGATGAACATCATTATTGAGCGCAACAAAACCAACTCGTCCACGGGAAAATGCCACTTGATTGCCGCCGTTATCCCACCACCAATCCACGGGACTATCCCAACCGACTAAATTACGGAACTCTACCATATTTACAATTTCAGGCCAACGATGCTCACAAACCCAACCGCTATCAACCGTGTCACAAAGTCCGTTATTTAAAAATGTGGGCGATTTTATACGTTCACCGCTGGATGAAGTGGTGGGTGGACCTGAAGATGTAAGTGAAATCATAATCGATGAATAAACTTCTTAACGAATTATTACCAACCATTGTCGGTGTTATTGAACGCATAGGAGCTCATGACTCTGGTAACTTTTCCATAAGGATGAGCCAACATGAAAATTGTTGCCAGTTTATATTGTTCTCCATTTTTGTGCGTGAGTACATCGGCACCACCAGCTCCGTGTCCGCGTTGATTGTCGTGATTATCGACGAAAACGATAGCATCTCCGGAAGGCAAGAAACCCCATTGAGGTCCCCAATTTATTAGCCAACGTAATTGATTACCGCCACGAAAGACTCGACCGATTTCTGCGGAATGTCTGAACTCGGTGACAACACCAAGATGGGTGTAATCCGTGCTGAAAAGAGAAAGGCAGATATATAGATAAATATTGATGAATAACAAAATGCAGTTAATTTTAGTCTTATAATGAGTTTGAAACACTTTTAGATAACAAAATCTTTAACACGGTTTTTACACTGCCTTGATACAATCGTTTTACACGGTATTGAAACATTGTTTTCTAACTAGTTGTCGGTTTTTTATTAAACACTTTCTATACGGTTTTTACAAGATTTTCGTGTGTTCTTCAACGAGCTCGCTTATACAATTTTTATACGATCCCTATCGGAATTTTGAATTGACAACTATGTGGTCAGACGCGAGATCGCAACAGAGAAGACGTCACAGAATGCTTACCTTTTGATTGCTTCACCGCCTAAATCGATAACTTCTTGATAAATAAACGGTCTAGCATTTCACGGAAAATTGAAATTCTGATTCAAGTCAATTAGTTGAGTGTAGATAGCATTCAAATCATGTGGCCACATATGCTTGGCCGCATCCACACGAAATCCAGCTACACCCATTTCAAGTAAACGATTCATGTAATTGACAATGGATTTGCGTACGTGAGGACGTGTCTGATTAAGATCTAGCAGAAAATTCAATTGACAATCGCGCACTTCTACTGCATTATTATAATCGCTTATTAAGCAAGGCGTATTGAAATCTTGTGGGCCGTAAGGTACGGCAGGAAATTCCATTTTATCATAATATGCCACAGAACCGGCTGTGCCATTACTTTTGCCCGCATTTACACCGATCATATGATTTATGATGGCATCAACGTAAACGCGTACCCCCGAGCGATTACAGCCAGCAATCATTTCACGTAATTCGGTCTCGCTGCCGGAACGGGATTGTAGTATGTAAGACATCGGCTGATAACGCTCCCACCACGGGCGAACCACTTTGGATGACGTAATAATGCGGTACTCATTCGGCGGAGAAATCTAAAATAAAAAGCACAGTCAAAAATATCAAAAAGAAAATCAAATAAAATCAGCGTTTTGGGATTAATGAGTTGCATTCAAAAGATAAGCTTTGTCAAAAAGAATGGGGAGAACAGTCGGAGTTAAAGCTAACAAGATGGAAATATAAATTTGGAAATATGGAAATATAAATTTAATAGCAAAAGTAGTTTAGCAACTTGATTGAGATTTAGTTACCTGAACGCCGCCATACCCTTTGGGTCCCAGGAAGTCTTCACATTCCTTAGCTATATCCAGCCAATTCCACTCAAATAGGTGAACGATAGTGCTTCGGTTACCCACAAAATATGGATTCTTTTGTGCTGACACGAAATTTATTACGAGACAACTAATTAAGGTAATCGACACTAAATCGAGAAGTGAAATTCGCACAGTTTTCATATTCATTATTGAATGATTTTCGTCTGACTAACGGTTCTAATTACTGATTGCGGTTCTTTCTGATTTTAATATTTCGTTACTGATTCGGACACTTATTAGTGAAAAAATTAATCACATGCTAACTTGAAATGTTTATATATACAATATTATCAACAATATCACTAAAACCCTCAAGCAATGTGAATTCGTGTTTATTATCAAAACTTAAGATCGTAATGATAATGAAATGGTGAAAAAAACAAAAGTAATTTAGAAGTATTACGTAAAAATTCAAGTTTTATGCAATACCTTTTTTAATATCATAAAATTTTATCGTATTCTGGTTTTCAAGATACCCGTGAGTCACTTAATTGCAGCCAACTTCTTACTCGATTTGAGCGTAAGTCTCTGAAAATACAAGAGTGGAATGATTTTAACAAACAAACTACAAAAAATTTTTAAAATGTTTATAAACATATTAGTATACACTATATTTTTAAGCGGTCATTCAATTGAAGTGCTATTTTGTCGTTTCAAATAAAAGTGCTCAAAACTCAAATCTCCTCTCACATTTATTTGAGTAAATTCATGCGATTTAGAAAAAAAAATTAGAATGGAGTGGAATGATTAGAATTAATTCATGAAAGGGAAACTTTGAGTTTAGAAAAAAAAGCACTAAAAACTCAGGCTTAAAGTGATTAACCGTTTTAAAGAGCACACATTTTTAAGAGAAATAAAATTTGCATTAGATGCACTAGATTTCACTTAAAATCCACTTGAAAATAATAATTAATTTGTCTGTCAAATTGGCATTATTCGCTTCGATCTAGCTTCAGTTCAATTGCAATAAATGTTATTAACAATAATTCTTATAAAGTGCTAATAGAAATTAATAATTTCTCTCTCTCTCTAAACTATAACCCAGAATTCAGAGTAAAAGCAAATACTTTTAAACACACAAGCATGCTAGCATACCGTCATGCACTGCATTACCAGAAGGCAATTACCTCCAAAAATTCTTTTACAAGTATTGGTAAATATACAATGCATGAAACCTGCACACGCACGTACACATACACGCAAACCTAAACACAAAAATCCACTCGTACTCATTCATACGCGATTTCACCCACAAAAACTCATCCCGGTCATAATCAGGTTTGACGTCACTACAATACCAGAAGACCTCAATTTTCAGTATCCGCATTCTACCCGCGCCCGAAGAAGACCGGTCGTAAGTTTCTTCTCGCCCATCCACCCACAACAACTCTCGGCAAAATCCTCTTTCTCTCCGGCCAGTAAATCATTCAATGCCTTTGCATCTAGATAAATTCGGGGTGAAAATGATTTGTTTATGTATCAGTTCTTCTTTCATGTAGTTCATTGTCTTCGGAACCTTCTTTCAGTTCAGTCTTGAAAGATTGTCAAGCATTCAAACTCTGCTTTTCTTTTCAACTATTAATCCATATATTAAATTTTCTCTCTTCTCTGTTCTCCTACAACTAGTCTTCTCTTTTCGTTCTCTTTCACAGGAAGCAGAAAGAGATTTTTGATTTTTCTCTTCTTTTTTCCCTCTCTAATTTAGAGCTCATACTTGTCATCCCTGTTATTCAGCATTTATTTTAATACCCTACACCCGAAGGGTTAGGCTATATTAAGTTGGATCTTAAGTTTAGATATGACAAAGTATATATATTTCGATTCACAATCATCTCCGGAGTCGATTTAGCTCTGTCCATCTATGTATGTGTGTTGGGGTGTTTGTCCCAGGTCTGTCAATCCGCCACATCAATGGAGAAATCACTACAAGAGAACGAAATTATGTATTAACGAAATTTTTCACGAGTATCCTCTGTTATTATGAATGAAACCACGCCCATTTCTAATTTTCTAATATATCTATATATCTACAATATATATGTTAATATTCTAATATATCCTAATATTCTAATACATCTATATGTGTGATTCATTTTCAACGTTTATGAACGGAATTAGAAGACACAATTTTATTCTCGAATTCTCGCACGAATATTAAGTTACGGTTATTAAATAGTGGCACGTGTACTATTATACTATACTATGTGTGAGACTTCTTTAAGAAAAGTTTTCTCTGTTGAAGATGATTTCGTAAATCCAAATTAAATAAGAAAAGCAAATGCAACATTAAAAGCGTCGCGACCTCTCAATGTACAACCAAACTATTAATTTATACAACAGGTGTAGAGTATATAGACCTCGACCAGTCCAAATTTGGCGTTCCTGCTTATTTTCATTTTAATTGAATTTATTCAGTTAATTAATTTTAAATATTCATTGGCGTAAGATATTGAAGAGTTTGCGCTTGCACGTGCATAAATTCATCAATCAATAGAAATGACAAATGGCGGAGATTTAAAAATGGTATAATGTGAAAGAAAATAAAATGTGTTCCTTTCTTGTAATCACATTAATTTTTGTTGACTTTTAACTCAATTTCAAAAGTATTTTTATAACCTCAAAATTGTATAATTTTCTGGTGTGGTATTTCCTTAATGGAAACTGTTTTACTCCTACATTCGTTAGAGTGATGTCTGGAGTGAAGTCTAATATAATTTAAGGACCATTCAAAAAGTTCCTAAGTACTCTTCCATTGCCCTTTAAGCTTAGAGTTTCCAAAATTTCCTTTAAAAAATATTTTATTCTGACTTATCTTTATTTTTTACATTCTCTGGATTCTAGACATATTTTAAGTGTTTAACATTTAAAGGGTTGTCCTTTAAAGGATTTCTAAAAGTTCTATAACCCTTTTTTCTTAGACTATTTAAAGTTAATTTTAATGAATCAAATTTTATCAAAGCTAACTTTATCTTTACTTGTTAAACTTGTTAAAGAAGCGTCCAATTTTAATTTGAAAAATGGATAATTTTTAGTCACAATTTTTGAGAATAATTCTTACAACTTTCACGAATTTAATATTGAATTTGAAATTAAAAATATGGAATATTTGTTAAAATATATTCTATTGATTTTACTCATACACACAAACCCGCACACACAGACATACGCGAACAAATGCCTTACTACAAACATTATTCTTAAAATAAGTCAAAGTGAGAGAAATGAAAGAAAATTATGATCAGACTCTTAAAATAGAAATGCATACAAATCAAAAAATAGAATAACAGAAGGAACAAAAAGAACAAAGGACACCCCCAAAATGAGAGAAACCTTTTTAAGGACAACGTTTTCGATGATGACGTCGATAAAAGCTAAAAGTAAGTCATGGCACCGCAGCGCGTGAACAATATCGCAAACATACTGTAAATACAATCACACATATACACGCACATAGATCCACCGACACATACACACAAAGTAAGATAGATGACAATTACCCAGAACAACATCCGCAAAGTGAAAAAAGCATTTTTCAGATTTGAAGCGTGCAACGAAATAAAACAAAACATGGTGTTTATTTAGTTGAAGAAGACGAAGATTTATATATGAAATAACTAAGCAATAATACAAATATCAACCATATACAAATGATTTCCTTTAAAGAAAATATTGTCTTTATAAATAATTTCCGCATAAAACACACTCAGACCATGATATTATCCACCAACCTCCAGGCTCCGACTTTGTTTCATCTTCCAAAGTTCTTCTATACACCAAGTGCATGACAAGGAATATCTCAAAAATGAATGAACATCTATGGAATAAAAAATATATGCGCAAAATCTTAAAAATTATGAGTAGTGGGCTCGAGTGTTCCCTAACGGCTATCATATCAATCACTAAATACACGACTGATCACACAGTACATCGTTGAAGTATTACAGGAAATCTGCGAATTCTCTGGTACTCCCATTTTGATCGGTACTCCCATCGCTCTACAATGTGTTTGCGGATTTATTATCTAAAGCAATTCAAAATAGCTTGTACAGCTCTTTATTTCAAGTGGTTGTTGGAGAATAAAAAATGGAATTAATCTCTTAATTTTGCTAGATATGTATGTGTATGCTAGCGGATACAGGTATTTGCTAAGAGAGCATATGGTATGCTATTCTTATGCTATTAATATCGCCGATTATTCGCCGGCCAGTAATGAATTAGTTGCGGGTCCATTGTTAAAGCTTTTGTTGAACTATATTGAAGGATTCATGTATGTAAAGTTTTTACAGTGGGTCAAATAATATAAAATGTTAGTAAAAGCAAGAGATGTAAAATGATATGACGATATATTTAAGAAATTTTAATAAAATGCGATGTAATCAAAAAGCGAATAATAGTTATTAGAATTGACCCTCTATTATATTTTATCGCAAACAGTAGTAGTCGAAACATCCTTAAACCGAACTCCATCACAACATTTTTCATAATTAAAACGAATGATTAATAACTAACTGAGATTTGATTTTTTTCAAATCACTCCAATAAGTTTAGTAAAGTAATTTAAATAATTTTACTTAATTACCCTTTAATTTTATTTCGATTGATACTTTCAAAATTAATCGATATTCTTCTTTAGTCACAGAAATTTTTTTCCAATAATAATACATTCTACAACACATCTCGTAACTAGAAAACAAGCAGAAAATAAATAAAAAATCAGGGGTAGAGATTGTAAAAAGCCGTTGGCAAAACATAAATAAACTCAATTCTTTCTAAAAAAGAAAGATATACGTAAACGAAAAACACACAGCGTGATGAAAACCATTTACGTCATCATTTCTGTAGAATTTACCCGGTTTGAGGTTTCAAGGCAGCCTCTTCTCCGGCAAATGGCAACCACCCTTCACCCGTTCATAATCTACCACCCATGAGCAACAACAACATTAAACAATAACACCAACAAGAAGCTTGAAAAAGGAGGGCAAGTCAACATTTACTATAGAGCCAAAACAACAATGAAAACAACACCAACAAAAACTACACTTATACTAGAAAGAGCAGAAATAACAACAAAAGCAACAAATGCCACAACGTGAATAGCGAGAACCATAACAATAATCTCTTACAGTATCAAAATCTATGCAAGAAACTCTTTTGTAATCATTGAGCTCAAAGCTTTGTTTACACTCTTTAAAATCGTTAACATCTTAGTTATTCCCTCCCACTTCCATAAATTCCCTCTACTTGCCTTTTGTCCTCAATAAAGTATCAAGTAATCACGCACGATATTTCATCGTTGGTCCCATTAACTTTTTCTTCTTAAACTCTTTGACGACAAACGGGCAAATTCAAAATTCGAAATTAACCGAATATATTGAAAGTGTTGAGGGCTAGGATGTATTAGATACAAAAAAAAATAATTTTAAATAAAAGTTTATTATAGTTGTGAAAGCAATGAGACGATCTCAAAACAGATCTCACGCTTCTGAAAAATCACTAGCGCAATAAATACATGAATATTCGTCACTGATTCCTAAAATCTTTCCTTCATGAACGAAATAAATTGAACTTTTGTAAGAGCGCGAGCTGACTTCATTGAAGTGAATTACAAAAGAGCTTGCAAATCTTTGGAATTTGAAATTTGGAAGGGCGGATCAGACTGTTGCGGCGGCTTCTGGCAATTGTTTACGCGGTTTCGCCTGTTTTACTTCTGCCTGAGTGCTTGGGTGAGCATCGAGACTTGCGCATTCAAATAGCATTCAAATTTTGTTGTGGCAGCATAAAAGTTATAATTGTTATTGCAGTTTTTATTATTGATATTGTTGTTGTTATTTTTTTTTATTGAAAACAAAGAGCTCAAGATATAGAATGGCATTCAGTTTGCAAACATTAGATGTGTCGAGAGCGTGTCTGTTGATTAAGAAGAGAAGAATTTGAAGAGTCAGTTGGCGAAAAATACAACTGCTCGAGAAAATGGAAGCAAAAAAGTGAGCTATTGATAATAATAGAGAAAGAGAGAGAGAGATTTATAATTGAAATTAACGATTAAGCGACGTAGGGTTTGAGGACCAACATTTGCCGTTTCAGGATTTTGTTCCTTTTTTTGTCGTCCGGAAGTTTGCTTCTTTTCCACAAATTAGTCGAAAAATTTAAGCATTTATGAATTTCACATTTGGAGCAAGGATTTATAAAGTTTTCTTTTGAATTTTTTGGCATTAAAATTTATTCAAAGTTTCAAAAATATGAATCCTTATTATCAGATTCATGCACTTATATATTTAGTCCTCGAAACTACTAGTATTAATCTAAAAAAATGCCAGTTTACCGCGACAACAACAATACAAAAGAATTAACACCAATATTGAAGCATTAATTGTATTAAAATGAAGAGAGAGAGAGAGAGAGAGAAAGCTGAAGGTTGTGTCATTTAAAATTGTATGAAAGAACGAAGTAAGAAAGAGCAGTAGCTATTAAAGAGAACAAGATGTCAGTCTTAGAGAAGGGTTATCAAAAAAGAGAAAGCAGGAGAGAATTTCCATTAGAAGCAACGCAGAAAAATCAGAAACACACACAGTCGCCAAAACATACCCTCGCGGTCAACCCGGTGCAATTTCCAAGAGATCCATGGAATGTAACTTTGTTTTATGTTTTCCCATAAATGTCAAAAAATCAGGGAAAGTCGCACTGGAAAATTAGTTGTGTTGATGCCAAAAAATGTCAGCGAATGTGCAGAATACAAACGACCTCAAAAAATTATTGCACGCAGTCGAAATTAAGACGCGGTGTTGTGCGGTCGTGGCGAATCGAAATGAAAAACGTTTTCAATGGTCACGTGCACTATAAAATATAGATGAGAAGAAGAAGAAGAAAATAAAATTAAAACATAAAATTTGACAAGAACAAAAACCGAGAAATATCGGTAAACGAATGTCAATTAATTTAGAAAGTAAATCAAAGAAACAAAAAGGAAAAACCGGTAATAAAAAAATTCAGAAAATTGCAAGAACTCTTAGACAAAGTTGTAACCACGTAAATGCATATTAGTCGGTTGCTTTTCGTGTTGGCCGAAATGTATTAAAGAATTCTAAATTTTTGTAAAAATATTGCAATATAAATTTTCTAACTACGCACTTATTACATTATTATACGTCTTTTCATATTCTCTTTTCTCATCCGTCTTCTCATTAATCCATGCCAATACCATTCTCCTCCCCCGCCCCTCCCCCTTTCTAACCACCACAAACACCGAATTTTTTTTTACCTGGGAAAAAGAAGAAAATGTGCCGCAACTCACGTCCTTCGTTTAGTTTCTCTTCGTTCATGCAATCGCTATTTTCTTCTTTGTTACGTTACGCTCTCTACACCCTCATTATTACTCCCACGAATATTACTCCCACTGAAGTAACGACCGCATCGTGTCGGTTTGGGTTTATTCGATGCAGCCTCGGTGTTATCCAGACACGTTAGATGCTGTTTGCGTGGGCTACTGCGACATTTTCGATTGACATTCGTTGGTGGACCATTCGCTGGTGAAACACGTGGCCGCATCTCAAAAATCTAGTCAAACGGAAAATTTCTACCGAAGCTCTCACACACTTGCACGCGCATAAACGCACAACGGTATAATTTTTTTAATGTGATAAGGAGTTTTTTATAAAAAATATAAATGGAAATGTTTTCAAAATAAAAAATTGTAAAACGTTTATTTAAAAAATGAAATAAAATACATAAGCGAAGGATTTAAATATTAATTCTCTAAAAAGTGTTAAAACAATCTTTGAAATTTATTAAGTTGTATTAATTGCATTTAACTAACATGAATTCAGTATAAATTATAATTAAACTTGTAAGTGTAAGTAAGTAAGTTATTCAAAGTAATAAAATGTTAAATTAAATAAATAAAATAATTTATTGAATATATAGATAAAATCATTGAATAAGATATTAATCAGTAATTAATCCATAATCCGTAATAATCGATAGTAGCTAACTAAAGATATCCTTCTTCTAAATCAGAATTCGTAACATAAATTGCCAAATAAGAAAATAATTTTTTCTCTGTTATTTTTTACTATGAAGTCTAATTTGGAAAAAAATATTTTCCTTAATTAATTCAAAAATAATTTATCCTACAATTATTAGCAGGATAAATTAATAAATTTCTAATTTAAAAAAAAAATCAAAATTCAAGAGGAAAAGGCTAAACAGCGTGTGAATTAAATTAAATATAAAAAGCGAGCGATTGATTAAAACGTCAGCAATCAATATTGTTGAAGCATTTTCTGTTAATAAATATAATTCAAGGTATAAAGTAAAATAAGTAATAATAAGAAATAAAAAACAAAAATACTTTCAGTAAGAGGATGTAAAATTAACTTAAAAATAAATTCTTTTGAATAAAAAACAAATAATAAAATGTAATAGCAAAGGAGTCTAAGAAAGGTGGAATAGCATTAAACTATTACTTAAAAAATTACCTTGATTTATTCTGAGTTTACAGAGTTTACACTTATCATTACACATGAGTAGATTAGCATAGAATGATTAGCATTGGAATGATTGATTTACTAATTATTTCCATCTTTCACCATTTTTGTAAAAAAGATTTTACTATAATATCATTATTTCACTATATGATCACTTTATTATAATAATTTATTAATAACAATTTCATTGTATATGATCACTTTTTAAAAAAAGCAATTTTGAATTACATTCCCACATATTGGATGTTGCTTATACGTCACGTTTTACGCCAAGTGAGTGCTTTAAGAGTCATTCAAAAGTAAAAACACTTAAGTCTGAAAAGGAAAAAATGACAACTGTTTGGAAATATTAATAATTTTTTATATATAATTATTATATTAACTGAAACATCATTTTCTCTCAGATCTAGGAAGTACTATAAAACGCATACCTAATAAATAAAACCAATCGCCATAATTTATTGGTGCATTTACAGAGTTTTTAAGAACATCTTACACTTTACACTCCAGTTAAAAACCTTTGAAAAAAAGTTGTAAAATACAAAGTTTTATCGAAATTGTTAGTCACGACAAATTATTAAAATCAAGCGATTCTCCTAAAAATTATCAAAGGTGGATATTCTATCAATAATTAATATTTTATTTTAGCAAAAATATTATTTTATATATTTAGATTTTTCAAAAATTACGAAAATATAGAAAAACATATTAAAATCAATGCAAGTTAACGTAAAAATTTAAGGAACAAAGTATATAAATAATGGCCAAAGATGAAAGCTCTTAAATTGAATTTAAGTAATTTTATTTTATTGGTCACACAAACTTATTGAAATAGAGGAAATATCATAAACCCCAACTAATGGAAATTGTTACAGTTTGCAACCAAACAACAATAACTAATATATCGCGGAGAAACATGCATTTGCACAAGATAAAAACGAAATAATGAACGAATGAAAGAACGAATAAATGAGTGAATGAAAGAATGAATGCTGAGAAAAAAGGATACGAACCTAATGGTTTGTAACAACAAAATAAATAACAAAAATCCTGCAAAGGATTAGATACGAAAACAACATTCATAATAATACTAAAAAACAACAACAATAACAAATGTATCATGAACAACAATAACGGCAACAAGAGCGTGGCATTAGCATTATAAAACCACAACTTTTTTGTAATTCCTCTCCAATCAGGCAAAGTTTCGTTGACTGAATACGGGTCAAGGTTTTTGAAAAGACTATTTAGCTGCAGGACCAGCAGCATCAGCAAAGACTGCAACCAACAAGAAAAGGAGAAGAAGAACAAGCACAATCTACTAAAGAAACTTATAATATCAAATGTAATTTTTAAAAAAAAATAGAAAAAATGAGAATAATATAAAAATCGACAAGAAACGAAAGAAATACTTATATTTATTGAAATAATAAAAAAGAAAAAGGTCAATACGATAACCCGGATAAAATTAAGTTATCATGAGAGGAAACAAAAGAAAAAAATTGAATTTAAAAAGAATGAGAAAATGTTGGACTAGTTGGGAATTTTGGTTTTTAATGTTTTTAATAATAAAAACTTCGCATGTGCTTCAACGAAGATTCTAACAATTCATAATTTTCCTTTTGTTTTGCAGTAAAATAATAATAATCAGATTTTCATTAAATTTTTACTTCAGGAGCAAATAAACACATAATATCGTGATATATAATAATTTCTTTCTATAGCGATTCCCATTTAAAAAACTTCATTAATGTTTTGTAATAAACCTCGAGAATTTTGACATGTTTTCATAAATATTCTTTATTCAGGGAGAATTATTCAGCTTCAAATTCGTTACAGCAAGAGAAGTGTGAAAGGGCGTTCAATGTATTATAGGAAACCGGTCTGACTATTAATGTAATTCGTCTAATGACTTCAACTGTGTTATCATTTGAGACTATTTCCTATAGCTGTTGCGGCTAATTTGATCCCATTAGTGGCAGTCAGGATGGTAAAACATGGCAGTTATGCCTAGGTCTTGCAGAGAGTTCTTCAAGTTACAATTCATTATTCCAGATGTCGCGGAAATTAGTAGAGCATTCCATAATCCCTGCCTGACCCGCTAGGAATTATTGTCAATTAAACGAATTCCTAAAAAAGGAAAACAAGATTCCGCCGTTAAAAACCGCAAAAGGGCAATTGGTCATCTTTGCTTAGAAATTGAAGAAAACCTTTATCCATGGTACTGGAAAATCAGATGCAACAAATGAACTGATATAGGGTATAATATCGAAATTGTAAATTATATCGAATTTATAAGATAAATAGAAGAAAATAAATATTTGATTGATTTTATAAACCTTTTTTACTTATACCGAGAATACACTGAAAATGTCTCATATACAGGAATTCCTTTGTTTAAAGCTTTCTGTATTCGTTTCATTTTCACATTCCACCAATAATTATTCGTTAATGGTTAATTAATCCATGAATTTTCAAAAAATTAATATTGAAATATTAAATAAAAATTTTTTAATTTACCCGTAATTGAGATACGGAGCACATCCTGGGAATATATTTGTTCGTAAACAGAATTCGTTTCGATTTACGTGTGAAGACTAAAAGCAATAAAATTAGAATCATATCAAGCGGTAAAAACGATAAAGGTAATTTATGAATTCTATCAATAAATTTAAAAACCAAAACAAAAACTACAGGATAATATAATGTCAGAAATTATTGTAATAAAATAAAGATAATAAACAACAAAAGCAGAAATAAACGCTCCCTTAAGAAGTGATCAAAAAAAAAAACGATAAGCGATAGAAAAAAAAACATAAAAAATTTCATAAAAACCGGAATTAACATTCAGAAAATAATAATAAACAGACATTAGAAAAAATTCTTTTCATTTCAAGGATATCGCTGCCCAAACACAATAACCAATCAAGAACAGCCGCAACAAAAACAATGCCCTTCGGACGCAAGTCACCACTGGAGGCGCTGGCATTGCCCGGTGTCATGCTCGCGTACAAATACAGTCAATTTCGTCAACGCCGACGTGAAGCGGCCAGTCGTCGTGTCACTGAACGTGAACTGTCAGCGCTACATCATAAAATTGTAAGTTTTGTGATTTTTGTTCTCCTTTTTCCCTTTTCCTTCTGCTTCTTCTAATTCTATTTCTTCTTCTATCTCAACCAATGTCTACTATTGAAGACTATTTTAGAAATAATTTATTTTACTTTTATGTCATCTCATTAGTAATCTCTTTGTCCGCCTCTCGTAACGTGAGGCAGGCGAGACTCTATTTAGCCATTTGAAAATCTGTTCACTCTCCTTTTCCATCCTCTTCGTAATATCGTTTATTATGTATGCAAATGCTGATGAAGGAATCAGTGTCTTTATTTATTTATATCGCACCAACAAGTATCACAATTTTTTTTCTACTCCTTCGTCCTTTCCTCTTACGAAGAATCTTTTGATGTAATTTCATTCTGATACATGTTGAATGTTATAGAATATGTTAATGCCTCAGAAACGTACTGGTATGTGTAGGGTTTAGGGTATAGGAATTTAATGGAAAGCCTAAAATATTGCAAGGAATTAAAAATATTTTTAATAGCAATAATTTTAAAGAAAATTGTAAAATTTCAGGCCATGAACATTTTTTTTTAAAAAATTACCCTCTCGGTTTGAGAAAGTTCCACAAAACAGCGGTACAACAAAATGTTCGTCATAAAAACTTACAATGACTATATAGTTACCTCATAACGATAAAACAGCTGACAGTTTTTATGATAATTTTAATAATCTTTTGAAAAGAAAATAAATAAAACCAATGAGAGAAAAAGCTAAATCCATAAGATTTACAAAATATTGTTGGGTTTTAAATCGGTAAATATAAATAGTCAAGAACGGCTTAAATTTTAAAGTTAACAATATAAAATCTTTAACTATAATTAACTGTTTTAGACGAAACTGTAAAATAAAGTCTTCAAATTATGGTAAAATTTTTGACAGCACACAAATTTTTAGAGTACATATGCCCGTGGTCATTGCTATTTCCTTCATGATCATTGCTATTTTCTCCATAAAATCTTAAAACATTTAAAACAGAAGCATTAAGCCGCAACAACACCAACAACATCAGCTGCACTAATCATCGAATATGTTTAAATTATCAATACTAATATCGATTTCAACAATGTGCATCATCTACACTCATTAAACGGAATATTTGTCGTAATAAATACTGCTACGTTTTAGAATCAATTACGTTTAAGTTTAAAGCAAAGCAAAACTAATGCTTATCACGTTTACGTGAAATAAATGAACGGATCTTCTACAACCAATTTTATTGCTTTGAAAATGATATTTCAATAAATAATTTATTCATGATAACACTTTCTTCATGATTACCAGAAATATTCAAAATAATTTAATTGACGTGGTGACAAGGACAACTGAATGAAAATTGACACTTTCAATATTAGACCAAATTTCAAATGACATCTCGTAGAGAAAAATTTGACAATATGTGTCAACAAAAGCAACCTGATCACTATTTTGTAATTCAAATATCGAGCATAATTTTGTCATAATGTGTGAGCTTCTTCTACGTTAACGCTTAATATTCCGATGGAGAGGTTGCGTGCGTCATTAATTTATGAAATTCTAAGGACATTAATTGCAGCAATATTCTGTGGACAAAAAATTTATGAAAAGAAAGGTAGAATTCAACGAATAAACATTGGGTGGGTTTGGATAAAAATTAAAGGATTAATAAAAATAGTATTACAATGTCTAGAATAAGTTGTAAAGTCATGAAATAAAAGCTGCAGAATATTTAATATATTTTATTACTTTTTGTTTGCGAATTGATCTTTTCTATATTTATGAATCATACAAAAATTTGAATAAAGCATGAATGACAGGCCAAGAAAAAATACAGAGAGTACTTAAATACTTACATATGCTTTAGCACTTACTTGCATGTATTGGGACATCATACAAGACGTATGAATACACTCAAATCATTAACAATGACACTTTAGCGATATTGTGTTTTGCTGTGCTTCCTGCTCGTTGCCCATTAAGAAGGTTTTTAGCACTTAAAAGCCTCTACTTGATACCTTTTAAGTGTTAACGATGTTGTTTTGTTATTTTCTTGTCCTTGTTTTCTTCGTCTTTGTGGCATTAAGCTCCTTTAATGATATTTCAAATAAGTTCACATACCCCTTGCCCCCACCCCCCTTAACCCCTACTCATTGCTCCTCATATTGTTTCCTTTTTATGAGTTCACGTGGCAAAAAGTAATATTTTAGTTTCCAAATATTTACATTTGTGTTCGTATAAAATAGTATTCGATACATTTCCTACTAATGGGAAATGTATTTATAAAAGCCAAATTAAAGATGTATATAAATACTTGAAATATATATACAAATTGAAAAGAAATAATTCACTTCGATTCATTCTAAATGTAATTAAAAATGAAAACATAAAAAGATTCTAACCAGAAGTCAATTAGGTTGGCGTAAGTTTATCGTACATCGTACACCCTGTAATTTTACTCATTTTTAAGCTTATTTTCCCCCTAGGTAATAAATCATAATATTTGCTTTAAATACACTCTACAACTAGCAAAATATTTCTATGAAGACATAAAGACGTAGCGTTGGTTGCGAAGATGGAAAAGATTGCTGTTGAATTCCATGACATTATCTCGATTTTCAGTATTGTAAATAAATCCCATAATCATTATTTCATAATCCAATACTGTAATCATTAGTCGCTAATATCAAACAGACATAAAAACACACAACCAGGCCCAAATCGAGCGAGAGACTGATTCTCGGCAAGCACTATTCTAAATATGTCACGCCCCCTTAAATGTATTGCAACTGAATGCATTGGGAATACCTGATAATTTAGAGTATAAAAACTAGACATAACAAAAGCACCTTTTAATTTTAATTATCGATTAATAATTTTCATTTAACAATCAACTCTTAGAGCATTAAACACAATTAAAGTGAACACCACTTATAAGACGGTGATCATCTTAATTGTATTTAACACTCCAAAGGTTTACAGGATAATATATTTCGCCTTCACTAATATTATCTACCCAAAGGTCACTAAATAAAATACTATGCAACCCATTCAGAAAAAACTTTGGTTTTCCACTTTTTGACCATTGGTTTGTTCAAACAATAGTCATCACAGAGTCTCGCTCGGTCAACATTTTTGTGGATTAGACATTTCTAAAATATTGCACAGGTGTTAATAATCTTTACGCAGATTAAAAACAACCTACGTGCAGAAATATTTTTTAAAAGCCAATCAATAATTCGTATTCGGAAAAGGTGAAAGGTGAAAGGCGAGATAAGGACAAAGTGTTTGGGGTAGTATTAAACGTTTTTCTGAAACCTCTGCGAAATTGTTGCCTGATTCTCAATCGATTAGAGAACGAACGAGACAACTCAAATCATTTTGAATCGTCGTTTTCAAAATTGTTTGTTGAAAATTGTATAATTTCAACCAGGATAGAATAAGAGTCACTTAAATCCTTCGTCTTTTTCAAACTTTAACGAATGGGAAATTTATTTAACGCGACTTAACCTTAACTCAGTTTTTTAATGCGAATATTTCTTGCTTCTTCATTCCCCTTTATGATAGTTTGATAATTTTGAATATTTAAATTTATTCAACATTATTGTCTTCTAAGACAATAATCTTCTCTACAATTTTTCAAGCCAAGTCTTCTTTTAGAACATTAATTAACAAAGTTTTTGAAAAATTATGCTGATTCGGGAGGAAAGTTTGTTTCTCAGAAATATCTAAAAATAGTACCATTTAATTGCTATCGTAATTAACATGCATTTCCAACCACTGGACCATGCAAATCAGTTTAAATTATTTTGTATACATCTCGTAACTGCCTGTGAACTCCCTCCGTTAATTATGTTATTCAACCAGGTCTATCAACTTTCGTCTGTTCTCCTACCTCGTTTATTTTTTCGTTAGCATGATCGTGGTCTTGTCAGGTGTCGCCAGCAGGTTTATTGGAAACCTCAAAATGCATACATTGAGCTGTCAAAGCATTTCCTTCTTTCTTCTGCCTCTCTCTTTCACTATCTCTGTCTTAGTCTCTGCCAATATTTTACATTTTCTGTGCGGCACGGTGTTAACGTGCTTTTATTGTTTGTTGCCAAAACAGGAAATCTTTTTATTGACTTTTTCAATCACTTCGCCCTTGTGGACTTTCCTTTTTTGTTTTGTTTTGGACGGCAAACGCCCCTAAAAGTATACAAAATAAATTTATTTGTGCATTCTGTTTTCATTATTTCTTTAGTCTTTTTCATTATTTTCTTAATAAATTAAGTGAGATTTTGTTGCTAGCGCTCTTGTTGTTGGTGTAGATAATATTTGTGTTGTAGTAGATAAAATTTGTAGAAGTACTCGAATATTTTATGGCATTCTTTTAATTATAGGCATACAGTGAAAACTTATTTATAGCTGAATAAATTATTCGAAAATTAATTCATTGGCTTTAACTGCTACAGCTGTTCACATACATTTATTTCTTCCTTAACTGTGAAGGGACATTTGAAATCCCTACACGTATTTGTTATTTAAATGACAGTTTTTCTTGGGAGAAAATTTTAATACCGTCAAATCAAAAATGTGGCGTCCTCCGTACGGTCTCCCTTTCTTAATCTTCATTGAACCATCTCTGAATTTAATTTTAGCTCAATTTTTATTTAATTTCTATTTTATATTGAAACAATGAAATCAGAAAATCAGTTTATCGTATCTTGTATCCTTAAAGCCTGACCCAAAATGGTAAACCTTTAGAGACAAGAAAAAAACAAAAATAAAGAAAATGAATTTTTGAAATCACCAAAATGTTGAAAATAAATAAAATGACGACAGACTCGGCAACAAAAACAGTAAATTAAAATACATAACACACAAAAATCTCAAGTTTAAATCACAAGCAAGAACAACAGGATAGGAAACGATTTATTGTGGCACGAACTACTTGCCTGTAATTTATTTTAAAAAAATAAAAAAGAGGCAATCACATCGCCTACAATAGTCGTTCGTGCAGACGGCGTGGGCCACACCCTCACAAATGTATTCGCTCCAACACTTGTGCATACTTTTTTTTCTTTATAAATTAATGAAGGTTAGGTGTGCGTATATGTGTGTGTTTGTGTTTGTGTTTGCGTGTGCACGTTTGTGTGTGTGTGTGTGGCGAGGGGTCAGCAAGCGGTCATGTTTTTTTTGTGTATGATTGTGTGCGTATGATTGTGTGTGTATATGTGGGCATATGTGTGTGTATATGTGAGCGTGTTTAACATTTGTCCCTACGGTAAATCACAGAATGTTTCTTTTTCTCACATAAGTGTTGGCTCCCCCTTGAACTCACGTCGCGAAACTAGTTTTCAAATTCCTACTACCTGAATTAACAAAACAACAAATATATGACTGAATCACAACAACAAAGGTTCCCCTAGTGTTTCGTCTGTGTGGAATTTTTTGCTATTTTCTTCACTTTTCTCACCTCCACAATTTTTTATAATTGTTGCTGTTGCTGCTTAATGGTATTTGTTGACGTTGGTTATGTGTTTGGTTTAGTTTGCTTTTAATATTAAATAAATGAATTAATTTTGGTTTAAATACTTGTATTTGCTTTTCTTTTTCTATTATTATTTCTCCTGTCTGCTTCCGTTTCTTCGCTGTAATTTCGTTACTTGAATTTTATGCGAAATTTATTTTAATTTCATTTCTACTTTGATTTGAATCGTTAAGAGCTTAAACTCTGCGAAATGTTATTGAAAGGCTAAAACAGAAACTGCAATTACAATTTTTAATGTTTTTCGAACTTGTTTTTATATTCGTTCTTTCTATGTTTCGTGGTCATTTTTGTTGTTATTATTACGCATGACATTACTACTATTAGTCGTTGTCTATTCGTTGTTGTTGCTGTCATTTGTAAGCACAGCAACTTTTATTGCAGAATATTCTATAAGAAAATTTTAATTGAATTGAGATTTTCGTCATTTCCACCAGGATTGAGTTTCTTAACGTTAACGTTTAACATTTCTCAGTGTTTACGTAACGCCTGGAAAAACAAAAATGTATCGTATTTTTCTTATTACATTCAATACTATCCTGAAATCAGAAGAAAAAAATATTTTATTTTTATTTTATTTATTTTGGAAAAAAGTTTATGCGAACTGTTTTTAACGTCTCTGTCTTATAAATGCGCTTGTGGCTTGTAATAAATGCATAAACATATAGGAGGTATAAAATATCGTGAGAAATTTAATTTTACTAAAGAAGATGAAGAAAAAAATTGAAGAAAAAAAATAATTTGCGTATTTAGAGCAATGAATGTTGATCTGGAGCTCGTCCGACAGAAGGTATCGTCTAGTATTCTTATAATTGAGAAAAAAGTAGAATTGAGAAGGGAAAAACATAGAAATAGTAGATTATGATAATTGATTATCGTTAATTTTATAACGGAAATAATTATTTTTTCTATGCCAAAATTATTGAATTTTGAAGAAATGGGAAGAGAAGTTAGATCCTTCCTTAATTTCTTTCTTACATCAATATTTATCTTCACATTTTAAATAAATATTTGTCTAGTATACTATATATTCATAATATCCCTCATCGGTCTAACACTAAATAAAACACTTACAATTAATTTCCAAACATTTAGCCAACATTTAATCTAACATTAAATCAAAACTACTGAAGTGTAATTATAAGTTTAGTAAATACAAAGTGAATTGTAATTAAAAGTTCAACAAAATCATTACGGGTCGATTTTTGTTTTGAATAATATATGTATTTTGACTAAAATATATGTCTCAAGCAATCGACCACAGAAAACCATAAAAGTATCGGTCATTGTTTTAACATGTCATTATTATTCTGTGACAGAATAAGACTGAAAAGCACTAAGTTGTGGTTACCTTCAATGTTGACGTTAATAGCTGTCAACGTTGCCGCTTATGACCATCAACGTTTTCACCATCATCAAATCCGTAACATTGTCATTTCCATTGTCATTCTCTTCACTCCCACCAGCAATAACACCCACCAACCTCACTCATAGTGCTGTCATTGTAAAACCTTGTAGGTTAATCACAAACCCAGTTTAAACATGGTACACCTAAACTTAAGCAAACGTAAACCGTTTTACATTCGAATATCTTCAATATTTCTGGAAATAACATAAACAAAAATAATTATTTTGACGAAGAAAGTGCAAATATAGTAAAATTCCATCCATTTAAATATGATCAAAACATTGCCCAAAATTTAGCAAATATCCAAACCAGTTCAACTCTAATCATCTTATAAATTTTATATGTAAGAAAACGTGTACATAGAACAAATTTTGAAAGTTGTTTATATATTACGGTAGATCGGATTACTCTAAATTTACTTCAAGGTTTTATAAATCATCAGCTTAATTATCATGAAAGTCCACCCATCTTTACGAAATGAGAATTTTTGGTGGAACACATTTAAGTTCTGCTCAAATATAGTTTCACTACTATCAAGTATTCTCGTTAGCAACAACACTGTAACAACTTGAAATAAAAATAATAATAATAATAATAATAATAATAAAATTGTTTTAAGAGTTGAACAACTTTAAAACATTTAAGGAAAGTAAACTACTCTGCTCAACGAAATGTCAGAAGTAAGTGACCTCATTAATGATTTCATTCTTCCTGTTTCTTTTATTGTGAGAAGAAAGAAAAAGGAAATGCAGAGAAAGGAATAATTCAAATAGGAAATAATTAAATATAAACTAAACTTCATTGTAAAACTTCATTAAATACCACGGAAGTTTTAGAAAGTAAACTTATTTAACGGTCGACATGATTTTTATAAAACTTTCTTTTAAAAAACATTCGAGGACTTACCGTTTCAGTCCTTCACTTCAAGCGAATTTGAATTGTACAATGGAAAAGTATTAAAATATTTTTCTTTATTTTCTAACTTTTTTGTCACAAATTTTTCTAATACTTTTTATGTTCTGTAACGCAAACATCTTGCGCAGTTTCAGTTTCCGTTCGATAATGATGAAATGTCGTACACGATTCGTTTACATGGTCTTAAAGATATTGCAACCAAATATCTCTAATATCTCAGGAAGTATTATGCAAACTTGGGGAGAGATAGACGTGAATTCTCCTAAAAAATTGTATTGTTGCCACTCGTCACACAATTTTATACACGATGTTATAGTTGTGAACATCGTATGTGATTAAGGGGAAGTGCTTAACCACCGCGAAAGTAAGGGAAAATCGACGGCGAATATCTAGAGCTTCCGCCATGTAGTTCTTGACAACATAAATCATGTTGTAAGAAATTTTTGTAAAACGAATTTTCTATCGGGAGAGATTATTAAGGTAGAGTGTTCGTCGGTGTCTTTGCCAGTGACAAGGAATTACAAAGAAATATTTTACCTAAGAAACATTAAGAAATTAAATCTACAAACATGTTGTTTGAGCAAATAAAAGCTTCCGTTCTAAATTAATCAAGGTTTGTTTTTTAACTTCTATTCAAAGTCTTTAGTAAATTCAAATTTAATAATCTCATGTTTTTAAATATTTAAATATTGCAAATAAAATAAAGTCAATATATCATGTAATTTCAATGTAAATAATGACCTAAACCTTCTCTACCGTCACTACATTGTTGTTGACATGTGAGTGGAGAGAAGCAATCCCCACAAAGTTCTAGTTAGTTTATTTGTCTATTTAATACACGTGGTCCGTAGAGTATACTTATTTATGCATGTGTTAAATGGGATGTACGTTCATCGTACAAATAGTTATTCATTAATGTACGCCCAGACAGTTTCGCCTTCGACATATTTAAACGTGATGAACATATTTAAACGTGAAATTTTGAACTACTGTTCTGCTTCACCGCTTTGATTTGATGAAGCGAATCCTGTTTTGTGCTTAGAGAGATATTATACTTCAAGTGATAATATTTTCCCCTATTTTCCAACGTGAAAATGAGAATTAAGTTACGTATACAATCTAATAAAATTAAGTTATGAATACAAAGTAAAGACTTTTGAATTTTAAATTTCATCACGACATATTTTATTATTTATTAGGGTTAGTCCCAGAACAAAAAATTAAGAATTTATGTGATGATTTAGGTAGTTTAATAAATCCTTTTAGTCGTTGAAAAGGAAGAGAATAACTATCTCATAAGGACAATATGGTAATAACAAAAAGGGAGCGCCTAAAGGTATACCACGGCTTTAAGAATCTGACTGCTCCGAAACCCACTACACTACTTTTGACTGTTAAATTTATCAATTTCAATTTAATTTTCAATTTTATTGAGCCTTCATTAATAACAATGTATATTTGCTTATATAAAATAATAGTGCAATATTAGAAAAACTTTAAGCTATAATGTATTATTTTAATAACGTTAATGACAATAACGACTTGTTTGATTGGTTAAGTTATGATCATTTGCGAAACGATACAAATTACATAAGTGCTTGCTCTCGGCACTGTCATTAGGGTAAGAGAGAGGGAAAAAAATAGAACTAACACAAATAATAAAAAACAAGGTATATTCGAAGAATAGGTAGTTATTAAAACGTCCTTTTAAAACCCTAATGGTCATAAATAACGAGTGTTTGACCAGCTAAAATTTGACTGGTCGTCAATTAAGCTACTAATTAAAGGATTACTATGATAAGTAGCTTGGACATAAATCCCTTCAAAAGATCCAAGTAATAAACAGAGTGAAATTATACCAGAGTTTTCATAAATAATATAATTTGAGCATTAGGGGCTTCGAAATGTTTTCCTATACAAATTCTTTAAATTCTTAATGATGATTAACAAAAAATGTGATTTTACCTAATGCAAAGAAATGGTATAATTAAGCAGTCGCCCATTCGCCACGCTGTGTGCACATATTATTTTTTACTTCATAATTTTTTCTTTACTTTTATTAGACAGATGGCCTAAAATATTCCCATAGAAAACTGGGCGGTAAACCCCTAACCCCGTAACAGCGGACCAACACAGCATTTGTGATAGTTATTTAACATTTGTTCCTTAACCAAATATTTGTCTAACAATTCTATTCAATTTTATCAACACATTTCTACACAACTAATACATTCATTCATTTGTTACACGTATCGAAATTTTTTGTATCTTATTAAAATTTTATTATGTATAAAATAGTAAGATCCAAATTCAATACCTTGCCAACTTAAGCTGAACAAACTTCTTTCACATACACAAAATGACGTCAACCGACTTTTATTTTATCTACGTCACATTATATAACATTGTCAATATATTAATTAATTCTAAACAGTAATATTTCGTCCATAAGGCGGCAAACCATTTGTCCGCAGATAGAAATTTCCACGTAATCTAAAATGCAAATTAAAAGTAAATCAATTAAAGTTTTAGTGTTGCCAAAGAGACAGCCTCAATGTTACCAAAAATAATTACTCACCGGCTATCGGCACCCATTCCCATAAAGGCTGTCCCATTAAGATTCTCGCAAACGGGATACTTTTCGCTTGGTTCACACCGCGTAGCTTGAAATGCTTTTGGATATTTGATAGACTCCACGAAGTATCTCCAGGCTCTTTGGTGGCTACAAGTTATTGTTAGTGGAGCTAGAGAGAGAGAGAGGATGAAAATATCGAAAATCATCAGAAGTAGAAGAAAAACTGAAGAGATGCGAAGAAGGAAATATGTTAGAAAACAGTGACACATAATTATAGAAAGATAAAAAGAATTTGTATAAAGCAAAATAAATACAAAAATTATATAAAAAAATATTTCCTGCTTTTTTCTTAATTGCACCTACAATTTCGTAGCCATTTAGTCAGAAAATATCTCCCATCACTATTGGGTCTATTCACAGATTCTGTAAAGCACTGCGGCTGCAATGCCACACCGTCATTCGGGAAAAAGTCGGCATGTCCCAATGGACCTTTATAACCTTGTAAACCACCATCCGTGTGAATGACATCTACAAATTTGGCATCTTCTGGACATATGGGTGGAATATCGCTACCGGTAAAAAGTGGTCCCGCAGGGTCAAGAGCTATAGAATTAACAGTGGCGAATGGTGAACGATATTTGACAAACGATTTTCCATTTTTTCCTTTACCTGTAACACGTGGCAGTAGTGTGCCTAATTTTTTTAATTCTCGGCTTACATAACCCACTGCTTGTCCACCCAAACTGAAGCCGATCAAATGCATACGGTCTGCGGAATAACCGCGTTTAATGAGATATTGCAAAAATTGTGCGATGTACTGAGACGCTACAGGCACATTAGCCACAGCCTCCCGATACCAAGGAAAAGTTACGAGCGGACTCCAATCAACAAGGATTACATTATAGTCGCCGGCTGATAAAAAGGCTGTAGGGATTAATTTCAGTTGCGAAATAAATAAATAAATAAAAATAAATAAATATTTTTTCATAAAAATCTTTTATCATTCTTAGAAACCCCACCGTTTTTAACCTCTTGACTACTTCTATTGGGAAGAATAGCCGATTCCGTGAATCCATGCATGAAAACTTCTAATGGTTTGTCAAACTGAATACGACTTTCAATCAATTTCCTATCATCATCCAAAAATAGTCTGTAGCCTTCATCAGGATTCGAACTAGATTAACGAAATAAGAAAAGACTAAGAATTTAGTATTTTATTTTCATAATTATCGTGATAATGAAATAATTGATTTATTCCTTTTTTCTAACCGTGTGTAAAGTAAAAACTGTATATCATCCATCGGATTAAGCGTGCACTGCATCAAACCGTTACCACGCGGTGCACCACTATACATAATGGAAACGTCGCCTACAAGAAATTGGAATTTATTTATTAAGGTTGAATAACGATGCGATAGTATTTAAATACGAAATATAGCGATGTATATTATTTAGGGGTTTCTGGGAAGCTAATATAAATTACCATAGTTGCCTGAAAGGCTTGTAATGCTATTTTCGATTAATACAAATTAAAAAAAATTTCATTGCATTTAGCATTTTTTCTCTTAAAAACTATTAAGCTTTGATTAACCCATTAGCGTTGAAGCCCATTGATATGCAATACATTTTTCTCCATTAATCCAAAAAAATATTATTGCCATAGGAAAACCTAATTTCAATATTATTTCTCTATTTAAAATTTAAAATCGATTTCGTACTTTTATATATACTTCTTACTATATACTTTTTTTTTACTTTATACTTTTTTACTCGAGAAATTTAAATTTCGATGCAAAATTTTTTTTTAATTTTCAACTCTTTTCGATATTTAATCACAAAGAAAAATTTTAAAAATAATTTAATTGTATCCATTGTAAAAGTTTCAATTTTTCTTTAAACTATTTCTTCGTATAAAGATTATTCTTCAAGTGTTTCCACACATATGAAACCATACTAATTACACTTAATACTCAAAACTTTAAAAATTATCTCTTACATTAAATTGAATTTCTAAAATGTTTAAAACTTTTATCAAATTCTCCAAAAATAGTGAAAATATTTTCATTACCAGACACTAAAAAATAAATACACTTTTTCTTAATTTTTTTCTTAATTTTCTTCTTAAAATTATATTCGAAAAAATTTTTACTCACCATAGTAAACGGGAAAAACGTTGCAGATGAATGAGAATAAAGAAGCCATTTGAAATATTTGACTCACAATTAAATTTGAAATAGAAAAATTTCAATAATTTCAGTCAATTTTTAGCGTACTTCGGCTGTAAATGTGCTTCAAGCTTTGCCTTTATATTTAAAAAGGATATAAGTCGAATGTAAAAAATGAATTCTGTGTATAATTTTTTAAAAAGTAATTTAATAGAATTTTACTGTGCCAATGGATTTGTTTGTTTTTTTTTCACCTTCGAATTCTGGATTTTATTAGGGCAGACTTTAAAGACTTACTAAAAGTCTTTATCTGTCTAATTGAATTTATATAATCATCAAGTCACTTAACTCGATAAATAATTGATAAGAAATTAAAAAGTGTGTAGTTATTTAAAACAGAAATATATACATAAAAAAAATTTAGTCATACCATTCCACTACTAAGCAAATTTTTCTTCTTAAAAATCTCAAAGTACTTGAAAAGCTAGAAAAATTGAGACAGACAATTTAATTATTTATTTAGTCGGCGAAATTTTTTTCCTTTCCCGGAATTTTATGATTGTTAGTTCAACCTTATCAACTCTGACGACTACATATAGATATTAAAGAAATGGTAAGAAGCGAGATTGTGACCTATTTCATACAATATGATGCCGACCTAGAAGGAAAATTTCCATTTTATGAAAGCGAAAAGTGAAATAATAATAGTATTTTCAATTTTTTGTTATTTACAACAAACTCCAATGCTATTCATTTCACTATATGTTATTTTACTATAACCTACACCAGCAATAGCAATAAAAAATATTTTTGCTCAGAATCATATTTTGAGTCGATTAACGTCTATTATTTGTCTATATATGTCCTCTTGGTTTTTCGTCTTTCAGTCCGACCGTATAAAGATTGCAATTTCTAGTTTGTGAATGAATATTTATTATCATCAGAGAATAAGTGGCCGTCAGTAACATCCCAATTCTAATGAATGCGATTCATTCCTGCTCTCAACTGAATTCCTGATCTTAAGTATTAGATTTGAAGCTAAAACTTTTATTCACAAACTAAAATATATTTCCAAGAAAGGACAAGGAAAAAAAGGAAAAGTTGCACCCTTTCCCAACAAAAACTACCGTTAGAAGTTTATGGTGCTCTGGTATATCCCCTCTTATCTGCCTCTTTAATATAGAAAGATGAGAAAATAAATCGACTGCCACATCTCCCTTTCAATACTAAGCCTTTTATTAGTAAATGAATACTAAGTCATCTTTAGACCGCATAATCTTTTAATTGTTAGGAATTTACCCTCCAAAACTGAGGAGTTTATATTACTGCATTACCAAAACCTTCCATTCATTATGAACATTTCAATATTCTTCATGGTAAAAATCAATTCTTTTGCAATATAAAAAGCTTCATTGGTCTGGAAGTTACAACGACGCCTGAAAGTATGTTGCATTCTTCACGTAAAGGAAAACATTGACGAATACATTATACGAACAAGCCTTGTAATAAACTTAAATTAAAAAAAAATTTAATAATTAAAAATAAAATAAAATAAAAAAAGAAGAACAAAAAATTCCTTAAATAAAAACGAGAAAAATTAAGTATTTGTAAAATTCTTTTTGTGAAATTTGTAAAAATCATTAGTTATACAATTCCTTTATACATAAACACTTTTTTATAATACTTCTAAAAATTGTACAAAATATGTATTAATTCACGAATGAATTGTCGTAAATTATTTTAATACTCTCGAGTACAATAATAAAAGTGTCATAAAAGTCACAAGCTTCTTAACAAAATTTTATTTCTCTTACACACGCACACGTTTTCTATTACTTTCTTTGTCTTTATTATAATTAATATTACCTTCGAAATTCATCGACGAACTATGGTCGACGGAAGAGGGAAAGCGAGGGGCCTAATAAGAAAATATCACTTAAAAGTAAGAGAACAAAAAATTACTAATAACCACTCCGTCAATAAATTATGTTTACAATTGTATTTAGTGACTCCACTTAGAAATTCAGTGGCGTTTTAGTTTTTATTTAAAATAGAAATTACTGAAAATTATTTGGCTGAAAGGAAAGTTTGACTGAAAATTCACAAATTTTAATATTTTAAATTTACTCTAAATTCTTAAATTTTAAAATTTGATAATAAATCAGTTTATGTGTTTGGATTCCTGGAATTAAAAACTTTTTTATTTAGGTTTTTATTTAGGTTTTTAAAGAACCTTTATTAGATTTTGTATTTCATGAATTTTCTCAATAATTAGAAAAATTATATCAGCACTTATAAAAGATTTTCACCACATTATGACTTTGAACTCAAATAGAAGTCTGACTTTATCTTTTCTCTTTAGCAAAATAATTCTGAACTTTTGTAAAAGCACCTTTGTAGTACCTCTAGAGCACGTTCTTAGTAATAATTCTTATTAACTTTAATTATAATTGAATTGATACTTGTCGTCTTGATTTGATTAGCTATAGACTTCTTCTACTACAGAAGACCAAAACCATGCCTTTATTTTGAGTCTTCCCAATGCGTTTAACTAAATTTTTGGTATAAAGCCGTTTCTTAGTAGTAATTACTTCTCCATCGCTCGCAACCTTCCACTACATCAAAGGGCGCTACAATGAAATGCAAAGCGGCCCCAAAAAAATTACTTATTTGTATGACATCTAATTATCATCATATTATATGCTCGTATATATTCCGTTTTGTTACTCTAACAATCTTGATTTAGACTTCTCCCACTCATTTCTCCCAATTAAACTTAGAAATACTTGAAATGATTGCCTCGAATTTTATCACGAGTTTACGACCAAGCTTTCCTGAATATGATCAGTATTATACGGTGATCAATAGGTTTAACTATGACTTTTGTAACCTAAAACTATATAAGAAAACACATTACTGTTAAACTAAATTAAAGTCTGTGCTGATAATTTAGCCTATATCACTCTAACGGTTTTACGAATTCGAAAAATGTTTTAGGAAACTCTTTTGTGGTCATAAAATTAATACTATCGACCTCGTCTTCCTTTCCCGATAGTTCTTTGTTCACAGCTCTTTGCCACACTGTCATAACGGTGGGTGTTATTGATTCGCGCAGCGGTGGCATAAGCCCTTCGAAATACGTGTGCATATTTTTCGGTGTATTTCGCCCATACGGAGGAGATTCATTAGTCTCCAGATAGAATTTTCCACGTAAGCTAAAATTATTGAAGAATTTAATTTCAATCAATTGGATTACGCTTTTATCGATAAAAATTTTACCGCCTATCCGCAAATATTCCCATATAAGCTTCTCGATTGAGGTCCTGGCAAATGGGAAATTTTCTGGTTGGTTCGCATTTACGAGCTGGAAATGCTTGAGGAAATTGTAGAGATTCTGCAAAGTACATCCAAGAACGCTGGTGGCTACAAATTCCAATTAGTAGAACTGAAACGCAGATTATTAAATTCAGCAATCATCCATATCAACAACCCACTTACGCAAGCCTCCGATACGTGTACTCCCATTACGAGCCTGTTCCCAACAACCCGGCTGCAAAGGTCGCCCTCCATTAGGAAAGAAATCGGCATGTCCTAATGAGCTTACATGACCTTCCACGCCTCCATCGGTATGAATAACATCCACGAAATAAGCATCTTCCGCTTTCAGTGGTGGGTTTATACCATTCGTATAGAGCGGATACGCTGGATCTAACCCTGGCAAGAGTTAAAGAATTAAGGTTGACACAAAACATTTTTATATAGTTCTTTCACTCTTACTTACCTGTAATGCGTGGCAATAGGATGCCCCATTTCTGTAATTCTCTACCGATGTAACCTACTGCTTCACCACCCAAGCTGAACCCAAGCAAATGGATTCGGTCTACGGGATAACCACGCTCAACCAGATATTGTAGAAATCTTGCGATATAACGGCTTGCTAATGGTACGTTTTGTACTGCCGTGGAATACCAGGGACCACTAACTATATTACTCCAATCAACAAGAATTACATTGTAGTCGCCCGCGTATAAAAAGGCTATTAAAACAATCAGAATGTTCGATTCAAGGGATGAAAGGATTCATTATTCAGATAAAATAATAAAATAAAGCAGGGCGTAAAATAATAAATATAAGATAAATTAGAAAGAATGGAATAATTATAAACTAAATATTCTTAGTAGTAAAATATTGAACGTATTCAAATTTTACTACTAAGAATATTTAAAAATTTCAAAAGAAAAAACTTCAAAAGACACATTGCAGCGATGGTTGCACCAAGCAGGCGAATTGTGCTAAAATGGATAGATGCGTCAACATCATCACCACGAAATACTTGGACGAACGTGGCAACATTTTGCAACCCCACGAAACTTAGTCCAAATTTAATCAGATCAATACATTTTACACCGTTCTCAATAATTAGGTGAATTATTCAAAATCCTGGGTAAAAACATTGTTTATGGTCACGTTTCTAATCACATTTCGATCACGTCTCCTGATCGTGAAATGTCGGTCCTATTCGTCCCGTTCATCACTTCCCTTACCTCATTTTTAATTTACATTTGTTATCACATACCATCTTTAATCAATTGACTGCTTCGGTTTGCCAAAGTAGCCGATTCTAAGAAGCCGTGAACGAAAACCGCTAACGATTTATCAAATTGTATATTACTGTTATACAAACTATAATCGTCGCCCAAAATAAGTTTATATGCCTTATTTGGATTGTCTCTGGAACGAAAGTTGAAAGAATTCAATAATTTAGGGATTAATTATCATTTTGTCTAATTACTATCATAATCATTTATAATCATTACTATTATTTTATCTAAATAATTAGATCAACTGTTGCATTAATAGCTTCCGTATTTATTAGTAAGTATTTAACAATTATAAAAGTCGCTACATTAATATGTTTTATAACAATTATAACTCGTACAAAATTATTAGCGAGTATAGTAGTTATATCAATAATTATAGCAAATATAGTAATTATAGTAAAAAAGCATAAGGCTGGTATATGTAATTGCAGTAATAGAACAACATATTAAATAGGTATAACAGTTATAATATAACAGTTATAATATTTCTAATTTCAACACACTGAGGTAACTGTAAAAATTATAGAAGTAATTAAAACTGTTACATCAATTTAAAATATTATGTATCGCACTTATACTTTATTCATCACTTTTATTCTTACCTCGTATAAAGCAAAAACCGTATATCATCTCGCTCGCGTATGGGACAACAATTCGTGCAAGTACCGTGTGGTTTGTGAGAATATAATACGACATTACCAGCTGCAAAATGTATACAAAAATTTTTGAAAAAAATCTTAATAGAAAGTAGTTAGAATTTTTCATTGAAAAGATTATCGTAAAATACAATTGATTTTTTTACAATTTGTTAAAATTGAAATTGAAATTTTTTTTAAACAACGAAGTTGCATAAAATTCACTAACTCTTGTGTTGTAGTCAATGTGACTAATTATAAAAGATTTTGTATTAAAACAGAAGGGAAATAAATCACAAATCAATTAAGCAGAAAATCGAAGAGGAATAAAAATAAATGATTATTATTTTCGGTAGCCATTAGTTCCTCTTTATTTAAAATTTTGAAATTAATATTATGCTTATTTGGTGACCTCTTTTTGAAATCAAATTTAGAGAGAGAAACAAATTATTTTTTATCTTGATGACGATAACTCTGAAACTGGATGAGTTGGATTGAAAATGGGTTTACCTACCCACAATTTTTTTTACTTGTTTATTTCTCGACAATCATAATCATCATAATGAGAACACTAACAACGTTACCACATTTTGATACACCCTATCGTTTTAAATTAGTCTACCGGTTAAACAAAAGACAGACAGCAAGACCTGTCAGAGCTGTTAAAAGTTTACCAGATTCAAAATCAAGCTAATTTCGAGTTCGCTAAATTAACAATAAGCGGCAGCACATTTCTTTCTTTTTGATTTTTTGTTTCTTTTCTTCAATTTGCCTTGTTTACTTCTATTTGTTTTGCTTTGAAGGCAATAATTTTATCACAATTATGTACTTATTGTAGTCGTTAATGATACTTTCAAGTATTTTATTAAAAAAGCTAACTAAAATGTGTTCTAAGTTCAATAAAATTATGACGCGAGCACTGCGAATTTTTGCCGTCAGTGCTTGTTTTTTTTCTTGTGTATGTGTTTTTTTCAATTAAAAATAAAGCCGACTTATTTTTAACTGATATCATTATTTAGTAGTGAAAGATTTTAATTTTAATTAATAGAATAATAATCGTCATCGTCAACGTTAGATTGATTTTTATTTTATTGAGACTTCAAGCGACCTTCGTACAATCTCACTCATTTGCAGTCTCTCAACAATATATATCCACATAACTTCTATATCAAGTCATCATCGATAATTAGTTTTCTTAACAATATTACTAGATGAATAATTTTTTCCTTTGGAAAAAACTGTATCGTTATTATAACTTACCCAGAGTAATGCTAAGGATTTTGCAGATCGCTGCAGTAGCGGCAAGTTGAACCATAATTTGTGTAATGAAGAATTTCCCAAAAAATTAATTAGTATTAATATCACAAACAAATTCCACAAACTTTGCAATAAGTGAACATCTTAACGCGAGGTTTAACAAACATACAAAAGCATCATCATTTTTTATATGAAATAAATACTAAAACCAACACTAAAACCTTGCCTGCATTTGCGGCAAGGATCTAATTATTTTATTCGCGTTAGTTTTTTAGGTTTCTCTGTTTGTTAATCTTTTATTTTTCGATCTTTATTTCTAACAAAATTTATTATAATCCGCAACACACTAGCCCACGACAATTCGTCGCTCGTTCGTCGCTTTAGAGAAGAAATCACGTAGAACAGAACCAGAACAACTTTAAACAGTAAATAAACGTCGGTTAGAACAAATCATTAATTTTATAGAAAACTTAGATAAATCTAAGTCGACAATAACAACAACAGCAACAAGAACAACAAAACACATGAATGAATTTATGAACGATTCTAGCAGGGACAAAAGACATTCATCTATTATAATAAAAAATTATAAATATTATAGATAATTAAAAGCAAAGCAAACAAACTAACAATAAAACAGAAACAACAAAAGTAGCAGCTATAAAAATTACAAAACCCCTCTCCATACAACAAACAACAACCAGAATCATCAAACTGTAATAAATAAATAGTTTGCCGGAAAAGTCGTGACGCATTTCGTATAAGAATTTTTCAATTGCAAGAAAAAGAGGTGTGGCGCTGGACGTGTGGAGAGTGATGTCATAATAAGAAAAAAATGATTTGGGGAAAAGCTGGTAAACACTAGCTAGGAACCACACACAGAGTAAGCAAGAGAGAGATAGAGACGGAGAAAGACCGAAAGGAACAGACGGAGTGTGCAGGTGGTACGTGAGCTATGCCTATTTATCATGCAATACTAGGTCGAAAAGGAACTGGAATCAATTAATTACCATGGCAATCTCTTTAGGGGATCAATGAAAGACAATCGTTTCGATCGATGCGCCGGCCACTCAGCAATAATGAGGTCCACTGCGTAAATTATTAGTAATTTTAACAAACATTTCCAGCTCTTCTAACAAATACATTTTGACACTTCAAAAAAATACCACCCACAAGAGTCTTTCATTAAAGGGCGCGCCATTTACCAGAAATAACAATTCCGATGACTACAAATCATTCCCAACAACAACAACAACAACAAAATACAAATAGATTTTTTAATAATGATTTTAACTGTAGATGAAACAGTTAAATTATTTAATTAAAAAAATTGCTAATATTTTTCCATAACTCGTTTGGTGAAAACGTTTAATAAAAAAAAGTATATTTTTTCTGAGAACACTCTTCATTTAAAATTAAAATTTAAATAAATAAAAAAAAATATTTTATTGAAAACAGCACTTTTTATAAAAACATATTATTATGTGATTATTTTTATCGTTTGGAAAAAGTCGCGGGTCGATTCATTTCTCGTGTTAGGTCAATAAAATCAATAAACGGTTTATTAATTAATTTATTTAATTTTTTTTATTTCAATTTTTATTACTTAATTTAAGCTACGAGGATACACAATCGTATTATTAAATTTGTAATTAATTTAATGAATTATGTTAAGGTTCTTTTAAAGAAAACTTACTGAAAAACTATAATAATTAATACGCAATAAAAACATTACAATTCTAAAGTGTTTCAACTACAAAAATCAAACAGTTCAATCATTAAACTTATTTATCGCTCACGAAAAAAAGTGGTAAAGTCCTTTTTCGCCAGTTAAATAAGTTGAGGTGAGTAAGGTTTAAAGGATAAGGCGACCATAAAAAATGTTTACCAAAATGCTGTGATATGTAATTACAGTGATAACGATGGGCTAATTGGTTATGGGGCAATATTCTAGACAATAATTTATCAAGAAAATATTTATTTATATTTGTATTTGATGGCAGTTATAGTGTTTGTAAGAGAGACCAGGATTATGACACAAATCAATATACCGATAGGTGGAAAATAAATAAACTTCGAACATGATGGATCATTGGTTGATTTGTTTCTAAAAGTATTAAAAATATCACTTGCTTTTTTACTTTAGGTGAAATAACCCAATGCAATTTAATCCATCAATTAGACCATAATTTTAGTAATAGCGTTAAAACTGTTTTGATGGCTGAATAGCTTTTGTTTTACTGTTCTCATATCGTCATTCAAAAGTACAAAAAACCTCTAAATTAAATTGATTAAATTGATATTAAAACACTTTAATTATGGTTTATGGGTAAAATGATATATACCATAAACCAATAACTCAAACCGAGTGGAAATGACGAACTTTTAAAATAATAAAGTTTGTTTGCTCGACAAAGTAAATCTTGAATCTCTTAAGGGTTCGAACGCTTCTGATAATTTACAATGACATTTTGTTTAGCCTTGAAGTAAAAAATACATGCACGCTTTTCATTCCCGCTTTTCATTCCCGCTTCTTCGCACTGGATTCACAGCTGGTAACGTCCTTCGCTTGCGGAACATCAACTTCCATTTTCTTTTAATATCCAACATTGTCTCGTTATTACAATATTTTAATAAAATTTCTAAAGATATAACAATATCCTGTAATAGCATTCAAAGGATGCCAATTTTGCATCCTTTTCATAAAGGTCGCTGTTAAAAGATTTTTTGTTTTATATACTATTTTTTCGTTTAATTAAGTTTTTCATGACAAGATTAAATCTTTTTTGTTTTTCATTTTGCTTTGACTGCTGATGCTGCTGATGGTGCTTCAGTTTGCTGCTGGCTGTTCATTTTATATCGACATCGCAGGCAACATGCAAGTCTATCAAACATATACAAATACATCTACATCCGCAAAGATAAACATAGAAGAATATAAAATGTATTTACGTATTCACGCAGAAATTCCAATTTCATTTACGAATCATTGACGAAAATTCACTTAGTGTACATGCAGAGAACGTATTAAATTGACATCTAAGTAATACGATAGGTTTTCCATCGCGGATATGCGAATGATTATTTCGATGAATTTCATTTGGCAAGTAAGCGAAAAGTGCGACCAAATGACTGAGTAAGAACTTCTATCTTGTCAAATCCCTGCAATTTCCGATAATCAATTCTTCACATCGTCTTTTCCTTTCAATAATCCTTGACTTGACAGGAATTTCTTGTTCTCGTTGAATCTACTCAGTCACAAAAACTTTCTTAAGTATTTCTCAAATGCCATACGATTTGCAGATTATTTCCACTTGCTTGAAACTGACATTAAAATACTGTTTGGTCACCATGTCACGCACGATTCATGTATGTTCTCATGGATGCGGATGTTGGCACAGCATACCAAACATAAATCTACACATATAAACCACACACAACATGGATCCTTAAATCTAGACACACACTCCAACACACGTACGCACGTCAGCACAAGTACATTCTTACGATCGCGTACATAAATTCTCATTTGTCTATATATTTTTTACCCATAATATGAAACTATTTACTCTTTTTTTGTACCGTTTATTTTTTTCGTGTTTCTCTCATGAGGTGCTATTGTGGTTTTTGGTGTTGTTTTGAGTGTTGTTGTTACTACTGTTGTTCGTTTCAATGCAGCTTTGTTTGTTGCAATTGATGTATCAATAAACGGTAAGAGTTTGGGAAGAGAAAGAGGGAGAGAATGAGAGAGAGAGATAGATGGATTGTGTATCAATATTCCTTTTAATAGCCTTTATCGTTGTTCACACATTTTCAACATTCATTCGCCGTTGATGAAAAATGCTCCAACTTTGAAAAGTGATGCCCGCCTGTCAATATTGTCGGTTTTATTAAACTCGAGAAAAAAATAATGAACATTTTTATGGTGTAAAGGGGTTTTGCTAACACTTTCATAACACTTTTCATAACACTTTTTGACGTTTTAAAGCCAATCCTTATGACAAAGTTTTCCTTTGGTGGAAAATTGATCGGATAATTCGATCTTTTTTGCACAAATTTAATTACAAGTGTTTTAATAGAAAATAATAATTAAAACTTTTCGAAAAGAGAATATTGAATTAATTGTGAACTAATAAAATTAAGGATGTCACTTCACTCATTTCCGGTGATTGTTGCTTCCGTTGCGAACGTCATTATTTTGGATATTCTCATGATTGAATATATATCTAATTTTTTAGAAATGCTGGAATTTCGTTATAATTATCATTGAAATTACTTCTAATCGAAAGCATCTGGCTTTATTATATTCTGTTTGGAGGATAAATATATAACAATAATATCAAGATACAAAACGGATACGCTGTAATTTTCCAATTCAAATGGTTTCCCGCTATGTGAGGGCAGAAAATAAAGCCACATAAACAAACATACATACACACACCCGTATGTCCTTACATACATACACACTCATATTTCAATCTGCAAAACCCAAGAGAATCGTCGACGCTTGGTCGTTACAATCAACCCGAAATGTATCCGGTTTTACAGAAACGAATACCACCGTTTGTTCAATCAAATTGATGTCGGCTTTTTGTATGATTCTTATGGTTTATTTAATGCGTCTCAATAATCCTTCTGATTGTATTATAAGTTATTGTTTCTAAGTGTTGAGTTCAACATATTCAACTTATTCTACTTATAATATTCATCGTACACTCGAGGAGAGGCCAGTATTTTCGTCATTTAGAATAAATTAATGACGGTTTCTGTGTTTGAAGGGTGCGACTTGGGGCTAATGGCGCCTAAGGGGCAATTAGCAATCGATGATTCCATGAAATTAATCGCTTCTAATCGCATTTCCTTAATTGTCTGATTTATATAAATTCCGTATATTTTATCAAGCAATATTTATAATAAATAAAAATAGATAACGACTTTTTTCTGGAACAATAAATACTCAGTTATTAATTGTTAAATGCAAAATTAATTAAACAGTAATTTATTCAACGAATTAAAATTAATAAAATAGATAATTATATATATATAATTATATTCAATGCTAAAACTAAAAATTCTTTCAATAAAACTAAAAATTTATAATGTTCCCGAAAGAGAAATGCTTGAATTATTTAAAAATGTTTATGACGTTCTTATGTTCAAGAACAATATTTTACTTTTGACCTACTTGTTTTTATGATATATAAATATCTGTTTGAATCCTACATGAAATTCTTTTCTGGATGATTTTTATATAATGAAGGTATAGATTCATTGTTCAAAAGAAAGACGTTGAAAATGAAGGCTAGGTTTTATTAGGTAAAATGTAAAAGGTTTTATTAGGGTAACTTCAGTTACGATGTTCGATATTGATCTACGATTGAAGGACACTTTTATTGTCTTTACAATAAATGTTACCATATGTTTTTTTTTTTTTTTGTATTTATATAGAAACTTTTACTAATTAAAATACGCTCTCGTTTTTTCTGTTTTAAATTTTGAAATATTTTAACAGTTTTCGCTTAGCAGAAAAACTTAATTTCCGCTTAATTTAAAGGGTATTTGGTTAAAATTAATACTTTTCCTAACATTTTCATTTTCCTCCATTTTATAGAAAATTGAAGCGATTAAGTATTTGATAAACAATTGGATCATATCACTAAATAGAAATATTGCATGCATTTTATCTGCCCCCGAAATTTTATTGATGTTCCCGAATCCACACATCTCACTCTTTACAAAATAGACCTCACATTACAATTCGTCAATTCTGGAAAAGTTTTGTCATCAAAACAAAAGTTAAATATTACCTTATCAGAAGCTTTAAAAGTTTTAAAAGTTGCGCCTTGAAGCGTGTGATTTTTCCGTTTTCAATTATTCATAACTTCTGTCATCTATTGTTATTTGTTAAACCTAATTTTGTTCCTATTCCATCCTTAATTCAGTTATGTTTTACATATAGGTTTTTAAGTTAATACGTTGTAGTCTTAATTTTATACAAGTTGTTAATCTTATTTACTTTACATAATTGCTTACGCTGTTAGAAAAATGGCTGAAAAATTTTTTGATTCAATTCATTTTGGGACAGATGACAAACCATCCCCAAAACTAAAGAGAAGACGAATTAGAACGCCTTTTACTCTCCTATGTTTTTGAATCCAGTGCAATATTTATCCCCACATATACTTCAAGCTAATCACGAGTATGTAAGCAGTTTCTAAAATATAAAAAGTTATATTTTGTGTAGAAAAAGATCACCGCTATTCAATAGTTGCTAACACACATATACATGAATACATACACATACAGAAATTAATACCATTCATACACATACAAAAATCGGTCAGCTTCAAAAAGAGGTCATAGGATATTATATAGTATCATAGACGTTATACAGGATGAGTTTATTATCATAAGAATGAACCAATTGTTTATTTTCTTCAGTAATTCAAAATAGCAATCACATAAAATAATAATACAAAAATAAAATTATACTATATGAACTCACAGTAACAAATATTTCAGATAAAAACAATAAAACTTTTTCAGAAGTTTTAAACTCGCCCTAATGTACCCTAACCTTAACTTTAACAATTAGTAATGATACTTGTACCACAAAGGATAATAAAAACATCATAAAGGAACAGAGGGCTATTTATAATCTTGGGTTGAATACGGAATGACAATCACAACAATAACAACATCGATAACAACACAAGGAAGTCAATGGTAATATAACACGTATGCGCCGTTATTGGAACCCTCACACTTCCTTCTCTTTTATCACTCTCTTTATTTCGATCTCTCATTCTTTCCACCATTTCGCACTCTTCTCACTCTCTCTTATCCTTTTCACCAGTCATTACAAAGAAAGTTATTAATGTTGGATTAAACGACTTTGATATCGATGACAGTAAATGTGTCAGTAAACGCGATGACGGTGCTAATCGTAATAGTGATGGATGTAGGAGTACTGTCAGGGTAAGTGACAGTTGTGGTGTAAATTACGGTAATATTGATGGTGATTTCAATAGCGTAGGCGATAGAGATAGTGATAATTAAAAAGGTGTCGATTTTGACATGAGCAGTGTTAGTAATAGACAGTGAAGGATAAAGATATTGATAATAATATTGATAATGATAGTGACAGTAATATTGTTAGTGACAATGATAGATATAGTAATAATACTGGTGATAGTGACAGCGACAGTAATATTAGTAATAATGGTGATAAAGATACTGGTGATAGTTATAGTGAAAAGGATGGGTGTAGTGGCAGTGATAAATGTAATGACATTGATTGTGCTAAAAATACCAATAGTAACTATAGTATTGTGATAGTGATAGTCGTAGTGCCAGTAGTCGTAGAGCCAGTCGTAGAGTCGTAGTGCCAGTAATGGTGATTCTCACAATGATGGTATAATTGGTAATAATAGTGGTAATGATACTGGTGACAGTTATAATGATAGAGACGGGCACAAGTATAATGAAATTAATAGTGCTAAAAATACTGTTATTGATTATGATAGTAATAGTGATAGAGATAGTTAGAATGACAGTGATAGTAATAGAAATATTGATAACGATAGTGCTTGTGATATTGATAGTGACTCTGATAGAGACAGCAATAGTGATAATGATAATGGCAGTGGCAGTTATATTAGCAATGATAACAATAGGGATGCTGGTAATAGTTGTAGTGATAGCGATGGGGGTGTGGACAATAAAAAAAGAATAATAGTAATAGTAATAGTAATAGTAATTAGTGATTATGGTGTTGATGTTGATAGTGATAGTCATAGTGACACTGATAGCAATGGTAATATTGATAGTGATAGTGACAGTGATTATCAGAGTGAGATATATAATGACAGTAGACAAAAAAGTTAGCTAACGAAAGTTATATTTATGATAAAAACAAAAACGTTTCTAATCAAATCCTGATGATATAAATCGCAAAGTAGCAATATAATTAGGATAATGGCAGTAATGATGCCCCAATAAATATAACCATTTAATAATTAACACATAATTAAAAATGATAAATTGTTTCAACTATTAAGCAAATAGCGTAATTAAAAATCGTTCTAAATAAACATTATCTTGAGCTGACGATCATAATGAGAGCATTGATGATGAAGACGATGATAGTATCTCTATTTTTAACACTAAAACTGTCATTAATTTTCCGGCTCTTCCTTATCCTTTGTATTGCAATAATGATCATTATAAAACTGTGGACATTGTAGACGATTATAAAGTCGTTTTTGTTACTGACACTGCTAACAGTTCCGTTTCGATTCCTTTCACTGCATTTAATTCGTTTCCTTCGGTCTGAAAGAATCCGAGTGAAGTGGCCGTTGCTTTTATTTCATTTATCGGAACGACAACTTCAGTTACATTTGTTGCTGCTGCAGCTGTCGGTGCTGTCAGGTTAGCAACAGCAGTAGTAGTAGTAGCACTTGACAGATCCGGCGCAATTAACGCAGCCGAAGTAGCATGGCGTCCATATGGCGGAGCATCATTTGTGGAAAGAAAGAATTTCCCACGCAATCTGTCAAAATGGAAAATATTTCGGAAATTATTACACTGATAAGAATTTAATTCATCTTTTTGATCGCTTTGTTTCACCTTCTATCTGCTGCGAGGCCCATGTAGGCTGGTCGAGTATTTCTACAAATTTCGAATTCATTTGATGCTTGACAAGTGGTCGCTGGAAAGGCTTGTGGCCATTTGATGGACTCTATAAAGTATTCCCAAGCACGTTGGTGACTGCAGCCAACTGATGTGGAAAGTGGGGGTTAAAAGTGGGCGGAGAATACTAAACAGTGTTTGTTGCAATTTACAATAAATGTCATGAAATCAATCTTAAAAGAAAGATTGAGCCTCTTTGGAAATGAAAATACGTTTAATGATCGTCATCGTTTAGAATGCCATCTCTTGCTCCTTCCCTTCCTATTTCCCTGCCTCACATTTTAATTTCACCACTATCGCAAAACGCTATTTCCCTTTTTTTCTATACTTACTCAATATCCCCAGCCATCGATTGGCATTTACCGATTGTAGGGCACAACCTGGTTGCAGGGGACGGCCTCCATTCGGATAGAAATCCGCATGACCCAGAGCATCTGGGTGACCAAGTATACCAGCATCTGTGTGAATGACATCAACAAAACCAGCATCAGCTGATGTCAAACGATGATTGGTGCTGCCTCTCTCGAAAAGTGGTAATGCCGGATCAAGCCCTGCGAAAAATTGGATTCATTAAAAACGTTATTTAGTTCTAAAATTGTAGAGAAATTTCGATTAAAGAAAAGATTAAGTGTTTACTAAATTTAAGTTTATCTAGTATTATTACAATAATATTGTTCAGCTTATTAAAACATTTGCTCGATTTACGCTAAGACAGCTCTTACAAACGTATAAATAGGATAGCCATATAGACCTATGGTTATGAAGATACAACTCTAGAGGTTTAAACTCGAAAGTTAAATATTTAAATAAAGAAAGCGAAAAGAATTCTATATACGAAATATTTTTTTGTAAGAAACTCAAACAAATCTCGAATGAAATTTTAACGATAATTGCAAAAGACATCGTTTGCGTCCTTTAAGTATGCGCTAAATCAGAACTCTACAAGGACAATAAAACAGAATTTTTATGATTTCCGCTTTAATGGATTTTATACGACTTTATATGATTCCATTTTTTAGTCGTTTGGTTTTATTATCATAAGAATTTCCGATTTCCTAATTGCTTAATGGCTTTTAGGATGAGTGTATGCTTGTACATGCCCCCCCCCCCCGTGTGTGTGTAGAAGCACGTATGCGTAGGGTTTTAGAATTACCCAGTTGTTCGGTTGGTGGAATAAAAAAAAACACATAAATTAAAAAACAAAACGAAAAAGTTCAGCACTTGTTGCTTTAATTTCACAATTTTGAAATTTCGAATTAGTTTTTATCATCATAAATTTCAAATAGTTTTTAACTCACCTCGCAATCCTTCGACTCCTTACCTGTTATGCGTGGCAAGAGTATACCCCATTCCTGCATTTGCTTGCCCACAAATCCAGCTGCTTCTCCGCCCAAACTGAAACCTATCAAATGAATGTATTTCGTTTCGTAACCTTGAGCGATTAGAAAACGCAAAAAACGTGCTATGTAACGACCAATAATGGGTAGATTTTCTACAGTGTTCGAATACCAAGGAGCTGCAGTGAAAGCACTCCAATCTATCAGGATTACATTGTAATTGCCGGCACGTAAAAATGCTGGAAAAGATATTTAATATAAACCTCCCTTCACGTCCCTCGATTTGTCTTGGAACTTACCGTCTTTCATCTCTTGACTACTTTCTTTTTTGGCTGTAGCTGTTTCTGAGAAACCATGCAAATAAATCACCAAGGGATTGTTATATTGAAAGTTACTTCTATATAGTCTCCGACTGTCTCCGACATAAAGATAATACGGTTTGGCAGGATTCAATCTGAATTGTGTGAAATTAAGAGGAAGAGCTTTATAGTCATTTATGGCTGAAGCATGAGAAAAAAGAGAGTGAAAAAGATTGTGGGGAAAAAAGAGTATGGTGGATAAAAACGGGAGGGAAATTCGTCACCTGGTGTAGAGTAAAAATCGTACGTCATCGCGTTCTCGGATAACACAACAATTGGAACAGGTACCACGCGGTGCAGCACTATAGAAAATTGGTGAGGCCGCTGAAAAAAGATTACAATTCGATTATCTCAAGCAGCCCAATAAAGGTTTTAAAAATTAACAATTTTGTGTTTTGTCCATTTCTAGTATTGAAATAATTGAGAGATCATTTCGAATGATCTCTCCTCAATTTTGTCCTTTCTTGATTGCTAAAAATCGTTTCGAGATTTTCTCCTTTCTAGTTTATCTCGTTTCGGGATTATGTCATTCGGAGTTTTCAAAAATTGTCACGATTTTATCGTTCGAGACTTTGCCCATTTTTCTATAAAACTGAAATTATTAATTATATTTTTTCTAAATAATTAATGATATTTTAGAAAACTCAATTTAGATCAACTTTTCTTTTGAGAGTACAAACATATTTGAGTATGTGTGAACGCGTATCTTAAGCTAGCGCTTAACTAACTGTTCATAAAATCACTCCATCGACAGCAAATTGAATTTGAATTTTTAATGAGACTAAGCCACTCAACCGTTCGTTGATTTTTGGTTTTTGGTAAACTGCAAAAAAAGTGGCAAGGTCGCGCGTTAAGAAAGAGAAAAGAAGAAAAAACAGCAAAGAAAAAAAAATCATAAAAACAGTAATAAAATTCCGATATGAATAAATATCTCCAAGTTCAAGGTAAAACTTGTGCCATGAGTAAAAAGTGAAGAAGCAATAAAGGAAATGAAGAAATAAAGGAAATAAAACTTGCTGCATCAGGTATGAAAAACTAACCAACGTTTAGAGTAATAACAATACCAACAACAACAACAACGGCGATAACAACGGTAAAGATAATATTTTTTGAAAGACTGAAATAAAAATTTTAAGCACATTAATTTTGATTTATTTATAATAGATTTATTTATAATATACAAAATATCGATATGATTATTATTAATAAATTATATAATATTTATTTCTCTAACTGAATTATAAATGTATACTATAAACGTAGAGTGTATGAGCTGCAGCTAAGCCAAAATTAACACTTGTTCATGTTTGCTTTGCTTAATTTCAATTTATTTCCTTTTTATATATTTTCTTTGTTTCTTTGAGCTTAGGGAGCTTTTTTATAAATCTTATTAAATATTTTCAAATGAAAATCATAATGAGTCAATATAAAATACGAGGTCAAGTTCACAAATTTACGAGAACTTCGCTATTTTATTTCGTTAATCCATCTTAAAACTTTTCTACGTCATAAGAGCTTATATAATTTCGAAATTATCTAATATTTCAATTTTTTTTAGAATTTTAGAACTTAGATAATTTAATCCCTTTGCTTAATCTTAAGAAGGCTTTTTCATTTTAATAAATTCTTGCAAAAATGCTTTATTACTAAATCACCCAAAAAAAATCATTATCAAAAAAAATTGTTGCAAAGCTCTTTAATACCTTCTCCATCAACTCTTAAATAACTTTTCCCGAGGTAAAATAAACAAAAATTCATATTAATTAATTTTCATATTTAATTTTATCCTCTTTTTATTATCTCAGTAGAGTTTATTTGCTCAATTTCTTAGAAATACTTTTTAAAGAAAAAAATTCTATTTTGCGAAACTGCGAAAAAATTATCAAGATTTCTTACCAATAAAAAATGAATATAATGTACACAGTGTTGAAGTCGCCGGAAGAACCATATCTTAAAATCTCTAACACGTTAATGGCTTTGACACGTTGTTTGTATTGGCAAAAAAGACTTTCAACATAAAATATTGCGGTTCTGCAGTTAAGGCTGAAATAATAATCCTAGCCAATATTTCATATAGCATAAACTGAACTGATATTAAGTATAGTCAAATACGAGACGTTGTAATAAAATTAATATGAAGTAATAAAATAAAATTACTCCAGAATTTTATTGCAAATGGTTTTAAAATCCTTTTTTTATTTATAATTTTTATTTCTTATAATTTCAAATTTTTTAGTAACTTCCCTTATTTTAGTTTGAAATTTTTTTAGTTTAGATTGAAAGCTTTATTATGTTTTTTTTCTTTTCAATTTACATTTTGTAATTTTTTATTTTATTTTTAATTAACACCTTCATTTCCTCCTACGCCTTTTTCAGTCTCTATCGTAAGATTTGTTAAATTTGTTCGTAATTTTTTGATAATGAAACTCGTCTGACGATAAATTATAATTTTCGTTTTCAATGAAATTAATTTGATCCTGTATCCGATCTCTATTGCACTTTTTCCCATTCAATTCGAACAATTCAAAATTTTATTTTCATATTTAACCGCCTTCTTTTTGCTCTCAACCCAACCAATTCTTAACGCGTTCCAATTTAAACTGATTGCTGTGGATTTAGTTTTCTAAAATTCATTTCATACGCTAGGGACCTATTCTTTTCAATTTTATGAGAGCGTCTTCAGCACCAGACGAGCTCATTTGATGCGCTCTCTAATAAATTCGAAACAAAACATAGTGAAAAAAGTAAACAACAACGAAAACGAGAACATACAGAAGCATAATATTAAAAGATAAAAAGTAAAAGCAAAAAATTGTATAATTATTTACAAAAAAATATTGATTATAAACAATATTCAATCTTTTTCAAACTCAGACGTATCAATTTAAGACATAAAAGACTTAAGAAACGAACTCTTTAGTTATAACTTCTTTGGCGCTTTAAGAAATGTATCCGCATCTCGAAAATTAATATTTAAAAGTAAGCAATGCAACGTAAGGTTTATATAGCAAACTTATTATGAAATACGAATTTGATGAAAGAGACGAACTTAAGAAGAAAAGGAAAACGACGAAGTGAATGAATTAAAAGCGCAAGATCAACTTAGATGTAACTAATTCTTCTTCAAAAAACAAAATGATAAGGGGTAAAAACCTGGACGTACAAAGCTTTAAATTCACTTCAAATAAGAAAAAAAGAAAGGGGGTGGCAAAACTATATGAAAGAGGGAGAGTACCGTTACAGATAATTAAAGAAATAAAATAGAACTTAAGAAAAATTTAAGTTGAATAAGCAAACAAAATACTATCTTACTAAAATCAAAACTACAAAAGACTGAAGAAAATGTAACGCAAGCCAAAGAGGTTAAGTAGGCGCAAAAAAAATGAAAGGAAATTTTCTAGAAGGTAAAGAATATTTAAGAAAATAAAAGGGAAACATAAAATCAGTTCACAAAATTAAAGTAAAATAAGAAGAAAGAAATTAAAGAAATTGTTTGTGAAATCAAATTCAGACACTGGCAAAAAGAGAGAAATTTTAAATGCTATTATTTCGCAAACGGAATATGAATCAAGAGATATTTTGCTTCTGGTTATTTCGTACCCGTTTTGATATTTTGATAAAACTCGAATTGCGAAATGAACCAATATCTCGTAACGACACTCACAGAAACGGAAGTGAATTTTTGAATAATGACTATGATTTCATCTGAGTAAAATAATGAAATAAAATTAAATAGTTCATGAATACTAATGAATCTCTGAGTGGATAAAAAGATAATTTTTTATAATAGTGCATTAATTAATACGACTCGTATCCATCAAACATCCCAGAAATTGCGATCATGATAGAATCGAATAAATATAAACTTTAGAATCGATTCTGGTTTTAATTTACTTTTTTAAAGATTTCGTCTAGACTTCCTTTAGAAAAACCATAGAAAATTATACACGTCGTGCAATTAATTGCTAACCCAAAAATCAATTCAATTTCCCAAAATCTTACGCCAATCAAATCAAATCCAATCAACCAAATCGGTCAACCTTAAAAAATATTGTTAATCAAAACGAGCAAAACTTGACAATCAATGATTCGCTTTTGTTTTTGTTTCTATTGCCGGTGTTTGTGACATCAGTAGAGTAATAATTAAAACATTATTGTCGTAAGTTATTGTTTCGGGCTTTTCTCTTAGTTTTTTTATGTTTATTTCCCTTTAGTTTATTCTTTTATTTAGTCTTTACTTTAGTTTTTATTTTGTTATAATGTTTCAAGTGTTTTTTAGAGTCTTGTTTATTTTATATTTTATTTCTTCTATTTTATTGCGGTTGTCATCGGTGACTTTAATGGGTTTCGCCCATTTAATATTTGAGTTTCCGAGCATTTCCGTGTAATATATCATTATTTATTCGCGTATTTGTATATTTGACGTTGTTTATTATTTTTTTCGATTTTTTTTGTTAGTTTTTGAACTGTCGCGTGCTACAACAACAACAAAAGCAATCTTCCTATAGTTCCAATTTATCTACCAAATTTTGTATTCAAGAAGACCGCTTGATTGAAATGTGTCCAGCATCGAATATTAACGAAAAGTTTTAAAAACCAACAACAACACATTCTTAAAAAACTACAAAGATTTTTTTAGTTTCAATAACCTGAGAAATTTAGAAAAAGCTTGAAAAAATTTTGCATGTACTTAACTTCCGTGTTTTTATACTCTACAATCGTAGGGATGGTGTACGGTCATTTACTTCTTCCGTTTGTAAAGCATTAAAGGAGTTGCTACAAGTATAGAAAAGTATATATATATATATATATATATATATATATATATATATATATATATATATATATATATATATATATATATATATATATATATATATATATATATATATATATATATATATATATATATATATATATATATATATATATATATATATATATATATATATATATATATATATATATATATATATATATATATATATATATATATATATATATATATATATATATATATATATATATATATATATATATATATATATATATATATATATATATATATATATATATATATATATATATATATATATATATATATATATATATATATATATATATATATATATATATATATATATATATATATATATATATATATATATATATATATATATATATATATATATATATATATATATATATATATATATATATATATATATATATATATATATATATATATATATATATATATATATATATATATATATATATATATATATATATATATATATATATATATATATATATATATATATATATATATATATATATATATATATATATATATATATATATATATATATATATATATATATATATATATATATATATATATATATATATATATTCCTGTTCAAAATAACCTCCTGAGACGATTTAGCTATGTCCGTCCGTCTGTCTGTCTATTTGTGGAAGTCACGGGTGCATTCGAACGGAGGAAGATGCCGACATGAAAATTGGATCGAACATTCACTGTCATCGTAGGCCGTTTGGTATTGAAAATGAGGTAAATCGGACCAATGTCCGGTCTGCTTCTAAAGAGAAGGAAAATCTTCTCTAAAGGCCGATTTCTCGGTTTCTATATAAATGTCAGACCGGAATTTTACAGCCGAGATGTTAGCATTCGACAAAGGTTAGCAACAGACCATAAAATCAAATTACAAATGTAGAGTATATAAGCTTCGACCTGGTCGAAGTTAACGTTCTTACTTCTTGTTTTTCCAGAGCTTACCCTCTATTTTGCCCCTCTTCTGCCCTATACGCAAATATATTGCAGGTTTGCACGCTGAAGGAATTTCAATGAGCAACAAAAAGTTACAACTAAAAATATTCAAAAATGTTTGGTGTAAACTGAATGCATTCAGAAAAATGTCAAGAATATATTAATAAAATATTTAGAAAATATTTTAGAATACATTAATTTAATAGCAATATAGGCTGAAGTCTTCCTTGTGCCAAAAGAGTTTTGCTTTTCTAATTTAGAAAAATTAATTTATTTTTCTATTTCATAACATTATTTTCGAATTCGAATAATTTGAAATTACAAAAATTTCCAAAATTTCGAAATTATAAAAAGAAATTTTGCTAAACGGTTTAATTTGAATTTTATATAAATTATTTGCAACAATTTTTTTTCTTTTTGAATATTTATTAGCAAACACTGTTATTGTTCCGTTGTTAATAAATAATTGGTTAGACCATTAGCCATCATTAGTATTGCCAACGCCATCGTCGCCACGGCATGCGACTACACGCCGCTAGAAAATAGTCATGTTGACAAAGTCACGGTCAGGGTTAACGTCAAGGACAAATTTGCATTTGCAGCGTGCGACTAACGAGTCGGTGCCAATGCCAAACGAGGTTATCCCAACAAACTGGTTTTCTCGCTGCTGGCTTGTGATTGTGGCTTTAAAGAGAGAAAGAGAAAGAAAGAGATCAAATTATAATATTATTCAAATACAATTATAAGTCATACACTATGAAAGACTATTATCGATTTCAAGCGCAGTCGCTCACGCTTGCATTGAGTGCGATAATAAAAAGAAGTGAAAAGAAAACACTTTATAATCTTGATTTAATAAAACGAAAAACATGAGAAAAAAATTACATATAAAATCTTTAAATGACTATAATTTACAGTGATAAAAATCCATAAAAATATTCTTAAAAATATAATAATTTTGCAAATTGATTAAGGCTTCTCTAAGACTAACTCTAATTCTTTAAACTCTGTCAAAGCTTCGTGCACGAATCGTCGTTAGTATTATTTTTATGCAAAAAGAAGGCAAATCGGTAGAACGTATTTTTGTTTTTTTTTTGTTGTTTTGTTGTAGAATGAATACTAACTTGATTGATAATTTAGCACGAGGGTGTCTCGCTTTTGTAAAGAGCGAGCAGGTGATGCCAATTTATTTTGATGAGATACTTTTTGTAGAAATATTAATTGGACTACGTTAAAAATTTGTTGTTGAAATCTAATAGATTTTTCAAGTACAAGGCAATATTAAAAATTAGAAATATAAAAAAATGCACTCAATTTTCATGAAATCATGAATTTTCTTAATAAATCATATTGAAAGTCACTAGCAGCAATTTTATTGTGGTTAATTGTTGTTGTTGCTTTTTAACTAATTTATGTTATTTTGTACCATCATTTTTGTCGATACTTTTGTTGTTTATATTGTTGTTTATAATTTTTTTCTGAGTAACTTTTCGGCCTTTACTGCATAATCTCGATAACTGAGGGGAATGAACTAATTAAAATTAATTTTAATGAATAAATATCTAAATAAAGACATTGTCAATTTATTCCTTAAAATTCTGAAACTTTTAATTGACAACTAAAACAAACAATTAAAATAATAACTGTAGAAAAGCTAAGCATCGTGTTTCATTAAATCGCAGAAGTTTAATTAATTTAAAAAATGATGAAGGATATTACAGTTCATTAAAATGGAATATTTAATAGAGTGAATATTAAATTGATTGTATTTTTTGTTCGGCAATTTCATACAAGGTGATTAAGATATTGAAATATTATAACTGTAAAGTCGTTAATGGTTGCGCTATATTTCCTTTAATTAGCGCTAAAACCTCATTGATTCATCTTTTAATACGAAATTTAATATATATATTTTTTTCTAGCAACTTTCTTTGAAAATTCAGATATTTTCTTCTAAACATTCAGCAAGTTTTCACCTAAAATTTAGTTTCAAAATTTAAAAACTTATATCAGAAATTCAGACCCTCGGAATTTAATTAAATTTTAAATAATTTAATGTTCACTTCAATTAATTATTTATATTTTATTTTAAATTCAAAAATTGACTAATTTACTAATTGACTAATTTGACTAATTTTTAGTCTATGTTTGACATAATTTATGAAAATTAAGATTATTGATTGAACTTTAAAATTACTTCATTTTGTAATTCAGAAATTTTGTTTTGGAAATTGCAATTTTATTTCAAATTTAAATTTTTATTTCCACGAATTTTCTTTTGAAACTCACACGTTCACAATGAAATTAAATTGGTCTCCTCAATGAACTCATTTGACATTACATAATACTCAATTTAAATATAAGTTCAATTCTGTTGAGATTTCTCAATTTTAAATTTGCAATTTTATTTTTTTAGTTATAAATTTTTCATTTGAAAGCGTTCGGAAATTTTTAAGCTTAAGAATTTTCAGTTGAAAATACAAAATAATCGCCAAAATCTTTCTGAAGTTCCTTAGTTTAAATTCAGAAATTTGCGTTTGAAATTTCGTTTGAGGATTTAATTTTAATTTTATTTATAATTTCAGTTATTTCTCTAACGGCGGGAAATAATACGATTGCTTCTCTACAGTACGAATAAAACTAATATTTTGTTTGAAAAATTCTCGTTTTTATTTTCCACTGCATGCTTTTAGGCATTGTTGAATTAAGCAAAGCTCCAAATCAATTAGATGATTATAATGCAAAAATCAAAACGCAAAATCCTTTGTGCGATATTCGAATAATATTTTTAATTAAGGATACTTCAGTGGTGGTGCGCTTACCGTCATCCCATTTTCTCTCATAAATGTTCGAGATGAAATAACTTAAACAGCACTTAACATCTGGACCGTAAATAAATTCTTCTTTATGATAACCAACGACCTTCATGGATCTTCCATGAGCACAACAATGAATTACTCAGATTTATTCGCTTGATTTATTTTTACTTATTCAGAATAAAGAGCAAACCATCAAGGATTTATACAATGCAGTACAAAAATTACTAACCTCGATTCCTTGCACATTATCGCACATTATCGCCTTGCTTGGTCCTTCATTCTTTCGCCATATTTATCTCAAACATAACTTATTTTTCTGTTAAAAAATTGTCCTTTCTCTTTTGCAGGATAAATTGCTTCTCAAATTGGAAGAGAGTGAACCGGATCCACCCACTTCGCAAGAGGATGAATGTGTTATTTGTATCAACGCACGTGCGACGATGCAAACTTCACCATGCGGCCATCGCGTTGTGTGCCGGCGCTGCTTTGTCAAAACAATTCAAAGTGCTGTAGCGCAACGTTTGCTACCGCTACGCTGCGTCATTTGTCGAGCTCGTGTCAATCGATTGACCTCTAGTTCGGGCACGTGGCGCATACAAGAGTCAGCCAGCAGCTATTCGATGGGTTCGAAGAGTTGGGCTTCTACCTCGATGACAGCTGGTGCCGGTGGTGGTTATGGTGGTAGCGGTGGCTTGGCTGCTTCAGCGTCTTCCTATTCAATGGGCGATGCCACTCACACCAGTCTAAATCACGTTTCATTCCTTCCATTGACGCCGAAACAAGGAATGCGCTATCCACGCAGCCCTAACGGTAGGGTTGCGCCCTCGGGTAGTCTGTACTCAATGAGTTCCGGTTCCTCGCCAGTGTCAAGTGTAACTAATTTTTCAAAAACGTCTTCCATATCGAGTGGCCTCTACTCACCATCACCGTCGTCACCCATTTCACCGTCGGCCATTTCATTCCCTTCAGCCAATTCACCTTCAATACAAAATAATTTTCTGGCACCGCCCACCGGAAATTGCATCGCATTTCATTCTTCTTTCGGGAGTCTCTCTCCTGGATCAGCCGGATCATTATCACCGCGAGATCTCCAACGTCATCATCGCCATCATCATCAGCAGGCGCTGCAACAGCATCAACAACATCTCCAACAACAAATGCAGTCACAGCAGCCAAATCAATCCCAGCACCACCAAATCCATTCACATCATACCGGTTGCCCCAGTGGTTGTTCAGGTGCTATACCGCGTAAACCGTTACAAGCTGTCAGCTCTTCGCAAGTCTCATCCCCGAACGGCTCCTGCCGTTGGCAGGATGTTAGTGATGGAAGAGATTGTGGTGTGGTAGCAGGAGAAAGAACAAAAGGTGGAGGAGAAAACAATGTTTCGGAAAATGGCGGCATCACACTTAGTAATCGCAGCAACATTGCATACTTTCCATCAACAACACATACTTATCCGGGGCGACGACATGCAAAAGGACGTTTAATGGATTTGCAAAATCGTTTGCCACCCATCAAAGAATTTCGCAGCCCTGCCAAAGTGCCACATCCCTCACCGGTTCACATCAGTAATCCACGATTTCGGTAAGTGGTTAATGGTTTTTTCGAACGAGAAACCCATTTAATTCAATTTGACATTGTATCTTTAGCCCCCTTTGTCCCTTTCTTTCTCCCCCTCTCTCTCTATCTATCTCTGCCTCTTACTTTATCCGTTTCACTTCTCTGTTTCAGAAGATACTCTTCTTATACGAAATCATCACAGAATCCGCCATACGACATGCTCCCCCTCTTACTTGAGCCCCCGTCGCCACCGCTACGCCCTTTGAACATTCAAATGAGCTCATCTCTACACACACTCGAACCTTCTCCTCTCAAGGGCAATCGACCTTTCGGCAGTAGTATTGGTGGAAGTGGAGGCCTCTCGGCCAAAGTAAGTCCAATCATGCTGAAAAATTATTTACCAAAAAACGCATACACGATGCCTAAGGATAAAAAGGGCAACAACAACGGCAGCAACAGCAACAACAACATTAAATTCAATGATAAAATAAATACCTCAAATTTGTATAAAAATAATTGCAAAAGCACAAGCGCATCAAAGAACAACATTTCGAATATTGCCAACAACAATAGCAACAACAACAACAGCGCCAACGGAAAGAATAACAACAGTAAGACCTGCGGCAACAATAAAAAATTGCTGCAAAATTTCAGTTTAAATTTGCGCCTTACGAACGGCAATGAAGCAATAGTGTCAGCAACCACAGCAACAACAGCAACAACCACAGAAATTGCTAAAACAACTACAACAACAACAAATTCTAAAATTCATGATCATCATCGTCACCATCACAACAATAATAGTCATCACTATCATCGGATCAGTGCTTCCAGTCGTAGTTTTCCATTATTTTTAACGATCAACGGAGGCAACAAGAACAACAACAACAGTAAGATGAGAAATTCCAAGGATGTGATTCTTTTTATATTTCTCGTCAATCTATTTTTCCTTTTTTAACCACTATTTATTTGGAATATTATTATTATTTTTTCGTATTTATAGAAGAAAAAGCAGACAATAAGAAGAACGAATCGATGGAACGTAAGAAAAAGGAAGAGAAGCTTAAGATCAAAGCGGAAAAGGAAGCTAGAAAGGTGAGGGTGAATGTATGTCAGAGGAAGGGAATATAAAAAAGAATGCATGCAATTATTGTTGGCCATTTGTCCATGGGTAGAAAAAGATTCGACTGTAGAGCTACACAAGACAGCGCAATCTGTCTATAGAAAGAGAGAGAGTCTGAATGAAAATGAATGCAATGAGTGACCATGAATGAGGTCTCACTAATCTCACAAATGAAAATTTGCTAAATGAATAACACTAAAAGCACACACACACACAAATAAGTTGCGTAAAACATGTATACACACGCAATATACACTCGAAATATACGCGCAACATATATACGGGTGAATATGCTTCTAAAAAATAACATTTTTGTGCGTAAATAACATTTTATAGTCCTCGTTGGGAAAGAAGAGCTCTGCCATTTACGCAAAAACGGCTACGCCAGAAACTGCCTTGATATCGTCAAAAATTGACAATAAACATAAAATAAATCCATAGGTTTGCTCTCACTTTCAATGCCTTTTCTCATCATGAGTGGTTTAATGGATTTAATAAAATATGTTTATGGGTGGATGTGTATGAGCATTATACATCCAAGCCAAATTAATATTATTTTCCTAAACAAAGCAATATTTTATTTTACTAAAAAGTACTTGAAGACATGTTCGATGCTGGCAAACTAAAATGTCTGACGACACAATAAAATGGTCTCATTCTGATTGATACTTATTTTTATTAGACACTGCTGCACCCTACTGAAAACAGTTGGGTTTAGTGTTTTTCATAATATGATATGTCTTGTGTAGCTCTATAGCAGCCACCATTATCCATATTATTAAAAGAGTGTGTGTGTGTGTGAATATGTGAAAGGACATAAATCAGTGCAGGTAAATCGACATTTCCTTTTTTCTGGGTTTAATTAAATGTTAAAATAATAAGTAAATTGCACGTACCCAAAAGGGATATGCAAATACACACACACATACAAACACACATTGGCATACATATACATTAACCTAAATACTAAATACTTAAACTAATCATTATCTTTTTTATATTATTCTACTTCAGGAAGAAAAACGTCTAGCTAAAGAAGAAGAACGTCTTGCCAAATTGATTGCCAAAGAAGAGAAGAAAAGAAGTAAGAAAGAAGCTAAAGAACTGCTCCTAGCAAATGATGGCAATAATAAAAAATAATTAAGAATTTTTTCTAATACATCTCATATATTACGCCGCTATTTTTGTTTCTGAGAAAAACAATAATATAACGAAAATTTTACACAGAGAAAATTTACACTTTTCTCTTAAAAGTTGAAAACATTTTCCGAATATTTTTTTTTTGTTTTTGTAATTTATTATTATTTTATTTGTTTTCACACAAAAGCAAAAACCAAAGACAGAAATTTATTAAATAAAGAAAAAACCAAATGAAAGATTTAAAATGAACCTAAACAAAATTTTAATAAATGTTTTCAAAAAGTTTCTGTGAAGTTATTTTAAACTATTTTTTATTATTTATTTCATTTAATTATTACGTTTTATAGAATGCTACGCATTATAGTGAATATTGTTTTTAATGACAACAATTTAAAAAAGCAAATACTTCACCACTACTACAAAAGTCAATTTTTTTATCCGATATATTTTATATCATTTGATCCTCCCTGTTTTCCATTCGGAAATGTCATTAAGAGAAATAATTCAAGGAATAAAAAAATAAAGGAAATGACGCCAAATGCAGCGAATAAAATGTGTCATCGGATATTTTGAAGAAAACCATAAGTCGTGATGGAAAATCATTGGAAACCGCTGGAACCGTTGTAAACCCTTTCGCAATTATATCCGGTCAGTGCATTGAAAATGGACTTTATGAAATATACTTCATGACTTTCCCGATTATACCACATTTGTTTTTAACATTCCATTTTATTCTGTTCGATTACATTTTCATTCAATAGTATAAAAAACAATTGCAAAAAGCAATTACCTTTTCATGACTTTGACTGGTGCGACGCAAAGTCAATAGAAAGAGGTTTGAACATCATGCCATTATTTATGTTTTTATCAAATTGTATTCTCAATTAATACAATTGGTTAAATAGTTTCTGAAATTGCAATTGAAAAAAATTGTGGTTTATTAAAGAATTTTGTTTCCGCCTCATTTAATTGTAATTTTTTCAAAATGAGTAAAACTACAAGAAAAGTAAAGATAACTCTTTATAATTAAATTTTTAAAGTGTTACTTATTTCATATGATGAATATTTTGTGTCGAATTTTTAAATATTCTTTTTCTAAGATTCTTATTTTAAAATTTTTTTAAAGGTTTACCAAATACAAATGAATATAATTGCAAAATTTATACAATCTGTATGTTCTGAAACAAATTTATAAACAGAAATAATAAATTATCCCTTTCAAAATTGTCTCTAAATACAAAAATCTTGATTAAAGTTTAATAAAAAAATTAACTTAAAGATATTTTAAGATATGAAAGCAATCTGAATAGTATTTAAGGCTATATGAACAAAATAAATAAAAATAAATAACAATAACCAACAAAAATGTAATCTAAAAAGAATAATCACCAGCATTCGCGACCCAACTAAGGGTCAACAAATCATGTTGAAGGATTTTATGTGTTTTTTAACCGCGAGAACGCTCCTTGATAAATAACTCCATTAATATAGAAATATTTTAATTTACTAAAAACCAAATCATTTCATTTTGACCCCAAGTTTAATTGTTCCTAAAACGAATCTGCTGAGATATCAGTCGTACATTATTAAATGTTATGGCATGCTATCCTGACAAATATATTCAAAAACGATCTAAATCTATAAATCATCACCCTCGACAAGTTTCTAAAATTTCACATAGTCTACCCTGCCCTCACTAATAGTTAAAGTACACTGTCAAAAGAGAACACATAAAACCATTTAGCAGTTCTTCGAATCGTTCGTACCAAATGAACTAACTTTTTATATCGATATTTTATTTCTGCTATTTTATTTCTAAAAATGGTCACAATTTTCAGTTGATTTCAATTGATTAGTTCTCTATAAAAGTACAAGAATATTGCATGAGATAGTGTCGACAAATGGCATCGTCTGAAGCTAAAATGATAACTATTGCCACGCCTAATTTCTAAGGTAAATCTAGTCAACTACAGGATACGCCTATGGAGGCAAATAATTCTAACGAAAACGTTACATTCAAATTTCAAAACATATTGCAAAAAAGGTTGTTATTAAATATTTAATATTTTCATTTAAGAGAACATAAACGTATTGTTGATAAAAATAATGTTACGATTAATACTCTGTTTTACTTAGGATTCTAACAGTGAGCAAAAATTATTCATTGATATTAAATTTATAAATACGTAGAATTGATTTAAAATATCGTCTAAATATATTGCAGTTCCAGTTAATTAATTAAAATCAATATATCTAAATAAAATAAGTTTGTACCGAATTGTATTGATCGAATTAAATATTTTAAATGCAATTACTAAAATTCTATTCATAAATAAAAGTCATTAAATCTTGAAAATTTAGAAAAATAAAATATCATTTTGAAATATATAGGTGAAAATATCTAACTAGGGTTGGTTAACTACATCTTGAAATTGAAATTACTGTCGTAGAATCAAATCTTCAACTCATTAATTAGTTTTAATAATGGGTTAAAATGAAAAATTCAAACAAGAAATTTTTAATTTTATGAAAGAAAATGTTCACAAAAAATATTATTACAAATTCCAAAATATTCATAATTAAATATTTAACGATGAAAATATTCATAAAATAAATTCGAATGTTAATTATTGATAAAAGAAAACTCGAGACAAAATATAGACTTCAATTAATTCATATTTATTGCGGAATTTGAAATTTAAAATTAATATTTAACAAATATAATATTTAATAAAAGTTATTTAGTTATTTACCGAAACAAGAAATCTTTTTTATTTAATGTTTAAAAATTTAAACAGCGGAGATTTAGTAAAGTTTTGAAGGAAGTCAATTGTGCTTTTAAAATCTGGCAACATAAAATATTTAATGATTACTTTAAAGCTGGTGATAATGTTTACCAATTGCAGCAGTTCCAAAATCTGTCAATACCGACACACGCACAGACCGATGTATTGCAGGTAGGGATCATTCTGCAATTATTCTAAAAGAATATTTTATTACTTATTTTCAAATATGTTTGAGATAACCATGTTTTCTCATTGAAGTACAGTTTTAACCAAAAAATATAAAAAGCATTTTACGTCTGATGGCGGAAGAAAAGACAATTATCACTGTGACAAAATAATTTAATCAAAAAATTTCATCAAAAAAACATCAGCTCAAATAATTCAAATTCCTCGCAAACTTACAGATTTACTCAAGGTGCGAAGGTCTAAAGGATACGGGATTTGAAGATATACTGTATCTTTTAGACCAAAATTTGTAGAATTTTATAATTTCTTGAATTTACAAAGAAAATAAATAATGAATTTATTTTTAATAGAATTGATCGAAGTACTAAAAATATTACAGCCTGTCATTTTCTCTGTGTAGTTGAAGAGACATATAATCATTGGGTTAATAAAATATTTTACATATTTTACCAAAGCATAAAATTTATCACTTTACTCGTTAATATTCCACCGACCGCATCGTCAAAATTCTACAAAATTCTACAAAACAAAATTCTACATCTACAAAATTTCGAAACAAATAAAATATTTAATTTAATTTTTTAAAGTTTTTGTTAGTATAGGGTTTTTGTTAGTATTCCTTCTTTACTATTCTAATCTAAGGTGACTTTATTTATTACGAGGATATAAACATCAAACATGAAGGAAAGTAAATTAAAAGTATTCCGGTTTATTTTGAGATATTATCATGAGAAAACCAAGAACGCTGCTTGAGCTTGTGAAAGGGTTGTATTCGTAATGATGACGATACTTGATTAAAATTTGAGATGCATAAATGCTTCGTTTGCTTTCGTCCAATTAACTTAATGCGAGGAATAAGTCGCATCAAAAGGAGTCTGGCAAAAAGTTCTTCGCGAGTGATTATCGCTCTGTTTAATAACCCGTGGAAAACGTTGATATTGGTTGACAAGCCTTGATGCATGCATCGTATAATCTACTCATGCTTTCCTTTGACCGTCACTCGTTCCGATCAATGCAGAACTCTCACTCCAATGAAGTATGTTTATAAGAGCTAAAACCACAAGAGTTCTTCATCGATGTCGTTATGACTCTATTCCCATATATCGAAAAAAAACCAACAATGATGGATCGCATTCGGTTCAACTATGATCATTTTCATGTGTTACGAAAAACCCTTTGATTTTATTACAAAACAAAGCAAACAACCTTTTCCACAAAACCAATATATACAAACTTTATCTTAGTTCCAATTTTTATTTTTATTTATCAAGCTTTTAAAAATACATTTAATAATTTCAATGAAGTTAAGAAAATTATGAATAATTAATAAAATTTAATGTAAATATTGATTCAACTCGAACACGTGGCGTAAACCATACGTGCCTCGTTACGATTTCATAAAACCCAGACAGAATTCATTTTATGAATTTCTAACATCAACTCCTTTGTACGTCTCCAAACATGATTTCAATACATTGACAAATTGATAGCTTAATTCACCCTTGCATCCATAACCGCCCAACTTATGAATAGCGGCATAATCATAACAATCGATAACATTATCACCATTGCAGTCTTGACCGAATTTCGACATATAGTTTTGTATGGTATTGGCCGCACAATAGGGATCATTCACACAATTCGGATAAGCTGCGAATGAGAATTTTAAATCGTCATATCATCAATAATTATAAGTCTATTATTACCCTCCGGCGAAGCTGGATCATCGTTGCCTAAAGTCAATTTACCACCATCGGCCCAATAAGCCCAAGTAATACGGAAAAGTCCACAAACTCCACCGGTACAAATAGCAGTCTGGTTGCAACCACTTATCGCTTCGCAAATACAACCCAAACAGACATCAGTGACAGGTTTCTCTAAGAGGCGAAAAAGAAAACAGAATAATTAGAGATTTTATTCCGTAAAAAAAGATTTATTGATTCTATTATAAAAAAAACATTCATAATTTTGTCAAAAATTGCGTTATTGTTCTTAATTTCTTTGTATGAAAGACTTTTATATAGAAGCGTATTCTACAATTTATATTCTTCATTATAGCAGCTCATTCTCTGCATTTTTGCGACTTTAAAATTCAACGCTTTATCTGATCGGTTTAGCTGATGATTTAACTGATCGGTTTTAGTCGAGGTTAAACCGCATGAAGTTATTTTTCTATAAATAAATGCATTCGACTACTACGTCTACTTTTATTATTACAACAATTTTTTTTTCATTATCTTCGATTACACTTTCAGAGTCTTAAAAATCGCACAAAACACTCTCGAATGCTCGTCAACTTCGATTAAGTCAACCAACCATCATTTTCGATTTATTAAAATTGTTCTGTTTATTCCAACGTTATTTGTAACGTATCCGCAAACAAGATTACATCGATGGTGGCTTGGTAATGGCTTGTGGTTCAAGGAAGTTCAAGGCGGAGAAAGACCACGGACGTGGGACAAAAAAAACCAGTTCCAATTCTTGATGCAGCTCCGGTTGACATTGATAATACTTTGTTTAGTCTTTTATTATTTTAGTTTATTATTAATAATTGCTAATGAACGCCAACGGATGAAATGGAAAATGTATTTTTAAAATTGAATTCAATTTTTTAATAAGCTGAGAAATAAACGAAGGACATATTAAAAAAACTCAGTCTTACGGAAGAAGAAACAAGATTTCTTTGAGGAAGAAAAAAAGAGAGAGGTAAGGCAAATGCTATATTTTAGTGATAACAATTATTTATTGAAAGAAGAAATCTTTAGATTATTTCAATATGTATATTAAAGTTGTGTAGTATCGATACATATTCAGTTTTTTATATGTATTTTGTAAAATATATTTTGCGAAGAAATGTATAGCGTTCGTATAATTGCAAAAAGTATCTTATCAATTCGAAAATTTTTAATATGATGCTTATAATTTTGTAAATTGTTCTTATTTTTATTAATAAAATAAAAATTGCGATTTAATTTCTTGGCTTAATCGCTTTGGTTTGCAAAGGATCAAATTGAGTTCTTTCCAAAGCTGGTTAGGGTGTGGCTGAAGGAGTCGAAAACCGTTTCAGTCGCTTTTATATTGTATATGCAGTATAAATTATATATAATAAATGACACAGTGTTTATTTTAAAAATATTCTTTAAATACGTTTTAATAAAAATATAACTGCTTCAATTTTTTCAACTAACTCTCCCATAACAATTACCATTTCTGCGTGTCTGAATTAAAAATAAAATAAACACAAGAGAAATAAAAAATTAAAATATTACAAAAAGATTTCCTTAAACGAAGAATCGTAATAAAAATTATCGAATTAATTAATTGCCTCAACTAAAACCAATGAAGTGTTTATTATGTTTTAAATGTAATTTTTCACAAAAATTATATGAAAAATCTGAATGAATTAATAATTTTTCAATTAAATTTAATAAAGAAATATAAACCAATCATTTATTATTTTAATAAAAATCCAATATTTTACTACAAAAATGTTAAGTGGATTTAAAAAAAAACTATTGAAATTTTTTGAAGTCAAATGTCAGATTATTTTTTTAGTTGTCTTTATATAAACTTAAATATAAACAGCAATATTTGCTCGTTGTTTAATCCCACAAGATCCCAAACAAACGCCATTCGCGTTTCTGATTGGCCAAATATTAAGCAAAACATCCAGTTTGCGTTCGTTATTTTATATTCGTACGTGATTTATTCATGATTCGTTCAACACGTAAACTCCAAAGACTTCACGTTCTTTAAACAACAATTTAAAAAATCCTTAAATAATCAATTATTAATATTAATATTAACTACAATTTTTTGAAGCATTTTTTGAATTTTTAAAAGCATCAATTCTAACTAAAATTGCTCAAAAAATATAAATATCTTTTATAATTGAATTCCAGGAAAAATACTTTGATCAATTTATTAAAATATCACGTTATTCTACTTTACCCTAGAAAATTAACGGAAGTATTCAAATTCAAATAGTTTTGTTAATCCATTTGTCATCGTATTTTATCGTCAGTGACAATCAAAATATAATATACGACTATTTGTCCATTTGTCATTTCATGTAAATGACATGACGGACGTTGCCAGACATGTTTCAAAACGGAACTTTGAAAAAAACTCAAATATTAAGTTATATACACTAATTAATTTTCTAGTAATCTCGTATATTTTCATAGTGACAAAGATTTAAGGGCATTTAATTTAGACGTGTCGAAATGAAAATTTAAACGATTCCTGAGATTTTTTTTTAAACATTCTTTCATTGATTATTTTTCATTAGCTGATTAACTGATTGATTGAGTGATTAATTATTTCATATTAATTTACCTTGGAAATTTAGCCTAGCGTTGTTCACATTTTTACTTTATGCAAATTTCGTCTCATATAAACGTTTTAAGGTATTTGAATATACCAATAAATATTTAATTATGTCATTCCCATGAGGGACTATTTTTTCGTATCATTTATTATAAAGCCAAGATTTGGTAGAGTCTGACCATGTAATTCACATGACTTATTCATAACCAAACTAGACTTTTTTGAAAATATTTTGTAGACTAATTTACTAGCATAAAAATGTTGACTAATAGATGTTAAGATTCTTAGACCTAACGTCGTCTTCGAAAACGAATTGGATAATGATATTTTTCTTTTTTAAACATTTCTTTGAAAATAGATAGAAAAGGCAGTCCACTTAACAAAGAAACATGACAAAGTTGAAAAAATAAACAAGGCACACCCACAGAAAACAGCATTATGTTCCTTAGAAAAGTATCATAACAAAAGTCTGCAAAGGTTGACAAGAAATTTCATACAAAGATTATTTCACACGGCGGTAAAAAATTTCGCGTATGATAAAAACTAATTTTGAAATATCGTTTTCTTCTACCAGAATTTTTTTTACTATAGAAGAATTAAATTTTTAAAAATCAGTGAAATGATGCAATGATTTCGGTTCAAAAACCTCGAAGTAAAATTAACCCAGAAACAAAATTTCATTCAAAAAACAAAATATGGCGAAGGAATTTCGTGAGAAGAATCAATAATTTTAATATTTTTTATCTCAACGCTTGAATAAAAAGAAAGCAACAAATACAAAAGCAATATTTATTTCGAAAGAATTAATAAAATGATTTTATTGAGGACAAAAATGTCATTTATTGTTATTCATTATAAATAAATGAATTTTCTATAAATGAAATAATCATTTCAAAAAACTTCAATAATTAATTTCGATATCCGAATTTCTTATTCAATACGAAATTTATTAGTATGAACAAATAAAGAAGAAAAAATTAAATCAAATATAATCAAAAATTTTGATCAGGTCGAAAAATAACGACTAATAGGAAAACCCCAAACAAATCAATTATAAGAACAAAAAAATATAAAAAATAAAAATCACCATTAATTCATTTAAATGAATGCAAATTCATCCCAAGCAGATAACCTTTATCTCAAACAGATAACTCTACTCCAGCCCTACCAGAGCAAATTTAATAAACGTTCGAACACCCACACAACCGTTACGACCATTAAGACCGATGGTTAAGTTAAGTTAAGTCAATTTGCGCGGAAAAAGTTGTGCCAAAACCAATTTTATTTTCTTCTCTAGAAAAACAAGGTTTTTGAAAATCAGCTGCTAATTGGTACCATTTTTATCTAATCTATTTAAATTTATTTTTATTAAATGAATATTTTTTGAAATTTTCTGATAACAAGTTTCGCGAGCGTCCTCTGTATTTAATTCTAAAAATACCCATACGTTAATTCGATGAGTTGTGATCGTTTTATTATACAAATCATATTAATATTAAGATTCTTATACAAACATTTTGTTATTATTATTTTTCTACTTTTTTCACATACAATTATTCATTCCACTTACCCTGAGCTTTGCTCAGCAAAGCAAATCCAAGAAACACCAGCCCAACTACGGCTAATACATTGCACGCTTTCAAAGCCATAATTTGTCAACTTTATTACTGTTTTTAAATAATATTGAAGACGGATGTAATTTTTACTTTTATTTTATTTGAGAATAATCAAAATTTCGAAAAGAAAAAGAAATAATATTTTTTCAAAAGAAATCGCTTAAATTATAATTCGTTATATCAATTTTCTGATTTTTAATTTGTTTTTTTTTGTTTACTCTCTTATTTTTTCAGTCTCCCGTTTGTTCGTGACACCTCTAAGCTTTAGATTAAACTGAGTTACTAAGGCAGCATGCGAATTTTTAAACTAATCCGATCTTCGAAGTAGGCGCGGATTTTTGTTCGAAATATTTATGAAAGTTTTGGTCAAGAAATGCTTGAAAGTTTTGCGAAAAGCTTGTTCGTCCCCTTTTCAAATGAAAAAGCTCTCAACGAAAAACTTAAGAAAAGAACTCGTTTAATTTAAATCCAACGATTAATTTTTTTAAACGAAAAATTTGATTTAACTTGAAAAGATATATATAAGATAAAAAATTGAGAATAATCTCAAGCTGGCAGCAAACAATTTTAAATTGGCGATAAATATTTTCATATTGCGAATAAATAATTTCAAATTAGGAATAAATATATAGAGGCGATCCATATGGACAACTCTCGGTAAGATTAAAGTGCTATAGATGTTAATGCAAAATTTAATTTTGCATTACAATTTCAGCATAACACTTTGTTGTTAAATGCAAAACACTGTGATTTGTTAAATGCAAAAGGATAATAAAATAAAACATTTAAAACACGGGCAGACGTTTAAAAATGAGCATCGATCATAGTCAACGCGTCAGGTGTAAATTGTTGCGTGTGTGCAATATACTCTGAATTTTACGTTCATATTTTCTGTTATCTGTTAAATCCCTTTCCCCAAAACTTTCTTTGTTTAACGCATGACAAGGCGCAGAATCGATCACTAATTCATTTGTCTAATACATATTTTAAACATTTCGAAGGCAATAACATACATGATCTCTAGTTTAGGGCTTCTTGAAAGCACCTAATTTAATTTCAGTTTTACTTCATTGCATTTACGTTTACTCCTTCGCATCCTGCTGAAATGTGTCCGATTGATGTCAATAAATTTAACTTGAGCTCATCCATTCAGACCTATTTTCTCTTTCTGTAAACTGTTTTCTGTGATCTTAATTTCCTTCGGTATTAATCTATCCACAAGTAGTGGAAACGCTTGTCGATTGTTACGCAACGCCAAACGTTTTCTAATTCTTGGTATTCTTTTGGTTTTTCGAGTGAATCGAATGACATTTAAAACGATTTTCGATCACTGTTTCGATTTTCCTTGTCGCTTTTTTACACAAATCGCATCCGGTGGGGCACGATTTTCAGAACGAAAAGGGCACTGGAGATGGTGCATCGTCAAAACCAGTTTGTCACAAGCCAGACCTGACAAAAAGCGCAAGTTTAAATTTTGACCACGATTTTAAATCTATAATTGAAAGATGACATTATTGTAAATATTTCAAACAGCAACATCTAGCCAACAAACAAATAAATCACAACAAACACCTTTGTTGAAACTAATAAATCACAGTATGCAATTATACTAATTCACCGCACTACTCTTTCTATTACTTGTTTCTTGCATTTATTTCAGAAAAAACATAGGACTCATACATTAGTTACCTAAACAAAATTGAATATAACACAAAGTCTTAGAGTAATCATTTAATCTCGTTTCTTGGTCAGTTATTTTAAATGAGGTTTCAGAAGTCTGTCGCGTTTTCGTCGCAGTATTTAGATTTTATTAAATGCAGCAATATCGACTGATTGGACAAAGTCTTCAAATTCTTGAATCTTCTCAGTCAATAAATCAATAGAAACTTTATCATCTTCAATAACACACATAATCTGTAACTTATTGATGCCGTAACCCACAGGAACCAATTTAGATGCACCCCACAATAGCCCATCCATCTCAATTGTGCGAACCGCTTTCTCTAATTCTTTCATGTCAGTTTCATCATCCCATGGTTTTACATCTAACAGTACCGATGACTTCGCAATGAGAGCAGGTTTCTTCGACTTTTTAGCAGAGTAAGCAGCAACGCGCTCCTCCCGTATACGAGCTGCTTCTTCGTCCTCCTCCTCATCTGAACCGAATAAGTCAACATCATCGTCTTCATCCGCTGCACCATCAGCGGGAACCGTCACCGTAGGCTTAGCATTGGCTGCTTGAGGTAGTGGTGCTCCACCCCAGGCTGCCTTCTCGTCGGCGTTGAACGATGCGATATGACGGTACCAGCGTTGAATATGGGGATATTTATCCTCGGGGGCGGAATTTCCAAAAGCATCAAAAACTGATATATCTGCTTTGCTGGGCGTATAACTGTAAAGGAAAGTACATATATTGAAGATTATGAAAATTGTGAACGTGTCGATCTAGCCGCCACACCATAACCTCACTTTCACGTCTACATATCCTCTTACCCACTCATATAACTGTTGTCGGCCAAGAAAATGTTCAATTCTTCGAGGCCCTTTGGAGTCTTCACGTCACCCAAAACCATTTTTATCTCAAGTTTTGTATTCCAAAATTAACAATTAACAACAAATCGACAATGCCACGAAATGTGCTAAAGCCTGAACGAATATCACAAACGGAAAGGACGATTGAAATAAAAAGCACAGTGATGCCAAACTACTTTTTTGCGGAATGTCAAAGCAAACCTAGTTTTTGTTCTTGAGAATTTTGTCTTCCTTTGATCGGTCTTATCGAAATTTCGACATGGTAATTTTTGGCAGTATTTATCTCTCTACTACATTAAATGCAGAAAAAGACGAAAATATATGCTTTTTCTTGAACTTCGAAGCTATAGTTGAACTGATAAACCCAAAAATCTAGGCAGGTTTATGAAATATTCACAAGAATAATTTCAATGGAACAAATCTGGGTTTAGCACCAAACCCGAAACCTAATCCTAAACCCAAACAAATCCGTTTTACTTGAACGGTTTTATTTCAACCTATATATGTCTATTCAAATTCAAAAGTATTTGTGAGAATAATATAGAGGTTCAGTTCATAGTGGATGTTACAAACAAAAATTTAAATATTGACACCGTTGCGTTTCTTGCTTCATTGAACTGATAAGACTACGTAACTACGTGACAATTTCAATTCGAAAATATTGTTTTTGATCCAGCTAAAAAATTAAAAAATTGTCAAAGAAACATTATGATCTTATGAACTCACCCTAATAATATAATTTTACGAGGATCCAGTCCCGATGATCCATTATGAATGTAGAATTAATTTTTACACATCAGTTACAATAATAGTAAGAATTCTAGACGTGACACTAGAGCGATTTTCCCATTGCTCATTATTCATTACGATAAATACTTCTCAATTACTTTAATTCAAACTTAAACTTTCTTCTTCTCCAATGTCCTACAATAATCATAACTTGGACTTCAACTGGCATACGGTTTGAAATGGAATGCTTTCCATTTTGCTATTTGGAAGCAAAATCTTTCCAAATATGTTAAGCAGAGATAAAGATATAAGGCACTCTCAATTCACCACTCGAAAAAGTGATCTGACGTCTATTTTTTATGCATTGCTTACATCACGTACACTATACGTAGACTTATGTCATATTGTTGTTATTGTTTACTTTCATATAGTTTCCAGGAGAAAAAGAATAAAATGTTTCATCTTGCATAAACAAAAGAGGTGTGACCCCTGTAGTGATTGTAGCATTCTCATAGTAGTACGTCCTTCAACTCAGTGCAAAATATTTTGTTTTAAAAGCTTTAGACAACAAAAGTAATATCAAATTTCCACACAGTTTCAATCTCCCTATTTATACAACTATTTTTAACAACTACTTTTTTAACAATCACGAAGTCAAGAGAAAATAAATCAAAATGCTAGAAGGTTGAACTATATTCACCAAACTTTCGACTCTGAAAGCTTAACATAACCATAGCAGCTGACAGCAAGCAGATAGTCAATCTGTCAAAATTACATAGGCTCTTATGGAGATTGATAAAAAAGTTTTATTTCCATTTTACGCCACGATACTGCTACGCTGCCAGCTGTCGAGCTGTTTTGCGACAAAGCAATTGCGACAAAGCAATTGCTATCAACTTAATATATTTTGTTGTCTTTTTTGACACTTGGCTGGCTGCCATCTGTTATTGTTTAATTTAATCAGTGGATTAAACGACATTTCCAGGAGCCGCTAGCTGCCAGCTGCTACGGTTGTTTTTAGACTTTTAAAATGCAAAGCAATCTCCACAAGAAAAGGCCAGCTGTGCCTACAATGGCGTTACACCCGTTAGTAATCCCATAATAATGCGAAACAGAAGCGGAGAGTTCAAACCCAATTTGTAAATGAATTTCGATAAACCATTAAAAGCAGTGTTCGAAAGTAACTCTTATTATCAAAACATTTATATAAAAGTAATTTGTAACTTTACTTTAATCTTAAAAGTTTTACCATAAGAGTTATTCAAAGACATTTACTTCAAAAGTTTATCGATAGGAGTTATTCAAAGACATTCTTTTAATAGTTTTTCAATAAAAGTTATTGAAGACTTTTTCGTAATAAAAGTCTTTTGTTGATGAGGGAGCTGCGAAATAATGATAAACGATCTTAGTTGGTGGCTGAAAGATTAACATAGATAAAAAATATTAAGAAACAGATTTTAAGCGTAGTGGGAAATGGGCGGAAGCCGCCCAGTTCCGCGAAAGGGGCGTTTCTTATGAACAAATTACTTTGTGCCCATCAGTATCAGTAGCCATCAGTAGTATCAGGATACAAAACCAGGGTAGGAGGGTGGTGTGGGAGGAGGAGTGGACGATCCCAAAAGGGCATAATGGACGATTTCTGACAAAAAAATTATTTTCCCCAATCAATAACAAACATCATGAAACGGATTTGGTGCTTGGTGGTACGAGGCGTGTACTACGCGAAAGGAGGCGGAAGGGGCTGTTTTACTTAAAAACTTACTTTGGACCAATCGGTAGCAAATACTATAAAATGGGTTTGGGAGACGGTATAAGGTGGGCTTGGGCCGCCCACTTCCCACTATGTCCAAAATCTGTTTCTTAATATTTTTTATATATTTGCATTTTTCACTTGTAATAAGATCCATTATTTTCATTATTTGGTAGCTCAATGTTAGTTCGTATTGACCACCATCTACCTCATCAATAAAAGACCTTCATTACGAAAAAATCTTCACTAATTGAAAAACTTTTAAAATAAAAGTCCTTGAGAAACTCTTATCGATAAACTTTTAAAATTAAAAACTTTGAATTACTCTTATCAAGAAACCTTTAAAATGAAAGTCATTGGATGGCTTTTATTTCATGGCTTCATTACAAAAGTTATAAAAGTTTCGACCACTGATTAGAAATGCTCATTATTATACATTTTTATTTCATAGCAAGGAATTTGCCCAGGAGACGTATCCTGTGGTTATACATCGCATATCTGCGGTTTACATTCTCAGCAAAATCCGTTACAATTTCAGCTTTTCCTCGCTATTAACTTCATAAACAGCAAATTAAAAATAATTTTAGCACTAAAAAAAGTATTCACCACAAATAAAATTAGTAAAATTCATCTATAAACTTTTAGTTTCAACAACTGTGGGGGCAGTTCTGTTCGCTGTTGGTTAGCGAATTCACTGAAACGAGTGATTAGAACGATTGAATTGCGCACACAAACCAACTAGTTAATAGAAAATGTTTTCATTCTTCGAGTCGTGAAACGAATTGGCAAGAGTGAAAAAATTTCGTGAATATAAAATTACATCCACGTTGCGGGGTATATTTAAAATAAAGTAATAATTGCATTAAACATAATGTGCAGCGAAATATAGTTAAATGCAAACATAAATGCGCATTTTCAGGAAAAATGTGAAAATTTTCGAAAATTTTACTGTGAGTTTTTTCTCAATTGGTGTCTACTTTTAAATAAAGGTTTTTGCTACTGCGCTCTAGCATTTCTATAAGAAAAATAAATAGGAAATTTTCAGATAAAAATATTTCACGAAATATTAATTACACAAAATATTAAACCGTATGATAAAAAATAAGTGGGCTCCTTGGATGTTGAAATCAGAAACAGCACCATCACATCCACCAGCAAAGAAAAAAATGCTACGAAGCCAACTTCGTCCAAATCCAGAAAAAGATTGTGTGAATTCATTTGAGTGTGTCTGAGAGTGAGACTGAAGCAGTGACAGTAGTAGCAGTAGCTATAGTGCTCCTATGGATTTTACAGCAGCTCCTTTAATTCTGATGCAGCTGCTGCTCCTTCAATCCGAAAAACAACTAAAAGCAATTCGCGTATTTCACTTAAATAAAATTTGGCGGTGTGCTTGAATTTAATTGCAATTTAATGTGCTTCTCTGATTGAATTTTGGCATTAGCGCTTTAAGATTATCGGATATAAAAATTCGATTATTCTGATTGGTAAATAGTCGAGGAGACGGGGGCCTGAAGTTCTCCGTGGTTTTCTTGTATGTATGTATTATATTCTGTTGATACTCTACTCTTTCCTGATCTACTTCATCTCATAAAACAAATCGTTTGGAATCAGATTTTAACAGAGAACGAACGATTTAAAAAAATTATCTCAGAAAAGCAAATATGGTGTGGTAATTGTGAGATAATCAGTCTGACTCTGTTTTAAAACAGATTTTTGTTTTTAAAAACAATCTGATTCTGTTTTTTTTTTTCTACACAAGCCTTAAAAAGCTTTATATTACTTCTAGTAATAAAAAATTAACTAAACTTAAACTTATCGTTATCAGTAAATGCGAAACATTTTTCTTGACTGAATTAATGTCGAAGAGACGGTTTGTTCAACACGTAGCGAAATGAAAGAATTGTGAAATGAAAGCCGATATTTAGGTAATTATTTACCAAGAGTAAAAATGTAGCAATTTCACGTAAAGTACTATTCAGTTTCTTTATAGTTTTTAAGGCATAATCATTATTAAAGCTAATGTAGGGAGAAGAAAATTATTAAACGTTAAAATCGATTTCCAATGATTCCAATTGAAAAATCCATTTGCCGGCTTTTTTTGCAAAAAAATATCAAAAAAATATCAGCTTTACTCAAATGTAGAGAGAAAATTTGAAGAGAATACTATTTTTCGTTGCTAGAAAATGCAACAAATTTGATACGTTTGAATCGGGCTTTGCCTAAGAACGCTTATATTCTTAATGATGACGTTCAATGATGTTTTTTGGGACATATCTAATTCTAAGTATTCATAATGATGACGTTCAATGATGTTTTTTCTTGGGACAGATCTAATTCTAGAGAAGTTTTTCAACATAGAAAAAAAAGCAATTTGAAAAAAATTTATATAATCTTTAAAACCTTTTATTTACCTTGAATAATACATCTAGCCAATATTTTAATTCAAAATTTTTTTATTGATTTATTCGAAAGAGTTCTATCCTAAAAAGTAAAATCGAAAGGAACTAAAAAGCGTAATTATTCTTTCTACAACTATAAACTAATTAAAAATGCGAAAAATTGAAAATCATACAAAAAGTAATTGATACTGAGATTATTTTATCATCTTAGGAAATGGTTAAAATACATTTTTCTACCATCCATATATCAAAATATTTGCAGTTTTTTGTCTTGGAGTTATTATTACAAACACATTCGGTTTTTAATTTTTTATAACGAAAGAAAGAACAAACATAATTATATATAATAATTTCCCTAAATGCCGTTAATTTGTAGGCCGGAGCCAGCAGTAACTTTTGCTCGCAGCAAGACGAAATATGGCTAAGAAAAAGCGAGAGAATTATATAAAACAGATATGAAGAAGAATGAATAAAAAGTTCGTCCCGAATAAGTATAATACATATTTCGTTGTTATTGATGTTGGTGTTGTTTTCTTATTCTTGCGTTCTTGGTGTGTCCAACAAAGCTACAAACCAATCAAGAAACAAACAGGAGAACGTCTAATTACTAGTCGTCACATTTAAATCGTTATACTTCATCATTTACTATCTTCGTATACGTCATCGAAAAGTAACCCATCGTTGGATGATTTTCATATTTTATACCTCCATTAAGATAAAAATTTCCTGATATGTAGATTTTACATCGGACCCCCACCCCCAAGTCGCTCTAGTATTACCGGCTTCTGAATAATTTAATCTGAAAAGGTGACATTTTTTCATGTATCCGTTCCGATGTTCACTCAGTTTAGCTAATCTTCATCATAAAGATTTTGTTGTCTGGTAAGTGTGTAAGTTTTGGTTACCGAAATTACTTTGATGAGATGGGTTACTTTTCTCTCGTGCAAACACGATGTCTGAAGAAAATTCTTTTGAAGCTAGACAGACAATAAAATATAATAAAAACCATTAGTGAAATTATCTATCCTAAGAGACGCTGAAGAAATATAGGTAAAATCTGAAATCTTGCGGAAAAAAATTATTCTAACAATTTTTTTCCAAAAAGATTTCTGCCGTGAGAGCTATGATAATGATCTGCAGTAGAAGGCGTATAAAGAAATATGTTTTTCGTTTCATCGTGATTGCTTGATTATTGCTCAGAATTTGGAAATATTCTATAAATATATAATAATAATTTAAATAAACTATCGAAACCTATCATCGTTCTTGCTACGCTTCCACACGATTCGTTGGGAGAAACATTTGAGTGATCTTATGGTTTTTAGAAATGGAACTCAGAAGAGGTCATTTTTGAAGATAAGAAAAGACCAACGTAGTGCGGTGGAATGAAAAGTCCACCGCCAGCAACAAAAATTAAATATGATCCTGTGTTAAAAACAACAAAAGAAGCAGCGCCAGCAACAATAGCCCTGTTGTTGCGTGGTCTATTTTTTGTTCTCATTAATCATAATGAGCACGCAAAGTGTATGATAGCGATTGTGTGTGTGTGCGGAAGTGTGTGCACGCGTGTGTGCATGAATGTGTATTAAACGTACATGTGTGTGGATGCGTGTTTAGCACAATTTAGCAGTCGTTGTTTTTGTCCTTAACTCAATTGAAAATTGCTGAAACAAATGTTCGCATAAGCCTTTATAGCAATTTTGCAACTCATTCTACAACATTCTTTACCATTCTTTAACTTCTGTCTTCCTTGTTTTGTTCCTGCCCATGAAGGAGCTTTCACAATATCAAACTTGCTTCGTTTTTAATTGCAAAAAAAAATTAGGATAAAGTTTCACTAAAGTCTACTTTTCCATTCCTTAGGAACTAGTTACGCATATGTAAAAATACATTTTTGTGTGCATTGGAACGTGTGTTTTTAAATATGCATGTGTGCGTATATGAATTATCGTTCGCGACTCGTTCACGATTAGAGAAGGAGTGAGATGTTCGACAATTAGTTCGTTAAAGTAACGGAAATAGAGCTAAAGTAATGTGTTTTCTATGCAACTGCTCTTCCTTTTTCTGCCCGTTGAAATCACACGAAAAGAAGTGGGTGCAATAGTGTAACGGTGTTCAGTAGCAGGAGTAGTTAGTATTCGAAGCGACAATTCTTAAACTTTTATTGACATACTCTTCTTACCTGACAATAACTATTTGTGGTATTTCATCAGGAGGGAACAGAATATAATACATGATGTGCATCAAATGTATCAATAACAATAAAAATAACAACAATGACAATAACAACAATGACAAATGAAACAAACGACAAGCCGGTGATAATCAAGTGAACTCTGCTCCAATTAAGTTAATGTTTCGTGTTGGTATTTATGGGCGATTGTGTGAGTATGTGTTTCTCTGTGCCTTGTGGTTGGTCGTGTGTGAGAGTATTAACCGTTTATAACTACAAAGCCATCGGTGTTTTAAAGTAGCCCTGCAATAATTATAGTCTGGTACTGATTTCATCCGTTAGAATGAGATGAAGGAATGATTAATTCCGTTTAAAAAACATTAAAGAGAACATGAGCAGCATTGATGGTATACATATTTTAACTGTTTGCAAAAGTGATGTCTTCGATGAACTCGCAAATGTATCAATGCATTCTATGGTTTTAGTAAGATTCATGGCATAAAAGTTGCGATAAAATCTAATTCCTTAAATCATAAACTGCTTGATGATATCTGAAATGAGCAGCAATAGTGAATGATTTTTGGAGCTATCTTTACTGATATGGCAGGGTCTGTCATCTCAAAATTACCGGCGTCAGGCAATTGAAATAATTTATGATGAACTTTACATTCGTTTTTGGAACGCTAATGATTCCTTACAACGATGCTGACAATACGTTTAACTATCTACCAGTAGACAATCTGTCAATTGCTGACAGTCTAAGCAGTTTTGATTTTGATTTGTCTAGCATATTTATTACATACATATTATTACACTTAGTACCACAAGTTTTCTGGTATAAAGAAATGAAAGTATGAAACTAATGGAAATCTGAACCATTCAGACTTTCCATATTGTTTGACTCAATTCCGTAGTGATAAAATTTATCATTTGAATATTTTATATTTAATATAAAGTAATCCTGTGAAGAAAATTGTCATACCACAAATAAAATTTTTCGTTTCTCAACAATTTGACGAGATTGAGATTCAGTAAATGTATGGATCAGACAATTGTTGCGATTATAGAATATTTTTGGATGCCATCACGCCGAAATTAACGGTCCTATATGTATGCTTTCAATTAACTGAACAAATTTCAAAAAGAGGTCAACTCGCGGTAAACCAGCGCGTGTGTGAGTGACTTGATATTGGTAAACTTCTGTGGTAACTTATGTTATATTCCCGCACTTTTTAACTATTTTAGCACGTGGTAATAAATCAAGAGATTGGTTTTAAGTAAACTTGGTAGCCAGTAAAACCACAAACTATAAATTAAGTAACAAAAAACGTAAATATCATTTCCTCTACAGATTACTTCAGATTTCGTCTTAGTTCTCGTTTCTCAATAACAGAAAAAAAAACAATTATTTTGTTTGAGTTTTGTGAAATGGATTGATGCAGTAAAATTAATTAAGGCCAGACGTGTGTCTCCGACAAGTTAGAGGAATAAGTATCTCCTACGCAAGATGAAAAGGAGCATATTATAGAACACGTTATTCAGGTTGACCAACAAACAAATTGACATGTTTTTTTGGATTCAAGGCGAAATTAAAGGTTGATCATTCATGGACGGATTATCAACGATTTTTTGTATCAGTACATTTTAGAAAAACTATTCTTATTGTTATACGCTTTCATTTTATCGTAATTGTATTATTATTGATATTTTATTAGATCTTTCTTAAACACTTTTTATCAATTATATATTTTGCAATTATATTTTGTCGTTTCTGTTAGCATCCAAGTATTTGGTAGATAACTGTGTCATTTTTATAGAGTAATTCTCTGATTTTAGATTATTCTTAAACATTTAATTTTTTTTTATTTTACTGAACATCGTCTGGAATTTTTCTATTTTTGATAAAATTATAGTCACAGCTTTTAACACCAACTGATCTTTTGTAAAAAACAATAGAAAAATGTGGATAAAACCAACTACAGTGGACTGCTATAACGGCAAAGAATAAACAATTTTTGTATTTTCGCTTTTATAAAAATCATTCGAAAAAAAAGAAAAATGCATTCTTTTGAACGAAGTGTTGGGTGAGGTGAAAAGAGAAGAAATATATAAAAGAAACAGATCAGCAAAAATGTTTGTGCTATTTTTGTCTATTTTTTTAAAGTTTATTCCTTGCTATTTTTGTATTATTCTGATTTATTCAAATACAATAATTATTTTGTTGAAATTCGTAGCGTTTATATTATTGTTTTTTTTAGTATTTTTCTTTGCTTAACAAAACATTTTAAAATTTTATTAATATTTTTGTCGTTAATAAAATTCACCCGCGTCATTACAATATATAATATACGATTATTTATCGTATCGAAGCATTTAAAATTTTTGAAATTTAGTTTTTTGATTTTAATTGGAATTTTATAAAGGATCAGAAATAATTTTATTTGAGAAAAACATCGAAACGAATATTGATAGCAGAATTTTATATAAACAATTTTGATATTATGCTCGTATTTTAAAATTGTATAGTTTTAAAACTACCCTTTGAATGTGAAATATAATCTTCTTAACTATGTCAATATTTCGTGTCTTGTAAAATGGTTCTATTTTGTTTTTAATAATACTCAATTTTCAAAAGAGCGCATTCCGTTATAAATTTGAAAGGATTTCTCTTAAATAGTAAAGTGAAGTAAAGTGCATTGATTCACAATAACGAGCATATTGCTTATTGAAATTTACAATAACAAATCAGGATCGTTTGATTTTCATCACGTCCAGCCTTGACATTCGCAAATGTATTAATTGTATGAATTCAATTGGTTTTGTGTGTGGGTGAAATCACGAATTAAATCTTAGATATCCTCGACACTTTATTAATAATTAATAAAATAATTAAGACACTTGTTTAATAAATTATTACTTTCCAATATTTGTTATCGAGGTATCATTTAAATTAAGAACTCATACTGTAGAAAACGAGAATATTAGAAACTGTTGCAAGGTGTTCATGTTCGATAATTATAAGATTTTTAGTGCTTACAAACTGCTCCTTTCCCCCGTGATTACTTTCTATAAGGGTTGATTTTAATTTTATTCGAATCACCCTGTATAAATATGTTAAATAAATAAATATATTTTGCTCCTGAATTTCTTTAGTTTTCCTAATAATTATTTAGAATTTAAAACACTCCTAAATTAATAATTTAGGCAATCCTTCTCTATTCAAGCCAAGAATACGGATCTGTTTGCCAAACATTTTGGAATTCCAAATGCTCGTTTTTCTATTTTTATACAAAATCAAAAAAAATATATTTTTTTTAATTTCCACTGTTTCGAAAATAAGTTTCTTAAAATATTTGAAACCACACTGACATTTCGATGGCAGATATTTTTACTCAACGAAATTAAAAACGAGAAACAAAAATTAATTTCGCTTCTTTTTTTTTGATAGAATTCGATTAAAGAAATTTCGCTAATTTTTTTCATTTCTAATTTCACAGAATCATTGTTAACGGAAAAGAAACGATAAAATAATTGCAGAAAATCTCAAAAGCAACATTAATAACAACAACAAAAGCGCAGCCAAGCAACAGTAAAAGTAGCAGAAGTATCGACGACAACGACGACGGCGACGCGTGACAACAGGAGCAGTTTTCAAGAATGTTGAATGCAAAACGACATTCAACAAAATAAACAAAAAAACAAAACTTACTTACTGGTGGTGATTGTTGTTGCCGCAGCAGCAGCAGTTTCGCCAAAATTAAACAGAAAGGGAAGAAATAAAAGAAGAAGAAAAGCAAAACAAAACCGAAAAAACAACCGCAGTCAAACTGAGCAGTAGCAGATCGAGAGCAGAGCAATAAACAAGCGATACTAGCAATTATTGCTCACTCACTCTACTACCATCCAAGGCATTCATTCTGGCCGTGTAATCGTATGTCTGTTTAATAACGAAAATGGTAATATTTTTTAAAATAAGTTTTTGGTTTGTGGTGAGCAGATTTCGAGCAAACGCAAGAAGTTGAATACATCTCTGCGAGAGATCGAGAGTGGTGGTATAAAAATATACAGGCCAATCAAAGTGTTGTTGTCGTCATCATCATTTCGATGCAAAGCCTAAACACCTTTTATAAAACTTCAAATCATTTCTGCTGAATTACTCCGTTAAATTTTATGCGGTCGTGTATCGTTGCTCGACGATCTACTACGCGTCATCAGTTGATTCGTCATCATTCATCGTCAGTGTTACTTTACTGCTGGCCTAACCGCTGATCAACCGCTAAAAACCGCTAACAACAACAACAACAAACGTTAGCCAAACGTTTAAAGCAATCAAAGCAAAATTAAAAAAAATAGAGCCATTAAACCAGCCTGAGAAAGCCAAAGCCCGTTTGCGGAACGAGTTCAATGTAAGAATTATAAAAATAACAAACTTGTTTAGATGCGAACCATAATGCATATGTAGATCGTATCTGCATATATATGCAATATAATACGATATACACACTTATAAATTAATCGATAAAGATAGATAAAAATGACAGCGAAGAAGAGAACGGATAACTAACAACAACAACAACTAGCAGCGCACGCAAATTAAACATATCATGCATACCAACAAATTTTGACTTAATCCGCGAGAAAAAAAAGAAATAAATAATCGAAATGCAGCAACAAAATAACCAATAGATAAATAGATACCATTAAATTTTTATTAAATCTTATTCACCTCTTTAATTTTGTTTCTCTTTTCTTTTTTATTTTTGCTCAAAATTTCATTTGAACATTCTAAAAACTCGAAAATCTAAACCAAAGAGTGCAAATCACTCACTGAGCAAAAGGCAGATACGCGGCGGGGGGAACAATTGAATATTATTTACTTCGTGGCTAACAAATAATACCGATCGACAGCTATTCATTCAGACAAGCATTCGGTCAAACGTTTCACAGCTACAGCACCAGCCAGCAACGGAAACGGCAGCAGCAACAGTGGTGGCACTAGCGCCAGCAACATTAGGGGCAACAGAGTGAACAACAACAACAATAATAATAATAACAACAGCAAAATAAAACTATAAAATCCAATTCAGACAAAATGAAGCGACGTAATGCTGATTGCGGTAAATTACGTCGACCGATAAAGCGTAATAAAATTACGGAGGGCATGTACGGCAGGTGAGTTTGTTGAATTGGCAAAATTTAGACTGGAAAGGATAACAAGATACGCACAGGATCATTAAGATTTGATTAAGGGCCAATAAAATATTTGAGATCATATAAAAGTTCGCTCATATTTATCACTATCTTAAAAGGCAATGATAAATTAAATTGCTTGGGATTTGATGCTGTTACGGGGTTGTTGTTAGGTGGAAATGCGATCACATCGAATCATACTAATCGGGCACTAACTTGTTTCTTATGTGTTATTTAAACACTTTCAAAAAATGCGTTCAAGCAAATGAAAACAACGTCGAGATACTAACGGGATTAGCTGAGATTATTTATATATGAATTATCATTACGATCTAGATCTGAACTGATAATAATTTGATCGTGTTCGAATTGTCATGATATGACAAGAATGAGAACAATTATTTATCGAAATTATTTATTAAACATTTCTCTTCACATTTTATTGCTCCATTTCAAGATGCTGTTGACTATTCTGAGAAGTATTCAATTCAAATTGTTCCTCTCAGCAACAAAAAAGGACATCTAATTTAGTCCTAATAAAATTATTAATAAAAATAAAAACAGTTCGTAATAAATTACTTTCATTGAATTTAAAAAAAGAAAAATTATTTCAATTACGTGTCTGGACATTGAAAACACAGTCACCGATAGGCTTAAAAAGGCATTTAGTTTAATCATTAATTATCAACCTCCGAAATGTTTTGAAGTTAAAGAGAAAGTATTGTTAAAACTAAATAATTGTTGCAATGTTTACAAATTTTTGAAAGTAAAACCTTCTGTGATTATTAAATATATTTTTGATCAAGCGATTGAAAACAGTCTTAACGTCTTAACTGATTGGTTAAGTGATTAACTATTCGCTAGTAATATTACAATTCTTTTAGATTTAATTTGAACGTTTTGCCACTTTTTCTCTAACAGAAACTCAAGGTTATCGTAATTTAGTTAATGATCCGTAAAATAGCTTGTGCGGATTTCACAGTTTTTATTACACAGATAATTGTTCAACCGGATTAAAGAGAAGTAATTAAGAAAAAAGGGTTACTTTGCGATTTATATCGAAATTACTATACGACACACTATAAAGCTTGGAAGGCTTGGTTTGTAAGAATGAGTTACAAGAGTTGATTGACTAATGTTTGTTTGCTTTAAAGTACTTAAAAATATCTCTCTATTTAATTTTTGTTTAAATGATTTTTTTATATTTCTTTTAAACCAAAACAAATGTTTTTAATCACTTTTAAAGACGGATTAATAATATACATATCCTTCTCAACGCTCAAAATCATCGCAACATTAGAAAGGGATTACTCTTTCGTAAATTTTTCATTAAATTCATTTAGGTTTTGGAGTTATGATGTCTGTATATACAATTAAAAAATTTTACTATTGATCTAATAAAAAAAATTGGAATGGAAATTACAAATAATTATTGAAAGCAGTTCATGAAATCGGTAATCGGTGAATGTATTTTCCCTTAATATAATATATAATTTTATATATTACATATTATATTTTATATATTATATCGTAGTTATCTCCGAGCATATTTAAGATCATAAGAATGAATCCGCAATATTACTTGCGGAGTCTGATCCGCTTTGTAATATTTTCAAAATGTTTCCAATCGAATCGGAATTTATTTAGGGTTGAACATTAAGTATAAATAAAATAGTCCATTAAAAGTTATTTAACAGATTATACATTATATGCAAAACCATCTTTAACCCAACCATTGCGAGAGTGAAGATCAATCGATAATAAAATTAGGGTTTATCTATCGTTAACTTCAGTTCTTTTTTTCTGTTTATAATATAGTTTTACCTAACATTTATAATTGACACATTAATCCACCGTTATAGTCTCTCACTACAATATTTGATCGAAAACATTAGCGAACCTTCGATTCGTTTTAATATCATTCCTATTTTCCATTTCAGCACGACAGTTTTGTATATGAAATTTCTTGTGCTTTGGGCCATTGTGATAACAGCCGATTTTATGTTTATGTTTCGCTTTGAATTTTTATGGCCTTTTTGGCTGCTTCTGAGATCGGTACATGACTCTTTTAAATATAAGGGTTTGGTAAGTTCGAATGAATTATATGCTATTATCTTTCCTTGTTTAATTTGTTCTATTTTCCTTCGCAGGCCTTTTCTGTCTTATTTGTATGTATTGCAATTACGTCAGATTTAGTGTGCTTGTTCTTTATACCAGTCCATTGGCTTCTATTTGCTGCAAGTACATATGTCTGGGTGCAATACGTATGGCATACAGGTAGTTAATGAGACATGACTCTAAATGTCTCTGTTTTTTTTTTTGAATGATTACTATTTGCTTACAATTTTATAACTGTTTCAAATTCACTCTTTTTTCTTTTTCTATTTCTTTGGGATGTGTTTATATTTTCTTGGTACGCCAACGACTTCCCGTCATTTAGATAAAGGTATCTGTTTGCCCACAATCATTCTATGGATGTTATTCGTTTATTTAGAAGCGGGCATTAGATGGAAAGATAGTCGACATATGCCACATTTGGATCTCTGTCGACCATTTGCAGCGCATTGGTAAGATATCTTTTAAAGCTTAAAATTAATATAATTAAGAAGAAGAGTAGGATGATGAAATGAATTTTATCCTCTTTTAATATTTACTCTTTTTAGCATTGGATATCCGGTGGTGACGCTTGGCTTTGGTTTTAAAAGCTATGTAGGCTATCGTATGCGTCAGCGCAAACAACGCGAGGTAGCGAAAGAGAATGAATTTTATATGCAATTGCTGCAACAGGCCTTACCGCAAGAGACTGTCGATGATGCACAATTAGTTGCAAGTGGCGGAACACTGGTGGCACACAGCGTACAAAATACATCTGCCAATGTTGTTAGCAGTAATAGTAATCACGTCGGCAGTAGCATTAGCAATATAAACAACAGCGGCAGTAGCAATAGTAATAACTATAACAATCATCACAGTAATAGCACAATCTCAAACTCGCCCTCCTCTTCCCCGTCGTCGACCGTTGTCGCTGTCGCTACAACGTCGTCAAATTCTTCGCTTTTGAATGCGACAAGTCACAGCCAACAAAACGGTATACTGGCTACACAAGCACAAAATCATCAGCACCACCACCACAGTCATCATCATCAACAACAGCAACCACCGCAACAGCATCAGGATCATCATCAGAACAATAGTCAACAGCAGAATGCTTCTTCACATTCAATTTCATCGACAGCCAATTCAAGTGCTTTCACATCAACAAACGCTGCCGCTTTTGCGACAACCACAAACGTCGCAGCATCAACGACATCATCATCAACATTAGTTGCATTAACGCAAAGCGATGACAAGCGTTATGTTCAAATAAATGGTGGCAGTATGAGCTCAGGAGTTGGCAATAGTAGTGGTAATACTTCCTCCTTTTCATCATCCTTATCGACGGCTGCCACAAATCATAATCATCATCATCATCATCATCAAAATCAACACCAGCATCAAAATAATCACCATACTCATAATAGTAATAATATCAATAATAATAATAATAATAATAATAATAATAATAATAATAATAATAATAACAATCATAATAATAATAATAATAACAATAACAATCATAGCAACAACAACAACTCGAGCAACAACAATAATCACTCAAGATATACACAGAATAATTGTAAGTGTAACGCAATAATGTTCGAATCAATTCGGACTTTTAGAAGTTTCCATGCTCTTGGGTCTCTTTTGGTCTTGATTTCAGGACGTGAGGGGGAAACATTCATTTAAATTTGCGTTAATGATGCCCAAATGGAGACGATAATATAAAGCCAAGTCCGGGTATTCATTCAAAACAGTTACATTTAATTATCTCTGGAACTAGCAAGTTGTTCGTATAGTGATTTCGTTTTATTGAATTTTTTGTAAAATATGTCTTGGGTATACTAACTAATATTTGTCTTGGGTGAATAGTTGGTTTTCTTTTAAAATTTTGAGCAGTAAAAGCAAAGCATTGCGCTTTGACATTCGATGCTAGATAAAATTATTAAGCAGAAGCATTGGATAAAGAAACATTTATATATAAAGAAGATATAAATGAATTTAAAAACAGTTTTTATATTTGTTAATTTTTATTTTCAAAGAAAAGTTTTTGTTGATTCTTTAAAACATCTCCTTCGACTTTTGCAGCTGCTCCAAACGGACACATTGGAGGCAATATTAAAAACAATCGCCGTAGTGCTGAAAAGGATAAAGGCAAAAGTGGCGGCAATAACAGCAATTCGTCTATTAGCGATTCATCAAACAGCGATTTCAAAAATAAAAGCCACTTTAATAACTACCAGCAACTGAATTCTTCAGACAGCGGAAGTGGAAGCAGCAATAATAATAATAACAATAATAATAATAATAACAACAACAATAACATTAACAAAGAGAAAGATCTCGATAGTGGCAACAACAATTATCAGCAAATGCATCATCAGCACAATCAGCGAAACGCATCTCAAAGCTCAAGAGAAAAACAAGGTTTGTTGTGATCGGAAAAAATTCCACACGTCTATTTTAATCTTATTAACCCGAAGAAGGGGGAGGAAGGTGGTTTATTATTTAAGCTTTACCTTACTTTTGCAAAACTTAAATGAAATTCAATAGAATTTCGATTATATTTTACTGTTGTTGTAACACTTTGTCTGTCACTTAAAAGTCAATAAAAAGTGATGCTAATACGGTACCAAAGAAAAAAGTTCAATGACAAGTCATCTTAAACTCTGATTTCCTCTCTTCCGCTCTCTGATACTTAATATCTGATACCTCTTCATAACATTTCGAAACGTTTTGCAGAAATACAACGTTCAGGCAGCGCCGGCGGGGGTAGTGGCACATCCTCTGCTAGCAACACAAAAAAATCATCGCTTAATAACTCGGTGATTTTGTCAAATGGTAACGTTGCAAGTTGTGACGCCGAAGACGTGTCTGTGTCGGAACCAATGGAAAAAGCTAAAGGTTTGTAAAGCCAAAAGCAATTTCTATTTTGTTTCTATTAACAAATTTACTTTATATTCTTTTCCTTTCATAGGTCGACGAAATCGTTCAAAAAGAGATAATGCTTCCAAGGACAATCACAGTCAGCATCAGAACAACAGCAGCAATACTGGAAACACAGCACATAACAATAGCAACGCACATCATCATAATCATCATCATAATAACAACACACTCGTGGTGAAGGAAAAAGAGCATGCTAACAGCAATCATACCAACAATCACAACCACCACCATAATCACAATAACAATTCCGATGCCTCTTCCGTTTCATCCTCGTCATCAACATCGTCTGCAGCTGCTACCATTTCAAATCTGGCCTCGCATGTGGTTGCGAAAATTTGCGAGTCTTGCCTCAAGCTCGAGGCTGATGTTAAGAAACATCGAAATGAAATCAGTCATATGAAACAGATTGAGAATGAATTGCGTCAAAAATTAGAATCGAATCTGACCACAAAGAGCTGTTTGCAGGCCAAACAGAAGGAATGCGATGAACTAGAGAAACGCCTGCAAGAAATGAATGTCACGCGTCAGCACGATATAGCGCAGCTACAGCAAACCGAACGCCGTTTAACCGAAGAACGTCGTCAAAAACAATCACTTGAATCTCAGCTGAATAACGAGAAGAAAGCACGCAAATTGGCCGAGGAGAAGGCCGCACGACCCGAATGTAGTGAACAATGTAAGCAACGCAAGCAACAAATGGATACTGAAATTAAGCAATTACGACGCGATCTTAAGGCCACCGAGGAGTCGAAACAGTTGGCTGAGCAACACGGGCGTAAATGGGAACAAGAGGTAAAGAGAAAAGAAAAGTCTGACAGAGTTAAATTATTAAATAACAATCGAAATTCTTTGATATCTGATAAAAGGTGCGCATGTTTGAAGCTGAAATACGCAATCGAGATGCCCAACCGGGAACTGAAATGCTCATGAACGCCTTGGCAGCAATGCAAGATAAGAATTGTACGCTCGAAAAGAATTTATCGGCAGAGACGAGAGTTAAGCTGGACTTATTCTCAGCTCTAGGTGATGCAAAGCGACAGCTTGAAATTGCAGAGAGTAAGTTTTCTCCATCATCATGCTTTTAATACACATTAAGTGAAATACTACTACTAAAGGCCTTCTTTTTTTTCTTTTTGCAGGTCGTCGACGTGCTAAGGAGGAGGAAGTATTGGATCTTAAAGCAAAGATTGCTCAACTGCTTGCCGTTATGCCTACCGACTCGCTTTGTTTACCACAATGCAGCTCGACCGGTGCCAGCTCAATGCTTCGAATGAACGATACACCGCCGCTACAGGGTGGTCCAAGTGGTGGTCCTGGACCTTCTTCGCCCATGTTGAACAGTTTGAATGCAGCCGCGGCTGCTGTTGCTGCCGCTGCTGTGGCTGCAGCAACACAACAACAACAGCAACAACAGACTTCTGCTCAAGGCGGTCATCCACTTAATGCACGAGTGACAAATGATTACGTTCAGCAAAAGCAGCAGCAACAACAACAACAGCCGCCACCCGAGTATGTGGTGGTGGCAGCAGCTACTCAACAGCAACAACAGCAGCAGCAACAACAACAGCATCAGCAACAGCAACAACATCAGCAGCAACAACATCAGCAGCACCATCAGCAGCAACAACAGCAACATCATCAACAACAAAAGCCACATCCACAACAGCAGCAAGTGTGTGCCGGAATAGTGCCCGCTTCGGTAGCGAATTCGGTGTTGGTTTCGGTGCCGTGTGTTGGTGCCGGTGCCTCCAATTCAAACTCAAATCTTGACCCAAATGCTACAATATATACGCCAAAAATTGGACCCGGCGTTATTGTTGTATCCGGTACCGGTCAGGCGGGAGTAGGAGGAGGTGATGTTAATGCTTGACAAATTACTACCGGAAAGCATCTACTACGACGACAAGTTTGAGATTATTATTTTTATTGAAAAACAACAATATTTTTAGAATTATGGAATTCTGTATTAGAGAAACAAAAACAACAACAACAACAACAGCGAGCAATGTAATAGACGCCGTAACAGATCGCATACTTTCAAAGTAATTTATTAGCAGTTTTTTATATTGAAATTATTAAATCAAACAACAACAGCTTCAATAATTATTAACATTATCAATAATAATGATGGTACTATTTTGTGAATGTTTAGTTATTGATAGACGAAAAAAACCGCAGTAGAAGCAACAGCCGCACAAATTTTCTGAAACTGAAACGAAAAGAAAAAATCTAAATGGCGCGGCATTCCGCCAATAAATTTTGTTATTATTACCTTTTATTCATTTCAAATGGTTTTTAATTGAATTACTAAACCATTCTATGGATTGTTATTTTAGTTTTCAAAAATAAGTTCCGTTAACTTCCTTATAAATTCCTCCTCTTTTTTATTAATTTTCATTTAAATTTTTCGTTATTTTTAATATTATATATTTTCAGTTGTTTTTATTATTTGATAGAATAATGTTTTATAAGAAATTCATAATTTTATTTTTCGTTTTTTTTTTAATTTCTTTATTATTTGTTTATTATTGTGATTTTATTTTATACATTGTTTATTATGCTTATTATTCTTTACTATTAATTTCAATTTGCTTTTATGATTATTATTTTCTTCATTATATATTTTCATTTCTTCTGTGTGTTATAGTTATTATTTTTATTGTGTTATTCTATTATTTTATAGTTTTTATCATTAAGTTCTTTCTGCCGTTATTAGTTTTTCTATTGTGTTTATTTTTATTTTTATTTTATTTTTTTATTATTATTATAATTTTCATTACTAAAATTCTTTATTACAGTTTCTATGATTAATTAAATTATTTTTTATGCTACTATTATTATTTTCTTTATTATTATTATTATTTTATTATTATGTTTAGTGTTATTTCTACAATTTTTTTTTTTTGGATTCGTTTAATTTTTTTTTGCCTTCTAAAACTTAAATTTGCCAACTAATACAACCTAATTTCTGTGCGGATTTTTCGTGGTGATTACTAATCCGCGAAATAATTTACAACGCTTAATAACTTCATTATTACAATCTTGAGTCTTTTTATTGACACACGAGGAGTAATACTTTTTTACATGAAACGACTTTGCAAAATAAGAATCTCATAATTTAACAAAAACAAAATCTAACAAAAGCAGGATTTAAGTTTAGTTTATACTATCTTCTAGTAATGATATTATTAGTAATTAAAGTGCGTGTGAAAAGCAAGGAAGGGTGAAGAAACCGAATTAATTTTCTAACAGAACTTTAGTGATAAATATTTTTTTTTCGTTTTTTTTTGTTTGAAAGAAAAAGAAGATCCTGTTAATGAAATAATTTTTGTTCTTATTTTTTAGATTTAGTTAAATTAATATTAATATTTATATCGCTTAGTTTTTAAAAAGTTTATATATAAAACCTCGAAAAGGACTTACACATTTATTTGCGTTTGCTTTTCTGTTTTTTTTTTTTCTATTTACTACTATATAATAATTTTTATGAAAATATTTAAACAATTTTTTAATACTTGTTTTTGTAATTTTCCAATCATTCATTCACTGATCAGTTTACTCGAATGCGTTCGAAATCAAACGAAGTTATTTTCCTAATTTATATTTATGTACTTGGATTTGTGTGATAATTTGCCAACAACAATATTGTGGCGCAACGACTTTGTCTTTTAAAAGAAAAAAAAATGATAACAACAAATACAAACAAGGACGTATTATAAATATTCCGCAAAAAAATATTGCTTTGCTCTTAAAAATGTTTGAAAAAATATCTAATATCGTCATCTATTCGGTTAATTAGTCTATGAGTGTATGTGTGCGTGCGTGTGTTGCACAACCAGTCACAGATTTAACAGACAACGCGCGCTTGCACTGATTGTTGCTGAGCGTAATATTCAGTTAAACTTTTATAGATTTTCAGAAGGAATTATCCTGATTGATCGGCTTCGTTGATAATAAATATAGATAATGGATAAGAAGAAGAAAATGGCAGAGTAGAATGAAAGAATGAATAATAATTTTATTTGAAATAATTCATTTTGAACCAACTAATTGATGGAAGAGATGGAATGAATAAAAGAAAACATTTATCGACCGCTCAGAACGGTTTTATTGAAATTAAATAATATTTGATTAATTTATAAAATAACAAGATTAAACAACAGCAGCAAAGAACAATAGCAAATATTGTAAATGAAAAAAAATGCAATAAAAAATATTACAAAGAAAATACAATCGCTGATGATTTAAATAAATCCAAACTTGCATTTTTATTAAAACACTGATCATTTATAATCACGTTTATTTCATGAATTTAAATTTATATAGTACAAATCTTCATTAAAAATATAGAGAAGTATCAACACTCACCAGTGGTGAAAGATGTAACATCCTTTAAAATCGGTGTTAAAGAGCAGATAAAGATGTACGTATCGCACTAATCCATATACATTCGCTCTATGCAGTTACACAACGGTACAAATTCACCTTAAATGTGACACCTAATAAGAAATATATAGCCGATCAACAACAATTATAAACATAGGTTCCGAGTGATTGAATTTTATGCGTGAAAGGTTTGGTGAATATAGTTGAACCATCCGATGTTAGAAATCTTCCAAAAATTTTTTCATTGTTAAAAATTAAGTTAAATAATGAATATGAAGATTATTGTCTGAAAATTGGATAATGTTTTTGGTATCAAACTTTTCAAAATTCAGTATTTAGTAATGGATTGAGGGATTTACTGCTCTAAAAACCCTGCTACAATCATTATGGAAATCACCACTTTTATTTTTTTTTGAGGTGAACATGTTTTAATGCTGTTAACGCAGGTACACATTCCCTAAGAAATCTACCAAATTACATTTATATTTGTAAATTAGGCAAATGGATGTTAGGAAATTTTTATAGCAGTAAATTTTAAAGTATAATATTTCCTTCTAGTTAACTTTGCAAACTTAGAATCTGAGTATAAGCGCCGATGAATTTATGTTGCATAAGGCTTGTTCTAATTTCGTGCACTTACATTATAAAATGTTATTAACATACGCTTTTCTTTCACCCGAGTTATCTCCGCACCATATTATTTTGTAGTTTTTGCTAGGCAGTTATTGATGAATTCATAAATAGGAGTCATTATTCCCTGAATTGCACTATCTTCTCCAAATTGCAATAGACGCCCATCGTATTTATTTGTTGAACGTCCAGTATTTACTAATTTTATTACGGGTGATTAATATCTTAAATTGTAAGCATTTGCACTTTTTATACTCTCTTGCTATCTCTGGTTTCTACATTTTATCGTATTAGATGAGTTTTGTTTTTAACTTTGATGGCTTTATAACTTTTCTGCTTTCTTTAATATTGCAAAATCAAAATAAATTTTTCTAAACAAATAACAAATCAGTAAGTTGGCATCTCCTGCGGTCTTTGTTTTGGTTTAGAATCGTCAAAATGAACTGAAACCTTGATTGTCATTTGCTGCACGTGTGCTCTGTATTTCGTCTATCGTGTCTTGGAGCATATGGAGTCGTTATTTCAGGAGTCATCTTGCAGAAAAATGTTTTTATCAAAATATAAAGAATTAAATTAATTTAAGTGTATCTCGTATTTTTCGGAGATGGCTATTGAAGTAAATAAACGCAAAAGGACATTTGCCATCGCGTGTGATGGCGATGACACGAGTGGAAAAGATGATGTGATACCTTGTAAAAAGCCTAAAAAAGCAAAAAAGGAAAAGTCGAAGACAAAGTTGAATTCACAAGAGGAACATGATGGTTCCGAAGAGCCATTGGTGAACGGCGATGGGATCCCAGAAGACGATCATAAGGAAAAATCACAAGAAAAAGAGCAAGAGAAAATCGAATTTAATGAGGAAACTAAAATTGGCGACAATTCTCCTGCGACTGAACAAAGTGGTAAAGAATTTTTCCATGAAGAAGAAACACCAATAAAGTTTTCCAAAGATTTTAAAATGCTTCACTTCCGTTCCTTGCTGAGAGGTAGAAATTTTATAACAGGTAACGTATTATATAGTTTTTTCGTTTCAATCATCCAGTCAAGGCTAATCAAGGTTTGTCATTAAGTAGAATTACGACAATTTTTATATCTGGCGCAGAAACGTCCGCAGATCGTTTCAAAATACATTGAGAAGCGAGGAAAACCTCTGGAACTAGTTGAAGCATTGGAGCGTATTGATAAATCGTCATCAATGCATGTATCGTATTTGTGTCAGGCATTGCATTTGATTTTAATGGAAATATTAAGTAATCAGAGTAAACATTTGGAGTCTGCGGTGCATGCTTGCCGGTATTTTCTTAAAGCACATACTGGTGTTCTGGAATCATTACTAAAATCGCAAAATGTGCAACATCGGCGTATCGCCCTAAAGCTAATGACAGCTGTGGTTTGCATTGAACCACAGTTGGGAAGACAATTATTATGCTCTTACGATATACTTTCCAATGCCCATTCGATAGAGAATTTCTTGTCTCACAATACGCACGAGCTAAATTCTGATGAGAACGTACGTCGTTGCTTTATACATTTTGTTCTTGCTTATCTCGTTGATGGTAATATTCTACTGATACGAAATATATTAGATAGAGGCACTTTAATTCGTGCATTAGCCTCGGGCATGCTATACGACGATCATGTGACTGTTTGTGTTATTTTGAATACTTTGAGAAAGTATGTTTTGGAATGCACCGATATTTCCAAAACTAAAAAAATTCATGTTTTTGATTTGGAATGTTGTAAACAACTGGTGCGTCTCTATGATTGGCATGGACCGAAAGTGTATGCCACGAAGATACGTAAAAATTCGGGAAAGAGCGCCAAGGAACTATCGCAAAAAGAAATCGATGAATTAGTCGATCCGCAAGAGCGTGAGGCTGTTGCTAAAGCGTTACATGAATTTCTACTGACTTTGTTGTCTTCACGCAAATACGGCATTACTTTCGATGCGATGACACATTTTCGCCAAAAACATAATGTAATACAAGGTAAAATCTTCAATTAATGTCTTAGAATTCTACTCATGTGTTCATATATTGCTGTTTACTTTAGGTAAAATTATTGGATTCTTATACAAGCCTTGGTGTAGTCCTCGAAAAACTGAACTGATTACAAAAATTCTTGAAGCGTGTCCGGATTTGGCACGCAATGCGATGCGCCATTTTAGCGGCATTGTCAATCCGATACGTACTCCTCAACGTGATTGGCCCCTGGCTTGCAATTTCCTTACAAAACTTATAACAACTCTTCATCCTCGATTGCTCAAGAATGCCATGGATAAAATTACTCTAACCGATTTCAGTTATTGGATTAAAGATATTTGTTTGCCACTAGAGGTGCTAGTGCACATTACAGGCTCCAATACACTGCGTCATAACAACTACGATGTACGCATAGCAACGAATCGCCTTTTATTGGCCATGTTTAGGCAATATTCCAATTTTATTACCGTCATTAATAAGCGGGAACAGCTTAAAAGTAGTGGTAAGGCTGGTACTAGCAGCAATTCACTACGTCGTTTTAAATTTGACATTTTAAATCATATACTCGTTCATTTTCCACCCATGGAGCATATTGCTTATTCCCTGTACATGTCGATCCAGAAGCAAAATGAGCAAGATGTCAATGTGCTGGAGCATTTAGAAATAACGCTAGATTTGATTTTAATCATCTGCAAAGAAAATCGTTCATTCATTAATAAAACAGGTGTAATTTTGGATTATCTGCAATTATTGCGACCACTTTATGCCAATGAGGATGCCGCGTCACCATCAGATCAAGAATTTAAAGGAATGATACCAATAAGTGATGATACAAAGAGGGGAAACATTAATATTGAATTGAAAGCGATTAAAGCTATACTATTACTATTTCCGAAAGCACTGGAACCACATCAAGAACTCTTTGGTAGTGTTTTGAAATCCCTAGTTAAGGCTTTTACTTGCGGTACCGGCGAAGTTCAACGGGAAGCTGGTGAACTCTTGTATGGTATATTCAAGAATACGGGCATTTTTGATGCTGGCGAGCTGGAAATTGATCTTTGGTTGGAAGCATTGCGTTTCTTTGATAACGACGATGGCACACTGGATGTTGTAACGAGAGTTTTAATTGAAGTTTTGCAGGTGTGTATTCAAGAACATCTAAAATCATTTGAAGGCAGGATATTTCTGTCTGAAAATTCTATTCAAAAGTCGCACCAAGCGCGGTCATAAATTGTATTTTCTGCTGTGAAAACCTTGATGTCTTATTTATGTTAATTTTTTCTTTGAACTTTTTTAGGTTACGAAAGCCAATGTGGATGCTCCCAAATCTACGCTGGATTCAAATACAAAAAATAGCAATTTGCAAAAACTCTTCGAGAATATTGAGCAAGGGCTTTCAGTGCAAGCTTACATTGAAACTTTGTCCATCAGCAAATTAATGCCTTTGATATTTAAAGGTGTTGAAATTGTGCCACCCTTAAATCGTTACTTGGAGACTGTATGTTTCTTGATGTTTCATTATTATCCAGAACCAGAAGAAGTTTATCATTTGTATACAATGCAATTTACCGAATTAGAAAATTATATGAGCAGCTGGTTGCGTACTGATGACACCGGTGAGGATTTACCCAAACTGGAGACTTGTTTGGTAGCAAAATGCTTACCAGATAAATTACAGGAATTATATAAGCTTATTTTGAAAGGCGATTGTGAAAAGAAGTTCGAAGATTTCTTTGCAGCTAATGTAGAAACCATCGATTCCCAGGACGATGTTGGTGAGAGTGGAATTCTTGAAATTCGATGCGATAGCGGCCAAATTAAAAGGCTTTCAAGCATTTTGAACAGTAGAAAAATGTTATTAATTTATACACAGTGCATACTTTTTCTGGTGGCGCAGTTGGTGAAAAAAGAAATACTAACGCAGAAACAAGCGGAATTGGCTGCCTCTTATTTAAAGGGTTTTATTACAGTTGCTTACGAATTGCAACAAAAACAACAGCAAGAAAACAACTATAATTCGTTCGGACCTATCGATATAAGTGAAGGAGCCAACAATAGTTCATCAACATCTACAACCGATGGCAGTCTTTTGATGCAACTTCTGAAATATATTTTCACAATAAGAATCAATTATATTGAGAATATAGAAATTTTCAATACTACTCACGCCTCACATTTGCACTACCTGCAATTTCTAAGCATTCTGGCCGAGGGTAGTAATAAACTGGAGAATTTTTCTCATTACACAACGAACTATCGTCTTCGTCTCGTTAAAGCTGTGGCAATATCGGTGAAGCAGCCCGACATATTTCTGTCGCAACAGTCAACAGCGCTTAATGCCGTTTTAGGGCGTTTAATACAAGCCTTTCATTTGAACACAGAAAATTGTGTAGAAGTTTTGAATTTATTGGCAACTAATTTAAAATCAAAACATTTCTTCTATACGACCGGCAGTGGCGATCAGAAAAAATCAATCTATTATGAATTACTAGTGTTGATTGTTCAGCGTTTGGCTGACTTGAAAACAAGCATAAAATGTGATAAATTTTTGCAGCGCATTGTAAAATTTTACATACAATTTATACAGAAATTATCAGCCGATTCTCATTTGGAAGCGTTAGAGCAGGCTATGTACCAATTTCTATCTATCTCACATCAATACGTTCCCCAATTGAATGAAAAATTCTTCGAAACGTTCTTTTTCGATGGGCGTAAAATACACAAATCGACAATACGTTTAGCTTGCCTCCTACTTGAGTGCAATGTAAAATTAAAGGATAAATTTCTGGAATTGTTACCGCTGAATGTTGGCAAGAAGGAAATAATTTATCCATTACTAAAAATAGCATTTCAACAGGGTTATCCCATCGAAGCTAGTCTCTTGAGTACGATATATCAAGAATTCAAAAATGGCTTTATTAAAACTATAGAAAAGCCTCAAAAAGCGGGCGTCATCTATCGCGAGAATGTCGAAAGTAGTATTGCTTTGATTGAACTCTGTATGCCCAAATCGGAATGTATTGATTTTAGTAATAAAAATCTTAAAATCGATGCGGTCGAATTGTATCAAATACGTCTCGTTAATGCTATTTACAAAAAAGCCATGGGTACTAATGATTCTTCAGAGTTGACATCGTCGTCACAAGCTAAGCAGCTCCACACTATATTTGTGAATTACATAAATCTGCTACTGCAGTTATTGTTTGTCGATCTAAAGAAGCAATCTATTGACCAAGAAAAATTGGAATTAATAGCTTTTTCTTTGTATGAATGGTTTTTAAAGAAACAATTTCTTGAATCTGGTAACGAGAACTTACCAGATTTTTCGCGTATACTAAAAAGCCAACAATGGATGAACTTTTGTCGTAACGCACTCAAATTAGGAATGTTCTGTAATACGGAGAAAAGTAATTGCGAGGAAGACGAAGAAGACATACGACGTATGGACAATAATAGAGGATTTCTGTTAAAATTATTGGCTTTTGTATGTGACCAACTTTATCCTGATTATAATGAAGATGCCGGAGGACGAGGAAAGATTGAGGACGAGTTTGCTGAGCAATCGTCACAACTCTTCGATATGATTTTTACTCATTCGAAATTTTTCCCAATTGTTCTTCAGCACAGCTCAAGCACTCCAACGTTTGTTAAAACTCAAGTACTTCATTTGCTTTATGTGCTGGCGCGCAAGAACCCTATCAAGTCGCTGGACTCGTCTCAGATTCCTGTAATTTTGGGTGCATATCAAGCTCGTCTTTACGATGCAGATCGTTATGCTTTGGCATTGCTGCGGCTCTACGAACGGTACGATTGTAATTTACACAAATATCGTCCATTCATTTGGGGAGAAAGTGCTACTGCGTTTTACGCTCTTCGTGCCGTCGATGCATCAGAGCGTTCCAGGCTTGCGCAGCAGGAGACTTCTGTAGCTCAAGTAATGTCGCTGATTGATCGTCAAATATGCGAATATACGTTAGATAATTTTCCGATATGGCGCCGTTTGGAAAGTGAGAAACAGATGCCAGAGGTGCGTTTTTATAATCCTCTTCAAAAGGCTTCCTTATTTGGCAGTAATACTTTGGAACAAACTATCGAGGAACGGTTGCAGCTGCAGACGGTATCAGAATTCAGTATTGAGGATTTGCGTTTGTGCCCCAAAAGAGCGGCGATCTACGAAGCTTGTTATGATCCAGCATTTTTTATACCGCTTATGAATATGTGCTTTGCTCCAGAATCGTACGCTCATCCGGCACGTCCCGTCCAGAATGGTCTTCTGTCGTTGGTGTTCGCCGCACTGAGCTCAATGGATCGTGATATGCGTTTGGCTGCTGGCAGTGCACAATTACGTTATCGTGCTCACTTTGAAAGTCATAAATTTTTTGAACGACCTCTTTGGATACAGGCGTATGATAATATTCAAGCGGGATTGTCTGACTTGCGTGATAATTGGATGAAACACAAACGTAACAGTGGAACTCCACGCGTTTCATACATTCCCGCATTGTTCATAGCTAAAGCATTCAATCTAACAACTGATCCCACGCATCTGCTCTACAAACCGCTGACCATGTATTTGCGTTTAAAGAGTAGTTTCGATTTTCAGTGCATACCCGAATTCAATGTGCTTTTTTATTCTTCCGAGGTGGAACACCAAATATTTCGTCAGTTCATTGTGGAGATCATACGCAGCGGTATCAAATGCAGTTCGGATTTGTATTTGCTCGTGAGTACGCACACGTTTAAAGTGCTGTTGGGCTTCTATGGCAGCCCGATGTCAACGTTAGATATGAATTTACTTATTCTGTCTGTGATGTCAACGTGTGTGAAGATACCTGCTTCCAGCAAAATTATGATCGAACATGTAGGCATCTTACCGTGGCTTCGATCTATTACCGGTTCGCTCGAATTCTATCATTTCGACATTATTGAGGGTCTGATTAGTATAATCAGTAATTTATGGTATGCTTTGAAGGCTACTTCTTCCGAGTTCCACAACTATCAGCATATTTGCGCCGAATTGCATGGTATTACGTTGTGTCTATTGCCGCATATTTCACCGCGAATTTCAATTGAACGTTTGGCTAGATTGCTTAATATACTTAATAAAACCGCTCAACCTCATTTCTATCGTGCTGTTACAACGACTCAATTGAATCTTTTGATCGAATGCTTGCGGAAACACTTTCCTGAGTTGATTTATACGGTGGATAATATTCGTTTATTCGGTAATGCCGGAGCAGAAAGTACCGAAAAATATTGCCAGCGACTTTATGATGTTCATAAATTAAATTCTGTTGCCATTACGGCTTTGTCCAGTCTACGTGCTTATATCGGTAACTGGTGGCAATGTGTTATTGAGGGTCAGTCCCAAGAAATGTTAACGTGCCAAGGTGTTACGGAACCGGATCTGAATGAGACCGTCGGAGAATGATATTGATTATAATTAGCGGTAAATGTAGGCTAAATTTAAATATTATTAATATTTGTAATTAGTATCGGCTAATTTAATCTGCAAGGAGTTTCCTATTTAATTGCTCCGCCTTTCTTATAGGTAATATTGATTAGGATACTTTAGGCAATTATTTATAAACAAATGCAAATATAGGAAGTTTTTAAATGTACACGTTTTTATGAATTTAAATTTTTTTTATTCAGAATCTTGTGAATTGCTAATGGTTTGAATTGCACGAATAATATGAGTTGCTTGGTTGACATGAATAATGCGAGTAACATGAATAATACGAATGTCAATTAAACACGCGAACAAATGAATCACACGAATCTTATGAATGACACGAACGACAGCGAGTTGCATAAATGCAAGTTAATTATGCGAATCACACGAATGCTAATAAATCATACGAACAACTGTAATAACACTAAATTACAATTCCGGCAATGAATCACAATTATGATTATGAATGATTCGATTGACATTCGTAAACGAGGGATTGGGAAACTCCCAGTTGGCACTGACAGTTTTTCTTATCGCCAGCACTTCAACAACAATTTTAACATTTCAAGCATTAAGAATTAAGCATGCATTAAGCATAATTAAGCATTAAGCATGATCATATTTAGCAGATGACAATGCAAAACATTGCGTGATCGGTCAATCGCTGTATATTCTCGTGCGTCGTCATGCGTTGCCATGCGTTGCCATGCGTTGCCACGCGTTGTCATGCGTTGCCACGCGTTATGTTAAATTATACAGTAAGCCGTACTGCAATAATATAGGTTAATGTTTTTTGGTATTCAAAGGATTCCTAAGGTGGTTTTATAAGGGGTAGGGGTCGAAGGGTGTTGTATAATATTTGCGAAAAAATTCGTGCTCAGTGAAATTATTTTTCTTAGTGTAAAAACCAATGATTTTAATCTATCACGCATTATTTCAAATGTATCCCGAACACATGCAAAACCAAAAAAAAAAAAAATAAATAAAACGACTAAAATAAAAAATAATAATAAAGAAATAATAAATAAAAAGGGAAAAATTGATTGTGGCTAAGTAAAACTATTCATACACACGTTCGAAAAATGAAAAAAGAAAGAAAAAATTGAAACACACAAGCAGTGTTTGCATTCCGGTAATATGCGATAATGTGAGTGTGCACGTATGTATGAATTATTTTCAACAAATGCATACGTTAAATTATGCAAAACTAGCGACTGAATGTGAAGCCTCATTATTATGCCGAACAGTAACTGAAAGTGTGCGCTGTAAGAGATGCAATGGGCGTGACTATACCAAACAAGCAGTAGAGACCATTAAAACACCTTCCTTTCAAAACGACGGTATTCATAAAGGAAAGAGGACGGCCGCACGGCAGTAGAAGTGTTGAGTGTCGAGAGATCCCCGAGCTGGGACGAACGAAAGAGCACCATCAAATTTCGCAAATGCTGATTGCAACGTTTGAGATTTTGTTGCTTTGACGGTACGACGATATAACATCGATGACGATGGTAAAGGTGGTGACGGTGATTGTGATGATGATTACGGCAAATGCAGCTCATTTCTCAAAATGCATACGCTAACAAATTACAGGATCGAGAGCGAAACGATTTAGGATGTATGATGCAAATTCAAGGATGCCTCAATGAAATCGCGTAAGTGAGCTGCATTTTATTTATCGTCAATCCTATACGATTGAACTGCACTGCGTTGAATATTAAAATGAACCGTTTATTTGTTAAGATTTTGAATATTCAATGAGAAATATTTCAAGTTTGTCGAATGAATTGTAAAGATTTGAATATTGCTTTTCTTTATGATACGGGACAGTTCCGTTGTGGGGTGACGTCTTATCGGTGACAACGTTTTGCGTTTAGAATACAAAAATTTATTGTTGAGATTTCTTGTGATTTGTTCGAAGGGATTACGTGAGGTTTCAGTTAAGACGAGGAAAGAGGAAAAACCTTGAACGAATCGCTCTTTTAAATATTTGTTCAAAAGCGCTTCAAAATATAAATTCAGAGCTTTATATAAAATATTATAGCGAATGAAATGATCAAATAAAAAAATAAAAATAAGGATTCAAGGGGATAAATAACTGGGGTCACAAGAACCGAAAAAAGTCAAGACAATGATTTAATAGTATCGATATTTTGTTGGCATTTGAGGTTTTTCGATTTCAAATTTGAATTTAGAAAGCATAAACTTATTCGCAAGCCTCTCCCTTCCTACCACTCGTTTCATTCGCGAGTTTTTGAAACAATCGAGAACATTAAGGCATCGAAGAATCGACAATTCTTCATAGACTATAAAAAGGAGTACCAAGAACTAAATGATTTACTTAAAACCTTATGATTCTTGCACTATGTCCTTAATAGTTAAATAAGCAAAAATTATTTTTCATACACTGCTTTAGTGCTTAACTGCCTTTGGTTAAAATGGCTCTAACCTTGACCTGTATTCAGATTTGAATAACTGCAGATTTTTTTGCATTTTTCAGTCGGCTGTGAAAAATCACTTTAAAAAGTTTCTATGCATTCAAAAGTTATCGACTTTTAGTCGATTTACTTTTATTTGGAAGCATGCACTCTCGCCTTTTCACCAAGGCTCTGCTGCTCTTGGGTTTCGCTTAAGAGGTTCAATCCTATCGATCATTTTCACCACCTTCACCGCGAACTCAACGCTTTGATATCACTTAAAATCACATAAGTTTAAGTTATGCCAAAAAGTATGCAACAGAAATACATTCATAAATTCGCACGATAAATGTTTCTATTAAAATTCCCACACACAGTGGTGCGAAATGGAAATTTTTTGGACAAAATACGAGAACTTTTGAATGGTTAGAAATCCTGTAATTGGCTTAAAGGAAGATTATCTTGATTCCTAAAAGAAAGTAAATTTTTTTGAGCATCGGGCAAGTTAAAACTTTTCAAGGAAAATGCATTTAAACTCATAATTTTTTCGCAGTTGGATAACTGATTCATTTAAAGGGCCCATTAAATTGTCAACGGAGTTAAACTGAACTAGCACGTCAAGTGTCAAACACTTGTTCAAATTAAATAGAATATATTTTACGCAGAAGCTGATACAAAAAAAGGCTGCTTTTCAAGGACTTCTAACTTCCTGCATGTTTGTGTGTACGTGTGCTTGATATATTCTTGTTTATGTATTTTACCATATCTAACTTTTCCCAATAATGTGAATGTATCGACCGCGACTTATGAACCGGAACCGGAAGTGTATGTCTGGTGTTTTAAAGTGTAAACCTCAGTGACTTTATTCGGTTACGTTAATTGTTTGCGTTTGTGTGAAGAAACTTATAATTATAACACGATTATTCTGCATGGGCCAGACGCTGGCTTTGTTTGTTGCTTCAGCCTCAGACCTTTCAAGATAGTTTTTATTGTATGAATTTTTGCTTATTTTCAGGAAGTAGAAGTATTGGATTTGGTATCTAATCGTTTACTCTTCAATACCACACAAAACACCTTGAAGTTAATTATTTTTAGTAAATGCTTTAGTAAAAAATAAATCTAGTAGTTTTTTCGACCATAATTTGCAATTAGAATTTTAAGGAAAAATTTGAAAATTTGATACACTTGATCATAATTTTCTTGTTTGAAAACTGTTGATATTCCTAAAAGCATTGAAATGGTGAAATGACTTTAAGAACGAAAGTTTTTAAAAATCATATTAGTTTGCAAACAGAAAAATATCCTTAAAAAATTAAATATTCTAGAATAATTCTGACATTAAATTGGGGCTGAATCCAAATTTTAAAGCTTTGTTTTATACTATCGGTCAATAATATAAACCGATTTAACGTTGAAATTTTTATGAATTTGCGTGCATTTGTGATTTTTTCGCTTTCTATAAGAATTATAATAGAGTTTTATTTATAAAAATACTTTAAAGAAACATTTTTAAACGGCATGTGTTCCCCGTGATTGGATGTGAAAAAGAGTCCTTTTATTCGGTGAGATTGAAAAGAATTAGTCCTAAGATATTTCAAAAGACTGACTGAGATTGGAAAGAAATCAAATGACAAAACGGAGCTACTGTCAGGCTTTATTCAAGTCATGCTCGGGGCTCATCATTCATTGTCGTTATTTCCCATAAACGTTGTCGTAGTTGTTAATGTTTTTGTTATTTTTGCTGTCATTGTTGTTGTTCCGGCGTCATTCTTGTTGGCATCGTCGCTGGTTTTGTCATTGGTGTCTGCAGTTTTCCGACGTCGTTTGAGCAAACAAACCCATTTCATGTCATGCCATGAAGATTTTAATTAATTTCGAAAGTTTTCCGGAATTTGTACGGCAATTAGTCAAATCAGAAAAGACCGATGCAATGAAACCACTGAAGAAGAGAGACAACCGGCAGATTCTCCGACGAATACTTTGACGAAGAAGTTGAGCGTTCTGATGAGTTTAGAGTGAAAAGGTCAGGATCGTTAAATTGATGCGATTGGTGTGGGTGGGTGGGGTGGGGTGGTATATTCGGTGTACTAGTGGATCGTGGGATTGGGTGAATGTAAATAAATGAATTTTGAAAACTATAAATGGAAACCTTCATATCGACGGAGAGGCACCAGCGCATATAATTTTGATAATTTAAAATCGACCACGAAATGGTTTGAGAAGAAGAAGGAATAGAAGAAATATTCGCATCATCTTCTTTTAAGTTTGCGACCAGCATCTGTGTTTGAAAACGTGTGTGCGCCTGTATGTGTGTTTATATATGTGGGTGTGAGTGTGTGGCATGTGTGTATTTGTTGGTACATTAATTTGAAACAGAAGTGAAGATTTTAAATGTTTCTTCATTTTTGTCTTTGACGATGTCTTTGATGATGAGTCTGACTTCCTCTTCTCCCCCTTATGTTCTTATCTTAATTTTCTCGCATTATTTCGTGCTATAAAATATTCAAGCAACTGCCAGCTAAAGACAATATTTGTTCGCTCCACCACTTTAACCCTTTTACTCCTCACGCTTTTGTTGTTGTTGTTGTTCATTTACTGTGAAATATATCCAAGTATTTTGTAGTAACATACATTTATGAAAAATTAAGACGGTGTTAAGATGGTTATTAGAAAACCTCAGAGCACTGCACAAGACATCTCGAATTGGGCCTTAGGCCCAACCGAAATTGCCAAGATTAATCATTGTAGATCGAGCTGTCAAACGAGTGTGTAGAATGCCGACAACCTTTTAATTTACGCGAGCGAGATAAAAATGATATCAGCTTAAATTGGATATTTCTCGTCTCTCTATAAAAATACTCAAGCAAGTGGATATTTGCTAGGTTATTTTTTACTATACTGTGATAAACAACCCGCGGCACAAGTCTTGGCAGCTAAAAAAGGCTGTAAAGGGCTCTAAGGCGCCTTCTTGTGTGATACAAAAAGTTCTGTAGACGTTGATAAAATGTCATGCATGATTCGTGAATCCTCCTCCTACATGTCATGCATGATTCTTTTTATTAGAAAGTGTTGCCACAATACCACACTTGAGTTTTAGTTTTGATTAAGTACTAAAATGGGTAAGTATGTAGTATAAATATTTGTGTATTTATTATGTTTACATGTTTGCCGTTGTCTATCAAAGCAAAAATTATTTTTCGTTAACAAAGAGGCAGAACGACCAGAAGCTAGTCATGAAAGTATTTTGTTCGGAAGACGATTCATTAAATTCTATACAAAAGAACCCCATTTTTTATGTATGTGTGTATGCGTGTTTGCCGGGAATGAAAACCCTTTTGTTATTTTTAAAAAAATATTAAAACGTTACAATACAAAATATTAAAACGTTTAAATTACATGCTGTGACACGCTTCTTTTGATTATTTAGAGATTAAAATAGTCTTCTTTGGAATTATTCGTAATTTTCTATCTTTGAACAATATCTCTGAGAAGAGAGTAACAGATACCGAAAAGACCAGACAACAATAATCACTCCGTTTTCATTAGTATGAACTTCGCAACACCATAATTAGTTATCATCGTTATCATCACCTCCACCATTAATACGTTATCATCATACATATTAATTTTAGTGTCAACATTTATTCGTGGAGGAGAATGTATGAGAAATTCTAGAACAAAACTTTCGGAACTTGTTAAACAAAACTTTCGGATGCCTGAAGCTAACGCACACACAAACATATTCATGCACTTATACACAATCGAAGCTAACGTGTGAGTAGACTGGTTTACTTTAACAAAATGTAGGCGGCTCATGTGAAGCGTATGTTATCGCAAGGGAATTGTCGACGACAATTATTAAGAAATGCCCTTTGGTTTTATTTATTAATAAGAAAAAAAAACTGATCGTGTCAATTGCTACTTGTCAGTGATTGGAGGCGTGTGATTTACATTTAGTTTTTATTAATCAGGGATTAACGGTTGCTGCTAATTTTCATCATTCAGTCAGGAATAAATTATTAATTTTGTAAATTATTAGAAATTCTTAAGTTGTATAGTAACGCTATCGATATAGCATCGATGTCAGCCCGAACCTCAGTCTACCACTTTTTGTAGCCTAGTTTTAGGAGCAGTTGGAAAAGAACAATGTCAGTTCAATTCGAACTTAACTCGACTTCCGATTTCTGATGCGGTGTTCGCGAAATCGGGTAATAAATGAAGATATTTCTGAGAGGAAATTGAAATTGTAATAACATTAATAATATTGAAAGAGAAATTATAAAACTTCCATTACACACGAATTCTGGAACAGCTTTCAATAATCTCAAAAAGTTAATATCTCAAAGACTTTCTTTCAATTGAAAAAAATCTCATTCGAAATGTTCGCATCCTTTGTCCGTTTTGGGCTCACACAATGTCTGCTTTCAATAGAAAAAGAGAAAAAATTAGCTATTTGGAAAGAACAAGCACATCTTTGGCAGAGGCAATGCTTGTTCTCTCTGAGATTGATAAGCAACCTTTTTAAATTTCCATGTTTGTCGTCTTAAAGATTAAATTGGGGAAGGCACACGAAGACAAAATTAAGAATTCTTAGTAGTAATTCAGAAATCTTATAATCAGCCCAATTCGTAAAGTATTCTAATGACATCGCATTTATCATTTCAAATTGCTCTTCAGAAAAATTTTATAATACTAATTTTATAAAAAATAAATAAATAAAATAAAATAATTCTGGTATCTAATTTCAAGTATCTAATTTTAAAAAATGGATATGGGACACTTTTAAAATAAGTGGCTAATTTGGGAATGCCCTTAAGAATGATTTACACAAAACACTCTTTGGTCCTTTGATAATTTCATACATAAAACTATCCTCAATCTCGTGTAAGACTAATTTCAAATAGATCGAAAAATATCGTGATCATAAAGTCACGATCCAAACATGGGTTGGAAATATATCGTATACCCATATAGTACGATGTAAAATCGATATACTTTAAGCCAATTTATTGAAATGTGTTGTCCTGCATTATTTTTTTAAAACACAAAAAAATAGAGGAAAAGGAAATGTGAAAGAAAAGCTTCCAAAATTCAATTTAACGTACAATATTTTTGTTTCTTTTATAGTTGTTTCTGTTAGTTGTTTTACATTCATTCTACAGTTGTTGTTATTTTTTTATTATGTTTCTGTTTGTCAACTCTTTCCTACCTCCCCTACCCCACAATTTCTAGGAGTTTCTATTTTCCTTCTAGTCCTTCGCCGTAACTTTATTTATTCGTTTGTTTTGGCAATATTTATGTAAAAACGAGACTGTCTTTGTCATATCATTTATTTCAATATAAATGTAAGTATATACATCTACTTGTGCGCATTTGTGTGTGTATGTGTGTGCGTGTATGTGTGTGCGTGTGTCTGTGTATTGTGTGTCAAGTTAAAAACAGAGTGTCCTACAAGTTATCCTGTAACATCAACAGTACCAGCTGTACAAACAATTGTTTATTATACGGATTTTCTCTCTGTGCAATTTTTCGTCAAATTGCCTCCTCTTGTCTCCCGCCTTCTTCTCCATGGTCTCTTATGATGCTTTTTTCTATCGGAATTCATTTGTTTGTTGTTGGAGTCTTTGGACTTGTCTGTCTTTGAATATTAACTCCGTCTTTATGTTGTCATGCTGCAAATCCGTGTTATATCCTGACCATTTTCATTCTTCAGTCCAGTCAGTCAGTTATGAAGCCTTTTAGACATTTCTCTATTATACAAGATAGAAAATGTATGTGTATGAGTGTGGATGCAGATGCAATTTAAAGCGATTGTAAGTATAGTTATGTGTGTATGTGTGCGTGTGGACAAGTGCGAGTGCTGTGAGTGTTTTTATGATTGGCTCTGCTTTTGAAGATTTTCTCACTAACGATTCTCTTCTTTGTATTCGCACTTTTTCTCTGAAAGAATTGAAAGAAAATTAAAGCGTAGTCGTCACAGTAACGTTAAAACGTAAAGATAAGCTTTAGAAAAAGAAAATGAAATAATAGAAGATGAAGCGAAATTAGAAAATGGAGAAGCTCGTTTGACCAGACACCCGCTCAGAGCTTCTGTGTCAGTCACTACTTTTAGATCCTTGCGGAAAATATTAACATGTTGGTGGTGCTGAAGGTTATGATGATGATGATGATGATGATGGCGATGATGACGAGTATGAGGATTATGTCAAATCTGACACGCATGCATGATTCTTATTGAGGACGACTGGTTTCAGCTTTGCTTTGAGCGAAAAAGAAGCAGTGGGAGACATAAAGAAGGGCAAGAGAACAATGCATCGCAACGATGATCATTGCCATTGGAAGGCTCTTCTTTTGCATTGTTCGGATTATATTGTTGGGACTATATCTCCTAAACCAAAAGTTTCGTTTGCTACAAAGAAATCATATTTCAAGGAAATAAGTCTGTGCCAGTGATTATATTTGCGCTTACATACACATAAATATATTCATTCCCATGCACACGCACACACATGCAGAGAGAGAGAGAAAGAGCTTTTCATTCGACATATCAAAATTTCATACTTTTCCTTAAATTCGATCTATTTTTCTTTATTCCTTTTCTTCTTCTAAATCAGTTTCAATTTTTTCTTAGTCTTTGACGTTGTAGCAGCTGTCGTTGTAGATTTGTTAATGCAGTTGTCATTTTTGACAACTTGACAAGCCGCTCGTATCCATCTTTCTCTCTCTCTCTCTCTGGTTTGATTAGCAAATTGCTCGTGATATTTTTTTGTTGTTGTCATAGAAGTGACTACAATTGCTATTGTCAGCTGTTTTTTTGGATTTCTTTTTCTTATAATTTTTTGTATTAGTTTTGTTTTTGTTGTTGTCGTTGTCACCGTCTTTTGTTAGATGGTTCACAATCTTGTTCCTCTCCTTTTTATTCTTTCTCTCGTTGTCATTGCTGTTATTGTTGTTCGTTGCTTCTGTGATTGTTGCGGTCCTAACCATTATTCTTGCTCTGTTTTGTTATTGTTGTTGTTGTTGTTGCTATCGTAATTGTTACTTTGCTTATCTTCTTTTTGTTAGCCATCAAGTTGGCGCTTTTAATTTAACTGGTCGTTTTACGGTCTTTTTAACAGACGGCTGCGTCGGCGTTTAAGGATTTCAGTGTTAGCTTCTTCGTCTGTTTGCTTAACGGTGTGTCAAAATGTTTCTGCCTAGAATTCTTTCTCGTTTTATTACTGCCTCTATTTTTGTCTGTGTGTATTTTTCCTATTTTTTTTCTTGTCGTTTTGCTGTCGTTTTATCCCTAATTCTTTTTTATCTTCTTCAGTTTTCGTAAATTCCGTCTGTCTTTGTATTGACTTTTTTCTCGGTTTATTGGCCCTGGTTGTTGCCTTTATTGTTGTTATTGTTGTAATTTCACTCATATTTTTGAGGAATACTCAGGAAGTTGCAAAGCATTTAAGAATTTTGAGCTCTTAAAATTATTTGTATTTTCTTCCCTTTTCATCTCTTTCTGCGTCTCTCATTCTCTTTGAATGTCATTCTCGAAGTGTGTTGTTCCAGCAGTGTATCCTTTCGTCCTTTTATGAATGTCTCGTTTTGGTAAAAAGGTAAATCCTTTTCAGGACGACAGTCTGAAAAGAGAGTCATTGTTGATTATTTCGTATTATTACGCTTGCTGTTGTTTTTATTGTTGTTAATGTTTATAGAGTTGTTTTTGTTGTTATCTCGTGATGTTACATCTCAAGCAACTCTTAATTTTTTCCTGATCCTGAATAGCTCACAGCGTTCTTCCGTTGCTGCTTTTGTTAATTTTATCATTTCTTCTATTTCTCCAGCTGAAGACGTTATTGCTAATTGTTGCTGTTATTGCTCTTACGGCATATAAAACTTCAAACATTTTATGTGCTTACCGTAATTTATTTATTAAAGTATTCCTTTTGAATTTAACATTTGGACTTGGATGTTGCGATAATGACGACACCAAGGCGTGAACGATTCATGCACGATTTGTGCTGAAATTTCAGGTATCATTCACTCAAGCTTTTTCAGTAGACATAAAGGACAATCAGGCAAATATCACGCCTTAATTATTGTTTCTACACTTTACAAATTATTACAAATTAAAATATTTTTTAAAAAATATGAGACAGAAACCGAAACCATATTTTGTTCTCTAAATTAATCGGTTCATGTGGAGGGCAATAATTTTATATAAATAACATCAAGCGTAATTGACAAATGTAATGAAGTAGAACACAGTGTGAGCTTAGTTAAATCTAAGTTGGCGATATTGGCTAATGAATACTCGTTAATAACTAATTTTTAATTGATGTTATTTACAAAAAAAAGAGAAATTATAAGCTTAATGACGCCGCAATTATCGTGATGACGGCATTATAAGTCCTAGAATCTTGTTTATTACCGAACTTAATTTACAAAAACCGAATGAAAAAAGGATTGAAATTAATTCGCAACAACCTGCAACTAATGCATGTATTCGTATTTATTTTTATGGCTGTCAGTTAACCAACACGTCACACGTTACTTTGTAACAATTTGATTCACTGCTTTTGTTTATTGTCGTTGAGCTATAGATCGTTGGGAGACGGAAGCGAGAATAGACGAATCGCGACAATTTCGTTTTATGTACGAAATTATACATTTATTCCATCGTCATTTTCTTTCGACCAATCTTCAGTGCTTTTGCGAAAGTTATTTTAGTGCGTGCACGTAAGGTAAACGTGTATTTATAAATTTTCTTGGCAGGACACTTTTCACGCTAACAGTTTTTATGTGCTTAGTTTCCGTTTCCACTTTTCGTCACTGGCAGTCGTTAAATAAATTGCGAGAAATTCATCATTGTAATTACAGTCACAGTTAGAGTAACAATTACTGCGTAAGCCGTAAGTGGTCTATTGTCGGCCAAGACATCGTTATTTTTATAGCGCTATGATTACTTGCTTCTACAATAAGATATAGATTTTAGCTTTTAATGAATTATTTAAAATTGTTTTATGTATTTGCATAGGAATTGTCATAACGGTGATAGTTGTCAGATCTATTGCGGTTCGTCAAACCACTCCCAATTCTTTGCATTTTGACATTGTTGAAAGGGCTAAGAAAGAGAGCAGGGAATTTTATCTATTACCGGCTTTTATAAATAAAAATTACTACCTTCTTTGATTTCTGCCATCGAATATATCGTAATATAGAGTACAATAATGTCACACACGATGTATCACATGGTACAACAATACACATATTGTATTTATGTGTCACGTGTTCCGTGTCATTAATGTATTTTGAGCATAAGTTTCATAATTTTGTCACTATTTAAAAAGTGAGTGAGCTCCAAATGCAGTGGAAATCAAATGAAATCATTGCAAGTCATTACACCTTTTCGGTCGTTTTGTGTAGCCCCAAATGAGAAACTTAAGAAACCAACGTCGAAGATTTCAGTAAATCAGCACTCGCATTATTTGGACTGAGAATGAGAGCACAGTGAACTTCACTCTTTTTTAACAATGCACTTGAATATACAATAACTATAATTATTATGATGATGATGAAAACAATATCCATTAAAATTTACCACAATAGACTTGAAAATATAGAGAAAAAATTAAATAATTATTTGAAGAATTTTTAAATTCTCTTTATTTAACTCGCTGTTGTTCTCTTTTTTATGGTAATAAGCAAATTATAATTTATTGGTGTGGGTGTGAGAGTGTGCATGTGCCTAAGTGTGATGAAAGCTTATTTTGATGAAAGGATTTTTTTATGAGCTGACGCAATAAAAGCCATTAAAAAGCTATTTCGCAAAAAGCTTCATAATTATTAACGTTATTAATGATAGCAGAAATGATAGAACGTAATGATTATTTAAATTGAAATGTATAATGTTAATGAATACGCAAATGAAATTGAGAGATAAAATCGTACTAAAACAACACTTTATTCAGTTGAAGTGATAAAGAAAGAAAGAAGAAGAATTACAATAGCTTGAAAACAATTATACTGAATTATATTAATTAATGACGGCGAGAATAAACATTCCAAATTAAAACAACATTAAAAGCAATAGTAAAGGTTTCACGAAAAATGAAATAAAAAATAATTATGAAATTATATAAAAAAGGAGAAAGCAAAAAAGTATGACAAAGGATTCAACTATGACGTTCATCAGGAAAGACAGACTAAACAAAAATAATAATTCGACATAAATAAGTTAGAAAATCATATACGAATGATAGTTTTGATAATAAAGAGTGGTCTGGGATAAAGCGTATTTCACAAGTAATGTTAAGAGTAATTAAATTTAATTACATCATTATTATTTATCTATTTTTAATTAATTTTAATTTAATTAATATTTTTATTACTATTATTTATTCCTTTTATTATCCATAAAGGATAAAAGATAAATAAGATTGGATAATTTTATTAAAATGAGAATGCTTGATAATTATTAAGAATATATTCTAGTAATTCAAAAAATTTTTAGCATGTCACCATTTTTAAATTTTTTTCTGTAATTTTAAATAATAGTTTAAAGAAAGTTAACTTTTCAGTTAAAACATTAAAATGGTTGGTAAAGCGTTCATGTCTAGTCCTGCCCCACGATTGTAAGGAGTTAAATCCTCAGAGTAATAAATATGCTCCACCATCATAAGATCATTTTGTCTCTTTTGACTAAGTTTATTTTTTTTGGACAAATTAAAAAGTCCTTAAAATTAAAAGCGGCAAAAGATCACAAATTTTCCAGTTTGATTAAATCGTTTTGGAAAATTTCAAAAATTTTTAAAAAATTTTTGTGTGTTGAATAGGTTTTTGTTGTAATCTTTTTTTTGTTGTTTATCACATTTTACTTAGGCCTGACACAGGTCTAACTTACACAGACCTCCATGAAGGTTCTTAAAGTTATCTGTCTTCGACTTTTTCTTGAGAAGTCAAGTCAGCAAGTCATTTTTGAAACTTTTTCAGATTATTGGTTTAAACCTTTTGAATGACTTTCTATTAATAATAATGAATGTCATTAATGAATTTACCGAAAGATTATTTCCATTAGTTGTTACTTTTGCTATGGCTGCGGTTGTTACGATATTGGTGAAAAACTTGTCATTGCTTTCACTTTCTGGTTTCTGAAATATGTTCTCATCATTGTTAGCGTTGTTGTTGTTGTTGTTGTACGATTTTGCTGTTGTTGTTGTCATTGTTATTGCAACACTTTTGCGTAGGTTTCGTTTAATTACTTCTCTTTTGATGTCATCATTATTGTCATAATCACCTTTAGCCTTGTTATCTTCCTTTATTCTTCTGACTTGAAACGTTTAAACAATTGTGTTGCTTTTTTGTATTTGTTAATCCTTATTCTGTCTGTTGTCATCGTTTATTGTTGTTAAATTGTTGTTAATAATGCTGTTCCTAGTCACCTCGTTAAGTGTTTTGCTTTTCCGTAATTTTTTTGGTTTTTCAAAAGAAATTTCTTTTTGTCACCAAAACCAGTTGCAAATTTTTAGTTTATTTTGGTTTATTGTGGTTGCTCTTTTTGTTCTTATTCTTCTATCTTTTTATCTTCTTTATATCAATGATATTTTCGCTTTGAGTTACCTTTCCAGTTAAAACGTTTTAACACACTTTTGAAAACTATGAAATATTTAATCTTTGTGAACATTATTCTTTGAGCTTAATTTTGAAGAAAATCTACTTTGTTAATATTTTAAAAACAATTGATTTATCAATTATAAAATTATAAAAACATTTTAAACGAATAAATATATCGCGGCTTTTTCAAAAAAAAAATTCCGTAATTATTTTCACAATCAATTTAATCCAATCGTGATTAATGAGTTTAACAGTTTTGAGTTTGTTGGTAGTCGTGATTAATAGTTTGAGTTGGTGTTGACAACTGATTTTTGCATCGCCGTTATTTGTGTCGTTACTGTTGTTGTTATTGCTACTCTTTTTGTTGTCAGTGCTTTAATGGTTGTCGAAAAGCTTCAGACGTTGTCGTTATTTAAATTGTATTAAGTCAATAAATTATTTTGTGTAAATTTTTATGACTAGTATTTTTTTTTCTTGCTATCGTTTTTGTTGTTTGACATTTTAATTTACGGCATTAAATTGTAAAACAACAAAAAACTGTGTCAACTGATTGATTATCATGAAATTAAATTAAATTTGCATTGCAAACAAAAAAAAAAATCCATAGAGATCTTTAGTTTTTAATGCGGATTAAATATTTATTTGTAATGCAAGTAGGAAAAATGACAAAGAAAAAGGAAAGGAAGGAAAAGGAATAGAAATTTTCTGAGTTGTTTTAATTTCGTTTATGAGATATTTTTGAAGTCTTTCTTAAAAAGAGTTTTTTCTTTTATTAAAAAATACATAAAGAAGACTTTCCACGAGGAATTAAATGATAATGAATTCCTCTTTTGAGTCAATTTTACACTTTCGTTAATTGCCGGAACATTCGACACTGAATTGCCAAAAAACCACTGAGTCAAACTATTGCATTGCAATCAAGCGTTTCATCGAACTGAATGACATCCAATACGATGACGCGATATAATAATCAGTCAGAACCGGATGCAATTCAAAGGAAGCGGAGCCTGCATTTCCATTTGCTGATTGCGTACGTGTCAAATATAAAAAAAGAAATAGGATTAAACTGTATATCGATCATTTTTAGCAAGGAAACATGTCGAAATCGAGCGATGGATCAAACGCTCAGCAATCAACGCCCGAACTTTTTGTTTTTACATGAAATAACGTTAAAGATATCTTGTGAAATCTTGGACAGTCAATTGCGCAAACAACGGATCAAACCTTCGTAACCGTCATCACAATCTTTTTAAATTTTTGTCTCAAACGTTTTGTTAAAGGACCAACCTTTTGCGAATTCGAATTAATAAAATGTTGAATGAATTAATAAATGAAAATCTACTTCCATCGCTTCCCTCGAGACTCCCGACAGCTTGGGTTTAACCTTTACCACCACGTCTTCACCGTAGGAAATCATTAATTTCCTTTTCATTTTCAACAACTGAATGCCATTCTTCTTACCGCAATCTCCTTAGACGAACGTTGTTAATCTGGCACAGCTTTCATCAATGTTTCCAATTTAAGCCAAATATCAAAAGTTAACGAAGCACATCGTTAGGGCTGGAATAGATTTTCTTGAGTAATGAAAATTAAATTCCCTTTTAATTTTCTCCTTCGTTTTGACTACCCTCCCACCGACAACAGTGTAATTCACGGAGAAAAACGATTTCGTTTTGTAAACAGCCTCCTGCGAGTCGTCTTAAAGTAACCGTGAAATTAAAGAAACTAATTCCGGCAACATCCGGCACGAACATCGACTCTTTAATAATAGAAAAACAAAATAAGAAGTAAGAGAAACTTTTGCTGAAATACACCAAGAGAAAGTAATAACAAAATATGGCATCAAAAAATAATGACTTCGGGAAAGAAAGTTCGAAAGAAAAATAAGAAGTTCTCGTTTTAAGAAATGCAATTGCGGGACTTGTTTAAACTGAAGTTCGTTTGGTTCTTCGAAATGAAAAAAAACTCGGATAGTGTGAGGCACACACATACATACATTCACACACACACATATACACTCACATACACACACGCACAAACACCCACACCCACCCACAAGCGTGCACACACATACACACTCACATCATTCGCTCACCTGCTCGTTAGCAAACGGCAACTAGAAAACAAAAAGTAACGGGATATAAATTACCAAAGCACTTCGCCTAAAACGAACTCATTCGTGAATTTGATGGAAACTAATTTCAGGTCTACGTATATACTTGCACACACACGCAGCCTTATACATTCCACATATATATCCAAAATTTTTGGCTAATTCTGATGCAACGCACTTTACCCACTAGAAACTAGAGAATGAAAAACCTAAGAGTTTCATTGCTGACATTCTCAGAAGTTTATTTTGATGAAATTTAAAATTGCTTTAGAAAACATTGAGCATTCATATTAATTCCTAAATTCTACCATTATTCGAGATTATTAAAATTGTGCTAGAATTTTCAGACACCCATTAATAGATTTTAAAATAAATCCAGGTCCGATTCATAAAATTATTCTATTTTTAAACGTTCAAGGAAAACATTTGTTAAAAGTGTTGCCAGAATTATGTTGATTCAGCATTTTATCAGTAAAATATTATTGAAATTTTATGACATTATTTTGACATTATTTTAATTGAAATTTTATGACATTTTTCAATTCTAAACAAATTATAATCAAATAGGAATTTTAACTTAGGCTCAATGACTTATTAGTTCGAAATTATTAAGCCTTATTAGGTAAAGCAAAAAAACTTTGAATATAATGGAATTATTTCTAAAATTTCGAGAGTTTTTTAAAAGTTATTTTCCATAAAACTTATTCAGTCTTTTTTGTAATTGAATTTTATCATAGATTTATAATTATTTTAAAAAATCATTCAATAAGATTCAATAATGATTAAAATCAAAGGAGTATTTACTGAAATAATTTGTTTTGCAAATTCGTATTGACATCTGAGAAATTCCGATCTTAGGATGAATGTATGGTATATGCAAGACCAATTTTGAGCCCGAGATTCGCAAAATATTTAGACAAACATGTATTTAAATATTATATCTCTTTTCTTAGATTTCCTATGCTTCGATACGATATACTTCATTTATGAAGTAGACAGTTTTGCCATGATGTTTTAAAGTTGCCTACTGGGTTGTTATTCCGAAAGTAACTTCTCTCTTTTATTAATATCAAAAAGAGAGTGCTGTAGGAGAGAATATATTTATCCAGAAAAGAATTAGTTTCATTAGTCTTTTCTCTTTAACTATCATAGACTTTTTAGTACATTGCTTGCTTTGTTGTTGCTCTCCATCGACCATCCTTTTCATTATCACCTTATTTATTACTTTATTCTTATTTGCAACAACACCCTAAGGTGTGATTGAATCAAATGAGCAAGCTTACCAGAAAGGCAAAAGGAAAAAGGAGAAGAAAATTATGGGCTTTATTATAAACCTCAGGAAAATAAATATTGCTAGCTTTAAAACAAGGTGTAATTAAAGGATAGGAGTGATATTGAGGATTTTTGAATGAATTCAAACACGTCTATTGGATTTGAGTTGTCCCTTAGTTATAGATTTTTACTTATATATATATATATATATATATATATATATATATATATATATATATATATATATATATATATATATATATATATATATATATATATATATATATATATATATATATATATATATATATATATATATATATATATATATATATATATATATATATATATATATATATATATATATATATATATATATATATATATATATATATATATATATATATATATATATATATATATATATATATATATATATATATATATATATATATATATATATATATATATATATATATATATATATATATATATATATATATATATATATATATATATATATATATATATATATATATATATATATATATATATATATATATATATATATATATATATATATATATATATATATATATATATATATATATATATATATATATATATATATATATATATATATATATATATATATATATATATATATATATATATATATATATATATATATATATATATATATATATATATATATATATATATATATATATATATATATATATATATATATATATATATATATATATATATATATATATATATATATATATATATATATATATATATATATATATATATATATATATATATATATATATATATATATATATATATATATATATATATATATATATATATATATATATATATATATATATATATATATATATATATATATATATATATATATATATATATATATATATATATATATATATATCTTTAGGAGTTGCTTTAAGACACCCGATTTGTTATCATACGATCTACAGAGCCATCTCCTTTCTCCACAATGGGTTTGTAGAAACATATAATCCATTCCATAAGGATTAATTGTTTTTATTTTACATTTTACTTATTATTTGTTAAACGAACTTTCAACGGAATGTATTGAAGATTCAGTTAATTTTCTGAATTATTTTTTTGTCAACATTTATTTTTGTGGTTCTTTGTGGTTCTTTGTATTTTTGTGGTTCTTGGTATTCGTAATTAAATGCGTAATAATACCACAACGCGTTCTACCATTATTTTCTTCTCTTCAAGTCAGTTTGTTTATTACACCCTACTCCGGAAAGTAGAGCATATTCTTTGTATTCATTAGAGGCTATTTTCGTTATTGTTATGACCCTATTCGTTATTCATTATTCGTTATATTATGAAATAATTTTTACAAAAGATGGAACGGAATAAAGATGGAGTCATCTTCGTCCTTCTAAGCTGTTCGATTGGTGTTACAAATCATAAAAGTCTATCCTGTGCCACGCCTACTCTTTTAAAGGGTGTAGGCTTATTATTATTGGTAGCTTAATATCTCCGCTTGAGAGAAATTGAGAGAATTTGAAGCTGAAAAATTTGTTACTCAGCCAAATTGAAATGCAATCCCAAAAAATCGCGTTGTCTTTAAACTGCTTAAAATTGAACTAAAATTGTAGTGTGTAGGGTACTTAAGCATCTACCAGGCTTCCTCACTTATTTGATTTATCATAATATGATTGATCCGGCATTGGTTAATTTCACGGCAGGAAACGGAACAGACCGCTGCGGTCTCTGGCGATTTCCATGAAAGAACAGACATGGAAAATTATGAATTATTAAAAAAGTTATTGTAAAACCGGTTGCTTTATAAAAGTAAAAAATTCTTAAGGGTTTAATTCAGTTTAATACATTAAATAGCTTTAGTTTAATTATTTTAATTTGAATTTAGTTTAATATATTAATTTAGCTTAATATTTAATATTTAATTTTCTGTTCGAAATAAAAAATTTTTAATTTTCAATATCTCTTAGAAAACTTCAAGGCTTTGACAATAATTTAACCGAAGTAAATGAAATAGTGTCAGTGCTTAAAATGTGGTTGTGGTTTTGTGGAACTGGTTTTTCAAAAATATTCACTAAGCGTTTGACAACATCATAAAGAATAATCACCGTGATTGATCGAACAATAACAAAAATATCAACATTCATTTCAGTCACTAACGAGCCACACACGAGTCACTAACCATTCAGTTAACTGATAATTATGCTGAAGAAGAAAATCTAGCGACTAATGATCGTATGGTCATTTATTTTTCTATCCGACAAAGAGTAGTCAGTGGGTAAATATTTGAGCTGATCAGGCTGAAGGGTAGATAAATGTTAAAGACTTGCAAATAATTACTGAAGAGAGATTCAGATTGATAGATGGCTTGTTGAAAGAATGAGTAGATTACAGAGAAGATATTAATTGAAGGAGTTGTTAAATTTAAAGAGAGACAATCAGATGATTGTGTTATGAAAGGATAGTCAGGCCGACTAATAGTCGACAGATGGATGGACAAATAGATTGATGAACACGTTGAGCAACTATTTTGATGGATGATGTAAAAACATACTGATAGTTTATTTATGTTGTAGCTAGAAATGTTTGGAGATTTATAGCACTACTAAGGACTTGTGAAGGTTTTGAAGATAAAAGAATGCAAAGGATGATTATCGGGTTAGAAAAATCAGGAAATTGAAAAATGAATAGACGAATAAGTCATCAAAGTGATGATTAGACGAAAACTGCAAAAATAATAACAAAATAATATAAAGAGGATAAAAAGAGGATAAAATAATATAAAGGTTAAGAAATAAGAGAAAGAATGAAGAAGGGTCAAGGAAGGAAGGACGTATTTTTCATTTATGTACCAACTAATTATTTATTTGTTCCTTTATTTATTTATTTATTTATTTATTTTTTATTATTATTTATTTATTTTCTCATTCAAATATTCATTTGTTTATATATTTGTTTATCTATTTCTTTGTTCATTCATTTAAATTTCTACTCATCTGTTTATTTATGACTTTATTTATTTGTTCATTTAATAGTTTATGTATTCATTCTACAATTCACTTGAATTCATTCAAAATATCATTAACATTTTTTTGGGAGAAATACGAAAATGCTCATAATTGAAAAATATACTGCAAGTGTCGTACAAGGGTTAAATATTAAATAATAAGTTAACGAAGTCAGGAAGAATGTAGAGGAAAATACATTTAGGTTTAAGCATTAACATTCTCCTAATCTTCATCATCACAATTCACACGGTACGGATTTATCTAAGAAAATCCTATTTATTTGGTTACGCCTTCAAAATTGCAGATACGTATCAGAACGCCACGATTCTCTGGAATAATCAAGGAAAAGAAGGAACGTATCGAGGACGGAATGTAATCAAGGAAAGGATGCAAGCACGACTAAAATCGTGATAGAATTACAAAAAAAAAGACAAATAGACATCCAACAATATTTTTTACTTGTTTCAATCTAGCACGGTGCACGATTCGAATGCTGCAGCTGTTCAACCGGTCGATCAACGCTTTCTCTACCAACGAGCATAATTAAAACGTTTACTTTAATCATTGCGGAAGGTTTTATTGAAAAAGAAACAATATAGAAATTTTGTGTGTGCTAATATTTGATTTGCAATTATCTACAAGATGTATCAGACTCTTATGCAACGTTTTCCTTGTAGTATGTTTTGTTCTGCATCACCTGCTTCTTTATCTAAATATCTTTGATTTTGTTTAATACCACCACGTCCAGCCTTTATATAAATAATATTTATCCAAAACACGTTGATGACTTCATTATAATTTATCGTTGTTGGTTGTTGCTCCTGCTGCATCTGCTGCAGCTGCTAATCATAATAAGTGCTGATCATATTGTTCGAGCCGATCAACTCGTGTGGCCACTTTATGTGAGAAGATTGTTATAAAGATACAGCCCGACCAAAGGAGGTTATTTCTTAAACATTTCATAATAACTTCATTTTGCTATTGTTGCGAATGCCAAAGAAATAGAAGAAAAGCACAAAAATCTATTAAAGCTATTAAATCTATTAAAGAGATTGATTTTATAAAACAAATTGGATTTTTTAGTACAAATTTTGTTATTACCATAATTTTTTCTGATAATATTTTTAATATAATTTTATCTAATCAATTCTTATTATAAGTTTTTTATTTATTTATTATAATCTCATTCTTATAATTTTTTATTAACTTTTTATTATAATTTATTTATTGCCATTTTTTGTTTGTTTTTATTTTCTTTACATAATTCTTTTATTAAAATTTTTCTTGGTCAAATCCTTCGATTTTAAGGCAATATGAAATAAATCTTAAATGAGTTTAAAAGATTTCAATAATTAATTTCATGCATGAATAGGTTTAGACAGGTTTTCTTTTTTGAATTTATAACAGTCTTCTTCATTTTGGGATATAAAAAACTAATAAAAATTAGAAAAATAAAATGCAGGATATAAAAACTTGTGCCTAAAGTACAAGGATGTCGGAAGACTGTTTGGCAAAAATATTTGCAACGCTTGAGTGAAGTTGCCAAAAAAGTAAAGGCTTGTCTAATGAAGGGAAGGATAATAAAAATATTGGCCTCGGCAAAGAAGTAATCGTGTGGGGGGGGAATGGAGTTTCGGACGATAGTTGAAAGTATTAATAAATTTTAAAAATGTTTAAAAAATTTTTCAAAAAAAAGTATGATCAAAGCATTTCTAGGAGTCAATTTTCATTACATGGAATGAATTCTGAATAAAATATAATTAAAGCTTAGGATTAATGTGTCGCGGCGAGACAAGAAGAAAATTGTATTTGAAATAACTGCGTTCACATCTTTCAGGTGAATATTTTGGAAAAGTGCTTAAAAATGTTAAAAATGGTCTAGAACGCAGTGGCGTAGAAATGAAGAGAGAGGTTGCCTACTGTCTAAATCCTTTCCTCTACACAAAATAACGAGCTCAGGACATATTTAGGATTTTCATAAGTTTTCTTCGTTTTTAAAAGAAAACGAATTAATACCGTAAAATCTGTACTCTAATCCTTCCCAAATAATGTTATGTCTTACCTCTTTATCACCTTTTATTTCCTGTAATCCAGCCTTCCATCCTTTTCATTCTTTCTTCTTTTTTCGCCTACTTTGCTCTTTTACATCACCCATAAAATACCCATACTTTGCTCTTTTACGTCCTTTTCACTTCCATTACTTTCTCTTTAAAAAATTTCTTCTACGCCTTTCCCTCCCGCTTCCTGCACTCTCTGTGGTTCATTCCATTCCTAACAGGGTTTCATTTGAGTTCGTACCTTTAAGGCTACATTCTTTGATGTTATCATTTACCGTATCCTGCCGCCTCATAATTCTTGATCAGGTTGACAGGAGCGAAGTGATTTGGCTCTAGTTGTCGGAAAGTTCTTTTCTTTTGGTTGCGGCCGCTTCAGATAGTGGATCATTTCGGTGGTTCGTTCAATCGTTTGGTCTTTGCGTATATTTTTAACTTACATACTTCCTCTTGCCTTCCCTCTCTTTCTCTATTACCTTCTTTTAATGTTTGGCCACTATACCGTTCGGTCGTTGGTCGTTGTACTTGAGAATACGCTGAACGTGTTCTTGCAAGCGTGAAATTAAAATTGAAGCTTCTTCAGTCAGGAAAAGAAATGAAAAGTCATATTGAATTATGAGGTCAATCTGAGAGCTTTGGCCAGTGTGGGGCCATCTCAAGGAGCATTTGGTGATGAAATTTTAGGGTAAAGCTAACGATGATGTTGGTGATGCTTCTGATGATAATACTAATGATGAATACTCAGCTACGTGATGACGGTTTAATGACGTTAATTATTTTCAAATAAGACTTTCGTAATTGGTGTAATTTTATTAAATTTACTTTTTACTCCTTTCTTTAAAAGTGTTGATTATCGAGTGTAATTTTTCATTTTCTGTTTTCGATTTTCAAATTTTTATAATTTTTCCTCTCTAATTTTTTTAAACATTTTATATTTTTACATAAGTTTAAAATGTTTAGTTTTTTATTTTCAAAGGGAAAATTTCAAAATTTTGTAAAGTTTTTGAAATTTTTTTCTGAATTTTAAATTCTTCAGAACTTTTATGAATATCATATTTTTTTGAATTTGTTATATTTTCTAAAACATATTACAGACATTTTTATGTTTTGTATATATTTCTTACTGTTAAAATATTTATATTTTAACAGTAATTAAGTAATTTAAGTAATTTTAATTTGTCAATGATATTAAAAATTAAAAAAATTTTTTTTGGAATATTTAAATGTTCTGAAATATCTAAATTTTCTCATTAGTATATTACTTATTGTATATTAGTATATTATAGAAGTTATGCTTCCTGGGAAGATTCTTTTAAAAAATTTACTTTTTTCTGTGGGTTCGAAATGCATTAATTAATGAACTTAACCATGAAAATTAGTTCAATCGGTTAGGTGAATCATATTTCAATCTAGTTCCCACTTAAATTCATTTTTAAGGGCGTAACAAATACAAAGTTTTTTCCCAGATTGTAAAGTAATTCGTCGTTAATCAATTGCAAATAAAATTTATTTCACAATTCCTCTGGCTTTCATTAATATCGATTAATAATTGAAAATAAATAAAACTTGAATGAGAACAAACACCACAAAAGGTTGAACTCGTCCTATTTAAAAAAGTTTCATTCAGATAAAATGAATCCCGTTTGCAAAGAACTTTGTTTTGAAATGAGTTTTTGTTGCGAAATTCATTGTAATGCGGAGTTAATTTTTTCGCAAATAATCTCTTCCAGAGATCTTGTTCAGTCTTTTGTCCTTCATTCTTTCTCATTTGAAGTTTTACGTACTGCTTTCTTCTTTGAAGTTTTTTCCTTTAAAAATCGGTTTTCATCCACTGTCTTGATAATAATAAAATCTGAATCAGTTTCAGTTTTTTTACTGTCTGTAAACAACAAGTGAAATGGAGTAATGGACGATTATCTTAGCTCAAAAAAAATCGACTTAATTTTGGCTGAATATCTTTAGAAGGGGTGAACAAATTTGTTCAAACCGAATGATAATAAATTTCGTTTTTATTCATTTTCAGATATGAATCTTAACAAGTATTTGTGCGTTACATTTACGTTTCACTTTCCTTTTTATGACTCTATCTTTATTGTTTTATGATTTTATGAAGAGCTTTTTATTCGCTTTTCAAAGGGTCATCATCTGAAGCGGCGGCAAGCGATCCTTTTGTGAATTGTAAATGACAAAGAGGCGAGCCGCGTAGGGTGAGAAAGGCAAAACGTATGGGGACGTTTTGGAATAATTGAAAATAAAGCCAACATGAATTTGTTAAAGGGCGTTTTAAATGAGAAAGGATGGCGCATGCAGTTTAATGGTATTGGAGAAAATCCATTCGGATAAAACAGAAACAGAAACAATGGCACCGCAGGGCAGGTAGGTAGGTTATTGTATATTCTCGTTAACAAACAAACGAGTGTTATTAATTATTTAAATCTTCACGACGGATCTTAATTTGATTGGGTTCGATATTTCAATGTATTGTAATGTAAGCCGCAGACAGACGAAAAAACAAGAGATCAGACGGTTGGATTAATTTTTGTCTAGCGTAAAAATTACTGATTTCATTATATATCAAATAAATTATGCGTGTATATCTTTGCAGTTTGGCCAAAAAAAAAAATGAAAAACAAATTATAATATTTCAGGTTTTATTATGAAAAACGGATTCTTAATTGTAGAGTTTTTCATTTAAGACAAATGTTTCTTATCTGATATTTTTGATATGAGTATCCTGTCTAGATTTAAAAGTCTTGACATATGAATGAATTTTATTTTACCTAAAATTTGACTTGAAATTTATAGCTTAAAATAATTAATTTAACCATTTTAGTTTTGTTAAAATGGTTTAACCCCGTATAGCTCACATTGATCAAACAATTTAGTCAGCCTTTGGAGGTTTTGCTGAAATCTTGTCTCAACCAAAATAATAGTTTTGGCTTCATGTTTTTAAGTGTCCCCCAAAACAACCCTTCCTTTCAAGGCCTGTAGAATAACCCATTCCGGACGAAACTAGTAATATCTTCTGATTATTTCGACCATGAACTGTATCTACTTATTTTTGAACTGTTTAATAACTGATATAAAATTTTAATTGTTTCGAAAAAATGTATAAAAATTAAATTCCATTAAAATTTCGTTAAATCACTTTTAATTATAATTTCCTTTCTCTTCTCAATTTCGTTCATTACGTCCTATGGCGCATTAAATTTCTTCATTCAGGAATACGTTTTGGATTTTTAATGGATCGATAATGGATATGGCATATATACTCGCATAAGGATAATATATGACTACATCTGCATAAAGACTAAAAGTAATGGTTTCCCTGAGTGCCACCGGAGCAATTAAGCCACACTCAATAATTTATAAATTTTATGATTATTGATAAAGACAATTTCTGATGTCATTGTTTTTTTGGTTTCTTTTTTAATACGATATTATTTTATTTCCTGACAATTTGTTTTGTAATAATTAAAATGAGGACGATAATAATAATGATATTGATAATGAGGAAAACAAATTAAATCCATTAAAAAAAGCATATTGAACTAAATATAAAATTCTGGAATGATAAAATTTACAACTTGAAATGTTATTCTTTTTTCTTTTCGATTTTGTTTTTCGCGTTTTTATTTCAGTTTTAATTTTGCATTTCTTGTTTGTGATATTTTTTTTCCTCTTTGCTTTAGATGATTGGTTTTATATCGATCTGAAGTGAAAACATCGAACGTCGGCGGCGTTAAAGGTTTGCCCATCGTAGGCAATGCTACGGGCAAGCACAAGGGTAGGGAAGGTATGATGTAGTTGATGCCTCCAAGGCGTTAATGAATTTAAACGTAGCTACAAAAAATATTAAACACAGCTTCATTCATGCAGTGTCCGCCAAACATGCTTAGACCGCATCGCTCTTTCCCCCTTCAACCAATTTCAACATCAATAATTGCCAATAACAGCAAATGCCATAACAATAACAATAACAAAAGGCACTAGGTACAATAACATCAACAATATGCATGCAACAAATAATAATAACAACAACAACAACAAATGAGAAGGTATGAAAAGTAATAATAACAACAAACGAATCACTTCGTACATCAAAAAACGTAAAAGCACCAACTTGTTCATACACTCATCCTTCTCCTGCTCGACATCATCTCTCCATTCCTAACTCTCCCCAATCCTGCCATCATCGTCATCGTCTCGTAGCCTCGTCAATCTGTCGACCAATGTTTCAGCTGAAAGTAACAAAATTTATAATTTATTTTTATGTTTTGATGTCTGGCAGGCGAAAGGTTTTAAATACGTTTATTATTGTTGCTGACCGACGTATCGCGTACCGCGCGGCAATGCAAGATGTCGAAGAACATGAGAATTGGTTTCATAACAAGCATCGCCGTCAGGAGAGTATATTGTGATAATGAAGATGAAGATGATAATGATGATGATGAGGATGATGCTGGCTTACAGCTACCACAACCAAAGCGGCAGCTCTGACTATGACCGCGACGACTATGACCGCCATCATGACAGCAACCATTTTACCATTTGCTCCTGCTGTTGGTTGTGATACTGTTGCTCTCTTGTTGCTGCTAGGCGTTTTTTCTCTAGTTCTTATAGTTGTTAATGTTGTTATTGTTTCAGTTGCTGCTGTTCCCAGGCATGGATCGATCTGTTGTAGAACTTCTTCGATGTCTCTGTCGGCAACTTTTAATAGAGTCATAAGTTTTCGCCAAGAAATGGAGCGATACTACTAGATATATTTATGTTCATTCCACTATTGGTAGTAGTTGAGTTGTTGTTGTTGTTGTTGTTGCTGTTATCGTTGTTGTTGTTGTTGTTCATCCTGCTCATGGTTATGATTATTAGCTGATAAATATTTCTACGACCTCAGCGCGGTTTTACTCAAATCATCTTTCACTTTTTATGGTCTCTTTCTTTTATGTTTATCTTCAGCTTATTTCATTTTAATTTCTGAATTTAGAGCCTCGATAATATTCAAGTTAAGAATATAAACGAAAACTGTTAACAATTTGTTTAAGGAAATTTTATAGAATTTTTGGAGGGGAAAGGAGAAATTAATTAGAGAAATAATAAAATTTCGTAATTATTATTTATTACTATATTTTAATATATTCTCAACTAATTGGCACGCAATTTGGTATTAATTTTAAACCATTCTTAACTGACTTAAAGAAATGATGCAGTCTTTTTTTTAGTTTAAGATTTTCATTTTTTAATGCTAATCCGCTTCCGCTTTATACTTCTATGTGGGTTTTATTCAGTGCAAATAGCTTTTGGATTTCTAAGTTAAAGATTTCAAATTCATTTGTTTTAATAAAATAAAATTATAATTGTTGGGGACACGTATGAAGATTGGAAATCCGTTGATTCTCCCAAGGTTTTTTGGGCTTTTCTGATTTTTATTCGCATTTCTTGAAAGTATTATTCTATTTTTTATTAATAATAAATTAAAATCAAATCATTAAAAAAGAAACAAGTATACTCTAAATAGATAACCAGTTATCTCTTACATCACAGACCATCTGTAGAATATTGATTCGATTTAACATTAGCGATAGCACTATTTGATAATTTCAAAATTTTTAGAACAGCTTTAAACGATCGTGATTGTTTCAAAAACAGATGTTTCAAAAATTTAGAAGCATTTAGGACATTTTGTCTTTAAGACAAATTGGTGAAATAGGTGCCGAATGATGACAGTATTCCATTCCAAACGTCTCAGAGATTTACCTTAAATGAAAACCAATTGTAAGAAATGTTTAACAATTTTTCAAGCGCTTTTGAAAGAAAACCAACCAATGGCATAATTCTGACTTCTATTCCGAAGGACAGTGTTGTTGAAGAGGGGCAAATACAGAAGGAGGAAAATGAAGGGCTTGATATTTTACCACATTAATTTAAGCATATTTCTCTTGTCAACATTGTTGTTGTTGTTGTCATCTTACTTCAATGTTATTTCTCTGCCATAGATGCCATTCAGCTCTTACGAGTATTTGCTAAAGGCACTCCAATTCAGTGCTTGCTTTACTTCTATCTGCGCTGCCACTTTGCGTTATAGCGACGATGGTATTGCTGTTAATTCTTCGTCGCTGCTGCTGCTGCTGCTGATACTGATGTTATTGCGTCGATTTTCAAAATTGCTAAGCATGAATTAAGCATTTGCGCGCTGCTTGAAGTTCATGAATTGCATTCGAAATGTTCTAGTTTTGAATGGTAAATAAACTGATCGGTCAACCATACACTGTTGCCACCCACCTATTTTCCCTCCTGCTATTCCTTCTTCCTTATCCACCGCATTCCTCTTTTACTATCAATTTGCGCGTGTTGGTGTGTGAGTGTGCGCTAGTGTGCTGAGTGGTGCCACTTCATTGAATTTCATTGCTTAATTTATGCCATTTCTAAAGTACTTTAGCATAAATTAAGAAAACAAAATCATCGAATGTTAATGGCGAGCAGAAGAAACAGAATGATTATGACGAGTAGTTGGAGAAATGACGAGTAGTGGTAGAGAATATTGTTAAGAAAGTTGAGGAGAGTAATGGGAAAGTGTAGGGAAATGATTATAAAAGAAGAATGTTAAGCAATAACGACTCTTTGCAGCAAAATAATAACGAGAGCGCAAGCAAACTATTTCGACAAAATATTGAATGGTCTCCGTCGTCTCGGTTCCCACGAGTTCGTGCGATTGCTGTTTGGGGAATTGCTTGGTAATGTAAGTGAACGCAAATGTGGTGAATCTCAGGGTTTTAGCAAGGAAAAGAATACACTGTAAGATATAATTTGTGACGTACTATACTTTTCTTGCTTATCTTTTTTGTTAATATTTAAATAATTTTTATAATTTTGTTAAATAATAATTAAAATAATTTTTAAAATTTAAATAATTTGAATATTATTTTCCACATTGTTGAGCATGGTCAACCCAAGAATTATTGAAAAATTAGTTAATTGAAAAGCATATAATTTTTTATTGCGTTGAAATTATTTAATAATATCTGCTTAGGATATTTTTTATAAAGGAAATTTTATTATAAAGGAAATAGTTGTTATTTTTTACAGTGTAATGTCTCTGCCCTGCAAATATTTATCAATTCTTCTTCTGTTGTTGCTTTTGTTGTCACTAAAAGCATCAGCAAAATGATTTCCCTTGTACATCTCTTTCTGATGCTTTCTCCTCTCCTTTCCTCAACCAAAATGTTATTCATATTTTGCTCCCCGAAGGAAATGCCCTCTTGTAACAACTAAAACAGCAACAACATGATCGGCTCCGCAGCTTTTGAAACGAAGTCAATGAATAACTTTATATGAGTTTCTGATTGTTGCAGCGTTTAAGAGACGTTGCTGTTGTTGTTCTAGTTGCCATTGTCGATGTTGCTGTTGTTGTTGTTTATTGTTGAAACGTAAAGTTGCCACTGACGTGGAGGTTGGTTCTTTTAAGTGGCAATATTAGTTTCAAAAAGAAGAGCAATAACTTCATCAACGGCCACGACAATAAAAACAACAATGTTCGCAACAATTTATTATTTGTCATCAATATTGACATAGTTTACAGCAGAAAAACAACAACGATTACAATTTGATTGTTGTTTTTATTAATTTTCTTGTTATTGCGGTCGTTGTAGTTGTTATTGCTGGTGTTGTGTTGGTGGTTGTGATGGTGATTGTGTTACAGTTTTATTGTATGCATACAATGTATTCGCAAAAATATTTACAAACCAAAGCATTTCAGTTGGTTCGCAAACTTTTGTGTTATTGTCGATCTCTTGAACGTTGTTCACTTTTGATTTTCTTGTGGTTTCTGTTGTTTCATCTCGTTCGACTAATATCCGTTATGTTTGGGTATTGTATATGTATGCACTAGTTAAATGTATTTGTGTTTGGTATAGTGAATTATCGTTTTAAATTCGACAATGACACTTTCGAAACTATCAATAAAAACTTCTAAAATTATCATCCAATAATTAAAACAAAACCGATAATAAATCTACATAAATATCTTTTATCAGAGAAAGAAAAGAGAGGTCGGGGAGAAAGGGAGATATGAAATTATATATTCTTTGGTTTCTAAATAAATCTTTTGTTTCTGTCAAAAATAAGTCACCCAAAAAGTACTCCCTGCGAAGAATAAGTCATGAAAACGGTTTTTATAATATTCGGTCGAAATTTTTAATTCGGGTTTTAAAATTGCTGCGACGTATATTTCATTTAAAACGAGACGGAGAATTAAAGACAAGGTTGAATCTTTCAGATAAGATAAGATTGTAAAACATACATTTTTCATTGCTTCGAGATAGTGAAAAGATAACGGTAGGTTATCTTTTAGTATAGGTAGGTAGGTTGTACCAACCATCCATCCGTCCATTTTTACGGTGATAGGGGTCCATTAAAGATCTTTTAAGGCTCAATAATTAAAAGCAGTAATGTCTGTGGTCAGTAAAAGGCGCTCATTATATAACGCTCGGTATAAGAAATTAAAAAGGAAAAGGAATTCTTTTCCGAGCTGGATTAGCTTTACACAAACTAAAGAGTTTTTAGAAAAAAGAGACGTGCAAGAGGGCGTAAGAGGTAAACATGAAGAGTGTTTTAGTAAAGACATAAGAGAAAGAAACGTTTTTTTTTAAATTCCTTTACAATATCGCTCACGTGCACTTAGTGTTCACTGACTCTAAGAAAGAGTTAGTTAACGTAATTGAAAATACACCAATAGTAGGCTCTAACAATCATAAAGCAATAAAACTTAAACCTCAAGCAACATTAAAAGCATCCGATTTTACTCGAACAAATTCTTAACAAAAACAAGAAGCAGTGGAATGCATGTGTGTTCCTGTATGTGTGCATGTGTGCGTGTGTGCGTGGAGGTTCTCTCTATTGTATGCAATTTACAAACTCAATTGTCTACGTCGTTTTATTTATGGCCAAAGGCTAGACGTACTCGTACAACCAAAATTTGAACTGTTTAAGCAACGAGAAGCAGCCAACTAACCACATCAGAGGTAATATCGGATACCTCCACACTCCTACCTTTTACCCGATTTATCTATTTGTCTCGCTCTGTAGTTTCTATTTTTCCCCGACATTGAAGTCTTTTTCAAACAAACAAATAAAAAAAATGCAAAGAGACCATTACACCACACACCAGACCAGAAACGTTCTGTGCCGACGGGCCGTTTCTGCAGAATCCACAAACGGGTCAATATTTATGCACCGCACTACACACACACACACACACTCACACTCACTCTAAATCGCATAAAATTGCTTCTATTGTGCTGCCGGTGGTTCTCAATCCGCATTGAATAAAATCGATTCGAAAGCAGAAGGTCCCGTTACCTAAATAAAAAGTTAAAATAGATGCGGGTCGGATGGTTCGAAAAATGGATGGTTGGAAATGGGAGGAGAAAGAAGAGCGGAGGACATTAATAGTTACTCAAAGGGGTGCCATTAAGTATCATGTAATCGAAGGGAAAAACACTTTTTCACCTATATTACCATCATCATCATCATCATCATCATCATAATAATCATTGTCATCATCACCATTACGGGCACCAATGTGTTGGGGATTCTTGTGTTTGTACAGGTTTTCATTTATTTCGAGCTCATTGAAATAGCTTGAAGAGTCTAGACCATATCAACGATTATGCAACAGTTACATTGTATGAATGAGTTATGATCTTCTTCCGAACAAAAATTCATTTCGATGTTGAAATATTAAAGACTTGTTTAATATTCGGTTAATTTATACCTGAAGAATTTAATATTACTTTAATGTAAGCAGAAATAAGAGTAGTATAAAAATATAATATTAGAGAATAGTAATAAAATGGGAATACATCTGAAGATTAAATAAATTGATAAAGTGTCTCAATAGACGGGTGGGCTGATAAGTTCTTTGTATGTGTATCTGAGCTTTTGATATTTAGTTAATTCTTCATCAAATTAAACGCTTAAATTAGTCACCCATAAGTTTGGTTGAGCGGCAAGTGAATGTCTTGTCAAGTTTCTCCCAATTTGTTCTGATTTGGTTAATTCTGTTCGTCGGGCGGACACGAAAACTATCTTCGAATAGTGTAACAGTCTGTCAGATTGTTTACGACCATGGAAGAAATGTTGGGTTACAATGGTGTTTCAATGTTCTATAGAAATACATATACATTTACGAGAGAATTCTACTCACTGAGGATTGCGATCTTTGCCGCGGCTGAAGGCCGCTTCATATAAAACTTCTTATATAACAAAAATAATAAAGAAAAACATTATTTATTTTGGATGAACTCAGAGAAGAGACGACTCACATAGTTGCTGACATACATTACTCTCGTGGTTATAAACAATTTGACGGAATTTTACACTATTCGGAGATTATTCGCATGTGCCCAGCTAATGGAAATGTTTTGATATTTTTTATTTTATATATTTTGAAAAAGATTATTTTCGATATTGCGATATTTGTGAACTGTATACCAGTATATGGTGTATAATTGCCTTAATCTCATTACATTTGAGTGTTATATATATATATATATATATATATATATATATATATATATATATATATATATATATATATATATATATATATATATATATATATATATATATATATATATATATATATATATATATATATATATATATATATATATATATATATATATATATATATATATATATATATATATATATATATATATATATATATATATATATATATATATATATATATATATATATATATATATATATATATATATATATATATATATATATATATATATATATATATATATATATATATATATATATATATATATATATATATATATATATATATATATATATATATATATATATATATATATATATATATATATATATATATATATATATATATATATATATATATATATATATATATATATATATATATATATATATATATATATATATATATATATATATATATATATATATATATATATATATATATATATATATATATATATATATATATATATATATATATATATATATATATATATATATATATATATATATATATATATATATATATATATATATATATATATATATATATATATATATATATATATATATATATATATATATATATATATATATATTTGTGAAACAAATTTAGGTTTTTAATTTAAAACTTTTTTGGAAGGCACTCTATATTTAAGAAATCAAAAGCGAACATTACGTGACATGGCATCATCATGCTTGAATAATTGTCAGAACTCTTACAGGATAAATTGAGGAAGTTAATGACAATTTTATGGAAATAAGCAGTCCATTTCTGCATAGAATAAAGAATGAAGATTGAAAACTGAACAGAATAAAATCAATTTAGGCTATACGAAAATTCATAGGGTAAATAATGAATAAATTCCATGAAGGAATGGATTCCTCAACGATTCGTGAACGATTATAATGAACACTTTGTTAAGCCCTGACTGTAGTTGCGGAAGTTCTGTCTGTGCCCGCAGACTGATACAATAGTAGGCATGAATACACACACACACACACAGTCATGTATGCAAGCACACCGCACACGTAAATCTATCGTAAATACGAGTCGGTTTGGTAACATTTCCTTACACACTTTTTTGTGTGATGATGATGTTTGCACTTAAAAACTTCCGGTCGTTTTATAAACAACCAACAAAAAACAACAACAACAACTGCAAAAGACCACAAAACAAAAAGCAAGAATACGAACAATAACGGTACCATTGGAAAAGTAAATTTTTTCCTAGTCTCTGGTCCCGTTCGCTCGCCTTCCCCCCTCCCTAAAAACTTTCACCTTCGTGTCCGGTTTCAATTTAGCGTAAGGAGGGTAGATTTATGAGGGGTGGTATAGGAATGTAACCCAAGGCAATGTAGAGTACTGTAAGGAGAATAAATTACAAGAAATTTGACTTGATACGGGCTTGGGTGCTAAGGCTTTGTCACGGTTGATTGAGGTTAAGAGAATTGCGGATGCTCCATCGGAAATTATTGCTATTTTTTATCATCTCCATGTTCCTTACTTCTTTCTGATTCTTTATCAGAACATTTTTTGTTTTGATTTTTCGATCAATATCAGTAAATAAAATGATTAAATGACGTGCGTTTTTTCCATTCAAGTTTGGAAATTGAAAAAAATTGGGTTGGCTTCGTTTTGATGAGGTGGCTCGGTTTTCTGTAACGATCGGGTTGAATCTTATTTCGACCCGGTTGATTGGTCGACTGGTCGATTGGTCGCCAGGAAATTGCTGGTCAATTGGATGGATTCGGTAAGCTCATTCGGTTGGCTATCAGATGATTAAAATACTACCGAAGCGTATTCAAGAAAAGGAAATTAAGGAAAGTTGGGTTGTTAGGTATTCGGCAATATTAAATATCCGGAATAGTAATACTTTAGCGAATTATATCGAAAATTAATTAAAGCTTACTTTCAAGCCGATATTTTTATTACTGCATTATTTTTTAATATTTTGAATTTGTAACTTAATTTACGAAACTTACTAGGCGGCTTTCTGTAACGATCGTTGTTTCTTCATTAATTTTACTTGCCCAAAAAATCGTCAAAGTAAAAATTATTTATTTCAATTTGGCTTGCCTTTGATCACTTCTCCTGATGGCCTTCGGCACCTGATGATAATAAAATTCTATGAAATCAATGAATCCGAGTCACTCGCTTGATTACGGCATTATCGTTCGAGGCAATCATTCTTACAAATACAAGGTGTTTGGTATAATATTTATACTTGGTAATAATTGGTTAACAATCGTAGGGGTTTATACGAAGCAAATATTTTTTAGTTGACAACATAACGAACTTTTTATATCAGTGAAAAAAAATGTTCTGCGACAGTTAGTCGCAGATCGTATTTCAAAGAAGTAGTTATTCGTAGATTGATACGATTTGCCATTTTAATATGCTAAGTTTTCTTTGAGCGACATTTCTTATAAATTATTGGAAAAACGATGAAAACCCTGCAGGTGAAAGTTAATTCTTTTTTCCATCCTTACTAGTATTCTTTTATTTCCTTCGAAGCATATGTTTCTCAAACATTTCTTCAACATTTTCCATAATGTTTGTTGGACCCAGTGACTCAACTTTAAGAGCATGTGACTACAGTCCCAACAATGTCCTATATCCATATTATAGTTCCACAAGTGTGGTCCTCCTATGATACACTTTCTAACTGTTTAATTTGTATTTTTCAAAAATTTCTGAACGAAGACAAACTTGCTTTTTCTATAGTTCGTCTATATAACGTCTCGCCTCGTCTCGCTTTCATAGTTGCTTTCAAATAGTCGCCACCTATTGTAGTATCAAATAGTTGCTGGGCAACCATAAAGACTAGATGAGATGAAATGTTCCAAACTATGGAATAAGCACAAACGTTTCGACCCAAGGAATCACTTGCGAGACACCCTGTTTTAAAATTTTGTTACAGCATATTGCCACAGCGTCAGATGAATCACACCGGAAAAGAACTATTGAAGCAATGCTGAGCATCACAGCGCCGAGCATTATCACGAAAAGGAAACAAAGAAACTTAAAAAAAGGAATAAAGGCAAAGAAGAACCAAAAAGGCGTACACGTGATGCAACGAAGACAAATTGTATCCATAATTTATGACTTTAGGAAATTGGTAACTGAATTCCATTGATATGTCATACTCACATGAGAAGATTCAGGGGTAGATTCAGAAGGACCCCTAAGAAGTAGATTCGGAAGGACCACTGCAGCATTTTATTTAAAAAAGAAAAAGGAAATGAAGGAAAACTCAAAGGACAAAAAATATAAAGAAGTCAAACTCGTTGTCAAATTGAAATTACTGGAATAATGGCCATTATTAAAGTCATAATTAAAGCCGTTGGACAGCTCTGAGACGAACACCTTTATATTTTCTGTCTCATAAAAAGTCGAACTATTTTTTAACTCTCTCTTCAGTTTAGCTGAAATTTATTGAATGCACGAGTATTCTCTCATTTCGCACGTAAGAAATTTCTTAACTTCTTTTTTGATGTCTTTACATTCAAGTTTGCCACTTCCTGCCCATAAGTCCAGCAATAACTCAACCATTTATTTCAATAAATCAATATTTTTGTGAGAGACCGTGGCTGGAAATAATGGTGATGACGATGATGGTGATGTTGCAAGAAATCACGATGAGGGTGGTTCTTCCTATTGCTGCTGCTGCCACCCTCTCCCTACCACTCTACTTCCTAACTATCTTCTTCAAGCAATATAAATTTATAAGGTAATGGTGTGTGATTAATACTCAGCATGTATATCGCGTATATAATTTATCAAATTTATTTTAAGGAAAAATGAATAGTCTTTGCAAAAAGGTCAAGGAGAGAAAAAATCATTATTTGTTCTCTTCCTAAGGAATTATTTTCTTCCTGAAAGAATTCTTAGATAACGTTTGAGAGCATTGGAGGGTTAAATAATACATCTATTAATCTTAAATCATGCCATTTCAAAATGATTTTTATATGTAATATATTCTTATATGTAATATAACCAAATAATTTTTTAACCGATAAATCGTTTCATGGCGAGATTCTTCGTTTACTAAACTAAAGCCTCTCCTAATTTCGTCTGCACGTTCGACACATTGGGGATTATTCGTTATTATAGGCTCGTCATTAATTAAATAACTCGTTTAATAATTCCTCACTGTATTTTCATGACAGCTCATAAACCATTTCATGCTTTAGTATGAAGGTTTCAAGGATATACTTCATTTTGGATTGTGTCATTGCTCTTGCAAAATTGTTTTAGAATTGCGAAGAGGTTGAAAAAATCGTTAACACACAAATTGTAAATTAAGAGCAAATTAATAGTTCAAATTTAACATCTTAAGGGTTTTCAATGTTACCTGACTCTAAATCGAATTCTAAATCTAAATATGCTTCAATATTATAACTGTATATTATCTAAGTAGATCATTGATGACTTTAACTCTGGGTCAGGGCGTTAGCTCGACATCTTATAGAGACCCACCTGAGATTACCAGCTCTCAGATAACATTTTGATTAAGAAAATTCATTACATACATTTATGTGCTCATTCAAGCAATCATTCTTACATATTGTCTTGTCTCCTTGATAATACTTCGGGTCAGCACTTGTCGGCCAAAACAAAGTCAATCAGCGAGAGCTAACTCGAAAAGCGACTGACAAGACGTGAAAGTGATTCCTGTGCATAGATTGCGGATCTCGACTGGACTGAAGGAGTCTGTTCAAATACCTTTATGATCTCGTTTCCAATTAAAATGTCACATATTTCGCTTCTGTCTCTTACATTGGAAAATATCCACTATTTAGTCTTTATCTAAATTAAAATCTTCGACTTTATTTCCATCGGTTAAAAAGTGTTAACAAAAATGTTTTAAAAATATTGCGCAATATTTGTTACAGACTAAATTTTATTCAGAAATTTGTCTGTAATCAAATCTAGTTTCGGATGAAACAGTTTATTATGTCGTCTCACATTGAAAGTAATTATTCTCTAAAGCAGAAATTCTTATGTCGTTCCCAGTCTTTGTATCGTAATAAAATATCTTTTGTATCCTCTTAAAACACAGACAGATCGATTTCCGTAAAAACACTTTTGTCATTTTTCAACTCTAAAATTTGTCATTTTAAAATTATTGTAATTACAGAAATCTATTTTTATCAAAAATATTTTTCTATTAAAGAAAATGCATCCTATTCTGATTTTGTTGCTTTAATTTGTTTCAATTTCTTTTTAGTTGTTTTGGCATTTTATGGAATTCCTTATGCGGACCGTCTGACTGCATCTTGAAATTGTCAAAACCTTAAACGGTTTTAACTCGAGGCAATCTGTTGTGTCATGTTGTGTAACATCTGACTAGCTCTTGCTCATTCGCCCGTTCCTGCCACCGTCGACCGTCACACTCTTGCCATCTAAAAAGTGATCGTGTATGGTTGGTTATTTTTATGGCGGTACAACACGGTGCGGCATTGACAGATTCATGTTGGTGACGTTTGTGTTGTCAGTGGCCAGAGATATGACAACGGGGATGCTGCCAACGCTGTAATTGTCGTCTACATTCGTATTACTTCACGCTTCATTCAGTTTAAATGAAAAAATGTTGCAATTTTTTATTACCTCTTCTTCTTTCTTCTCTACATATTTTTATTTCTTTTTTTATTTTTGAATTCAACAAAAGATCAAGAAATAATTGCAACATTTTATCATCTTTTAGCATCTGCGTGAGTGTGCGTGTGAATGTGTTTGAATCCGTGTGATCACTTCTTCTTTATGGCTTGATTTTCGTTTCTGACACGATTTATTTTTGTTCTTCAGGAACTAATAAATACCTCTACATATGCGTAAAAAATTGCATTATTTTTTGTTATAAAACTATAAATATTTTATTTTTTTAATATATGCAGACACACATACACCTACATAGCCATTTCTCCAATTCTCTTTGGCACTTCTTGCCATTTTTAATGATTACGTTCCGTGGCACAAAAGCGCACCTCATAAAAATCTTCCCCGAGGCAAGTCAACAAAACACGCCAACAATACACGCGACGGTAGTGACAACAATCTCCTGCTGTCGATGATGGCCACGATTTTATAGTTAAAGAGTTACCGGCAATATTTTTTCAAAATGTATGAATAAATTGTGTTGAATTATTTTATGATTTCATTTCTGGTTATAGGACGTGTTGAGTGAAGGTTTTATGAATACTATCAGACTGTTTTATGCGAACGTTTAAAAATGCGCCAAATTAAGTCCATACAATTTATTCGATTATAGGTATTTTTTCGGCGTCGTTTAATAAAAATATTTTATAACTTCAATATCAGATTTTCCTTTAATAGCATGGAAGGGTAAAACACTTCAAGTAATCATCATGAATAAGCGAAATATTATTACGATAATCTGAGATTCAACAAAGTTCTAGCCAATAAAATACCTTCGTAAATATAAGAATTTACCCTTGCGAAGGGTAACAAATTGAAACGAAAAGTATTAAAAAATATAGACAGTCAGGCATTAAAGAAACGCAAGAAGTAAGAAATACACCAAAATAAGTAGGAGCTAACTTTCACAAACCTGCGGACCTCAGCAATGATATCCTCTTACCCGAGCTAAAGATCCGAATAACGTGTTGGTAAATTTTAATTCAGATTTAATTATATTTTTTTAAGATATTTATTTTAAAACGCCTATTGAACGACGCTATACAGCACTTCTTAGGCAAAATTTGATGTCACAATATTTTATTATTGAGCATGATTTTTGTAGGCAGATACGCAGAAGGGCTGTGAAGAATCAATCGGGGAACAGAAAACATATATACTAGGCATGTTCAAAAAGTATAACGAATTTTTTGTTTTAGTCATAAGTAGCGAATTATTTATTTATCCATGAATATATATTTATAGCTCCTACTACGATGATGACTCCTCGATCGCAACTTTGTTATCTTCTTAAAACTGTAAGCAATTGGAAGCATTTAATTTTTTTTGGAATAAGCAAAAATCGAGGACGAGCTGAAACGCATCCGTGCAAGTAAGCTGTCAAAATTAACTAAACATTCATAGTGGCAGAACTTGTCAACAAAAGGGAGGGGCATGAGTTCCAAAATAGTGCCATAAAAACAACATCGAATATATGTAACCAGCGTAAGTTCAAAATTCGTGGTCGTTTTTGAACAAACCTCAAACCTCAGACGTTGCATTTGCACCACTCTCTCTAACCTCTTTATTATCATCAAGAATTAGTATTATTTTGGAAAATGAGCAAAATCGGGCAAGTGAGGTATCCGCTTACTGAATGTTTGTGCTTTTATAGTGTTCTTAGCTCATAGGCGGAGCTTGAAGGTGTAATTCAATTTTGGTGTTCAACACGTTGAACAAAATATACTGTGGAGAAAAATTGGTGGGGCACTCCCCGATGGTAGAGAAAAAACTCAGTTACATAAGAACGAGTTACAACACCAACATCAATTTCGGCATGAATATTTATTACCTTTTAGGGTCCTTTTATATCGAAAATGAGGATAGGTTTAAAGTTTAGAATTGACGGCTTCGGAATTCTAGCTGAAATTTTATTGCAGAGCTTAGGGTTGCCAAGTAAGCTTTTATGAACAAGTGGGAGTGATGCCTACCTCTTTTCCTCTGGGGTATAGACTGATGTATTTAGGCCAGGTCAAATTGAATTTCTACTTAACATTACTTTATATATATTTGTATGTTTTATTATTAATTACAATTTTTTTATTACTTAATAATTACCCTCATGAAAGCATTGAATATTTTTTGAAAGTTTAAAAATGTTATAGTTAGATTCCAAATTATTGAAGAAATAATTATTTAGATAATTCTTTTAAGAACTAAAAAACTTTTATACATTTTTCAGATTTTGCAGTTTCTTTTTGATGTGACTTATATAAATTTTGAAGTTGTCTGCTCCTTAGCTCAGCTATTTGACAATGACGAATGACAGAGGAAAATAATTTTCTTCTTGTCTCGTTTCTTGTCTTTAGTTGAATTTTTCGTTCTTTTTTGTTAGTTCGTGAAACTCTGCCGACGTTTACTACTCGCTCTATTCCATTTTGCATTTAAATTAGTAATTAAAAGTGAAAAAGACAAAGAGAAAGGAAAATAGGATGAGAAGCAGAACAAGAATAAGGAAGACTAATGAAAATATAACAAATCATTAAGAAACGGACAGAGATTTAAAGGTGGGCGGCTATGAAAATGCGTGCAACCCATACACACACGCATGTATACTCGTAAAATTTACTCGTTTGCAATGAGATGCTGGTTGGAAGTCGGAATAGTGATGACTCATTTCTTGCTGTAAATTGAACTTATTTCGTTTCAGTGGAAAATTTCCGCATCGCCTAGAGGCTGTTCTTGCCTGACAGGTTTATATGAAAATGAAAATGAACAATTATTTAATATAAAAAAAATTAATAATAAAATGAAAATTTGCCGTTTGATTAAAGGAACCGTCTGTTGAATGTTCCAATCAGAATTATCATTTTTTATATTATCGTTATATTATTGATAACGTTTTTTAACGAGGTGTACGTTGTTTCTGGTTTTTTAAGCCGAATTGTTTCGAGATTGAGATCGTCAGCGTGTCTGGAATTTCAATAAAATTGCTTCATTGTCACACATGGCGATGACTTTCGGAACACTATTCCCCAAAACCGCCCACTGTATTCGTTAATATCTTTATTAAATCACAAAACTATAAAGATGACTCTATTACGTTTCATGCTCTCAGCCACACTCGCGCATAGCTAATCAACCGCCCGTGGAGTGTAAATTAAAAGTGTTGAGTGGCAGCAACAAAAACAAAAAATATATCACTGGATTTTTGTGGGATGCCACTGAAAAGTCGTTTTAAGCGAGAAAGAGAAACCTGAAGATAGAAGAATGGAGTAGTTCGTAAAAAAGCAATAAAAGTACCCCAAAATGCTGATATGCCGTTACACACACATACACCCACATCAACACCATCGTACTCGTCCATAAAATGGATAATGATGTCATCAACTTGCGGGTAACGAGTGATGTCGAGTGAATGAAGGAAAACAAAGAGTTGTTGCAGTCGTTATTAAACAGTGGCCATTCCAAGAGGAAAAGAGAAGGAAAAAGAAAATGGAAAAGTAATTTATAGAGTACCCTTTGTCTCTATCACCCTCTCTCTCTTTCTCTTTCTCTCTCTTTCACCCATCCTTACTGTCACACACACGCTTGTTATTTTTTTATTTCATAGCAGACTTATAGGCGCAGCATGAGCATATTGGTACAGCTTAATTTCCACCAATTCGGTTTATAATGAGCTCATTATTCTCTTTGAATAAATCCTTTTCATCGTTTTTACTTCATTATGACTGACAATTTTTTTCTGAAAATAATCAGTAACGTTTTTCGCAATATTTTTCGTTTTAACATTTTTTGGTATTTACTTTTTTGCTTTTTTTTCAACCGCTCTTTTTGAACACTCTATTTGAGTTTTAATAGTTTTTATCACTTTTTTGATTGTGCAGAAATTTTATGTGTGTTCTGTATCAATATCTCATTTCATCTATTTTTTTATGCGCTTCTTTTCGGGGGGTGGGTTTGTGTCCCGCATTTTTGATGACCAAATATTTATGTTATTTTTTATAATATATTGTTTTTTGAGACCATTTGGAAACTAACGTTCTCTTACTCTACACTCTTTTTATGCTGTTTTGATCTGTTTGATTTTATTTTTAATAAATAAGTTTTTTATATTTTTTATTTTGTTGAAATATTCTTATTTGGACATCCTCCTTTTATACTCTTCCGTAGGTTTATAGCCCAAGGCTCAAATTTTAATTTTGGTCAGTTTCATCTCAGATAGAATTTTAATAGTTTTTGGCAAAAGATTCCATTCCATTGTTTTTAGTTCGTGCCTTCTATAATCTACACCCTTCTCGTACTCTAGCGTCGAAGCTTTCCACTCGTCTACCAATTTATGCTTTTCGATTTCTCTATTTATTTTTTGTTATTATACTCGTAAATATAATTGTACAGGGTGACTACTTATGAGTTCGGGCTGACCAATATATTTTAGACAACTTTCAAAATTAAAGCCAAACTGTTGTAATAATTTATTATCGGAAATGCTTCTACGGATCAAAATAGACCATAAGTACTCTTTGTATTAATTTTTAATAAATTCTATTTATTTACTTTTGGTATTCTATTTCCCACCGTGATCGTTTATCGTGATCGCTCTTAAAAATGAAATTATTTACTCGTTATTATCGATTCCATAAAGGCAATTAATATTTAAAATAAATGCTAAATATCTTATTAATTATTCCTACTGATTCTTATAATTATATACTAGTCTTATAATTATATGCGGGTTTATTTAACAAAAAGTTTCATAAGCAAGTGTTGCTTTGAAACCTTCTTTGCTTTGAATAATTGTAATAGAGTCTCCACTTTATTCACACCCTGTATTTTTTCATGGGATTTTTTCCAATTTAAGCTGAAGTTCAATCCATTGCCTTTCACGGCATTCTTTGAGCGCATTACGGGAGAGAAGATACGATATTATTTCGAATGATTCTAGATCTTTTTTTTCAATTTTTTAAAGAACGAAACTGTTTTTATATAATAAATAATTTAGTAAAAAACAAAGGGTTTATTGATGAAAAAGCAAAGTGCGTGAAAATACGTACACACACGCACGCAAACACACATCCCCATGAAGACTCCTAACCGGAGCAAATGTCATGCCCGGGACTACTTTCTTTCTGAATCTATAAAGAAATAAATTTTACAAATACGTATTTGTTTACAACATATAAATTGCCAAAAGGGAGACCGAAACATGAGTTTTTCGTGAGGGGATTATCTCCCTTTTAAAAAGTATGCCGTTGAGCTTATTTATGTGGATCATCTTGTTAATTCAGCCAAGCTTTTTATCTGTAAAACAGCATAAATTTATATGTGTTTTACAAAGTTATTAGAAAGATGAGCGTATTTAAATATAATAAACGTTTATAAAAAGAAGGAAAAACTGATATAAATGTTGTTTAAGTTCAATTTTTATTAACAATTATTTATCAATTAACACCAAATTATTCCTTTCCTACAGGGTTTTCACAACCCGAATACAATTACAAAATATGCATAGCATAACCAATACGTATTTATTTACATAAAAGAAAAATCGAATATATAATTAAAAAAGACTAACACGAATCCAGCAAAAGGCTATTTTCAGAGATGAAACGAGAAGAGAGGTTAAGAATTAAAAAAAAAGAAAAAAAATTACGCAATAGAAAATTAGCAATGAAATATTTTTATTTCTACAGATGAATTTGTGTTGCAGTTGTGTTGTTGTTTTTGTTATTGTTTTTTTACTGTTCTTGCCTTTTATGTCAGCAACAAAGGCGCCATTTTTTAATTTTTATTAGTTTCGTTTTGCTTGTAACGATTTTTTTTGCCAGGATTTGTTTTATGTTTGCTGCAGTTGATTTGTGTGTGTTTTTATGTGGCCGTGCGTGCGTGTGTGTATGTGTGCTTGCATTTATTTATGTCAGTATTTGTTGCAATTTACTGGATTTGTTGTTGTTGTCGTTGTCGTTGTTGTTGTAATAATATGCGAGTAGTATAGTATTTGCCAGTTCAAAGCATCGCCTTTATGGCGCCATTGCGTATCCTTTGATCGTTGCTCTTTTAGTCCACTTGCCTCGTTTCTTTTTTTTTTCTTTATTTCTCCCTTTGTACTCTCGACTCACCTACTCCCCGCCCCTCTTTTCTTAATAATGGCAGGCTTCTATTCCGAGCTGCATTGCAAAATTTAATGCAATTTACAAAGCTTGCCTTTTTTATAATAGTTTTTTCTGAAAACTTGGCAATAATATTTCGTTATCGTTTTTCTTTTTTTTCCTTGATAATTCTGCGAGCTGTCAAAACGATATACGCATTTTTTCATTTTAGGTTTTATTTTATGTATTTCAAACAATTACATTAGCGGAATTTGGTGTTTGTTTAATATTTAGTTTTTTGTATTTTTAATTAAATTAGGACACAACACATATAGAAGTAAGAACACAAAACACATAGACAATCATGACGGTTGGTTATTCAGCGACTATTCGTACCCAAACGATAAAAGCAAACTTGGTGATTGTAAATGTAATATGCCCAATGATTTGGTGGAAAATGAATAAAAGGAATAATTTTATAAATAATTACAAAAATTTTAATAATAGTTAAGTTTAATTTTTCATCCCCAGCATGTTCCTAAGGCGAGCTTTTTAAAATAGTTTTAATCGATCCTAGTCCTCCTTGTTTCCCTCCTTTTTCCATGTTCTTTCTTTCTCTTTTTAAATTTTTAATTATAAAATTTGGCATCTAATTTCATTTCTTTCTTCTCCTGACTGACATTTTGCGTTTCCAACTTATACTCTTTACTTCTTTTCTATAATTATATTGCTTTTTTTACTGAATCCATCAATTTATTTCACGTTCCAAAATGAATCAATCAATTGATAGAGAAGACGATGACAGTGCAATCATTAACAAAAGTTTAATTAATCCCCAAAAATTCTCTTCTCTAAATTTTCCCTCATCGACGTCTTTTTCCCAGGTTTTATTATTATTTTTTTTAATTTAAATAAAGTCTGTAAAGTTTATCACATCAAATTCACGTCAATCGAATTAACATAGGCGTGGCTATGAACGTGAGGAGGAGCGTCATAAGGTGATGCGGTTGGCCGAACTAATTCGTTTGAATTCCCTTTACGAGAGAGAGCTTGAGGTAAAGTGATTACAATAATTAAAAACGTTTTCTAGAGGCAACAGCTGTCAAAATAATCAATAAGCAAAAAGAAAATGAAAAGTAAAAAGAAAAGAGTGAAAGTGAAAGAGAGAGAGAGAGAGGGAGAAAGAATTCCACCTTTTAATTTAGAGTAAATTTATGCACTGAGGAAAAAATGTTTGAAGCACGAAGGTAAAATTTTATTGAAAAAATGAGAAATTTTACATAAAACAAACATTGAAATAATTAATTTTTAAATATTTTTAAATATTGAAATTTTTTAATTTTTAAATATTGAAATAAATTTTTAAAATTTTTTAATCAAATAAGATTATATGGCATAATAAAGTTGGTAAATAAACTGGTAAAGACAACACTTTCATGAAGACAGTTGAGCAATGTTCTTCAAGAATTCCTTAAGAATTCTTCAAGGGGTTCGATTATGCTACATATTTTTATTATATGTATTTATATATTTATATATTTGTATATTGACGAATTTTTTAAAAATCGTATTCAGCTTCATTTAGTTCGAATCTTGAATTGATCTAGATTTAAAATAAAAAGTCTTCTGTATTTTATTTCAGTGTTCTCTTCAAATAATTCTTCAAAATTCAATGAAACCTTTCTTACTCATTTTCTCTTTCTGATGGATGGCTTATTTAATTTTATACCCTATAGACAAAAGGAGTAGGGTGTTTTGAATATGCGCTTTCGTTGGTGTGCTTGGGTCATATTGGCTGCTTTGGAGGCATATATATTCTGAGCCAATATCAATCCCTACTGCGATTTTGGCTCAGATCATATCTGGTCAGTTTGTCTACACACCATATGAGTTTAACATATCTGGTCGGTCTTTTTGGCTCGGTTCGTTTACACATCTATCTATTTGTTTGTGAAAATTCGGATTAGAAGCGAACCAACCGTGGACATAGCATATAGCGCACTATTGTCATGAAAACAATTAAGCTGGGACCTGTGTCATAATTACGACAACCTATACGTGTTATAGATCATATGAATTTTACCGCGCCTATGACTTTACTCCCAGGGTTAATTAGAAAGGAAAATTCTACAATGAATTGCAATTGATTGGAATTAAACTAACTATTTATACCAGAAAGGTAGGGTACACAGACTTCGGTCAGCTTAGGTTAGTACTTCTAACTGGTTTTTTTAATAATCCGGGACATTTTTTCACTGGATTTGAACAGATATAAAAAGTTAAAAAGGAAATAGTGAAAGAAAGATGGATTGAATGAACAATGGTGATGATAATGATGTTGATGATTCTAAAGCTACGTTCGTTTTCATGTTTCCTTGATGGGATGAGAACGTGCAGCTTCGGTGATAATTAGAGTACTTGATTACTGCTCTAATTATTAATACTAGAAGCAAAAAAATAAATAAAAAATTCAAAAAAAGCTTCGAAATATTAACGAGGTTTGATATCCTGAAGAAGTTTAAGTGAAATATTTTACAAAATGTTTTTATTGAAAATAAATAATAAGTACTAAATCACGAATCTGAGGGGGAGGGGATCATCTTTAAAAGCCTTTTGATATAATAAATTTTTCATTAATTATTTTATCAATTAATCAAAAGAAATTTAAGCTTAGAAAGCACCGAAGATATTTTTATTATTCTGGCGATCGGACTGTGTTTACATTAGCTCGAAACCACCCTAATGATAGAATGATTCTAAAACGAAAAATGCTTCTAATGAGAAATCATTTATAACTGCTGCCAACAGAAAAAAGAATAAATTTTACGCTGAAGTGTGTTTTCATGTGCATGTGTGTGCGTGTGTGTGCTGCAGAAATAACGGATGAGGTAGGGGGGGGGGGAAACAGACTTCGTGCATCGGTCATAGGAAATATTAATGATTAACAATCAAACTGTCAAAATCAGCGTAGAGGAAACAAAAACGCAAAAAAGCAACAACAAAAGCAATCAGTAAAATTAATGACAAAATGGCCAAAAATTCGTAACAAGAGAAACTGCCAAGAATTTTGAAAATAACGGTAATGGAAAACAAACCGCAATAATAATTATGAATAACAACAACAACAACTACAAATAAATGCGTAAGAAGGTACACAACATTAAACTAATGAATGCTGCCAAATTTGCTCAAACAGAAAATAGGAATATTAAGCGAGGCAAACTATTAGACGCTACAGTAAAATCAGAAAGTCAAAAGACGAAATACGTTAATGGAAATCGTTTATGTCATGATTTGAACAAAATTTTTGGCATGGAAAGCGCTCAATTACAGCGAGTGCATATGTGAATGATGAGAGGAAGCAGGACAAACGTAGGAACGTGATGGATTATAGCAAATCTATAAAAGGAACAAAACTTTCGACATAAAATGAAATGCTCACGCATAAGAAATAACTTTTTCGAGAAATTATTTATTTAATGTCACAACTTTATTCTGGCTTTTGGTCTTAATTAATTCCCCACTAGACAAATGTACCCGACTGGATCAAAGCATTCAGGTGGACAACTGTGTTTTGGGCCAATGAGTCGAATCACTAAGGTGGGTATATCGGAGGGATTGCGGAGTAGATTGTTTACAAGCAAGGGATCGAGATAAAGAAGGAATTGTTTGTAAATTGCTGAAAGCCACCGTAAGGCGTTTTCACCGTCATATCAGAAAGCACCAACAAAACAACCAAGCAAAAACAAAACAATCTGGCAGTATTAACGACGTCAACAACGTTATACTGAATCAGAAACTTCAATTATCATCGTCATCATAATTATTATCATTAATATTGTCCAACAACAATTTGAAAAGAAAACGAATAAATTTCCCAATTACACGTACCTTTAATGTGTATGTGTGTGTTGATAGGGATAAAAATGATGATGCCCATGATGATGATAATGACAAAGGTAATTGTGATGATGATGATGGCTGTGGTGGCCATCTATCCGGACAGTCATGGACAAGAGTTCACCGCGTTATTTGTGGCCGTTTTGAATAGAGAGAGAGAGAGATTTTCAATTACTGTAAAATGTGATGGATTTTTGGTTTCTGACACGTTCGAAGTTATTGTACCACACATCACAACGGTATCATCTTGGTATCACCACGCACCACAAAAACCTCAAAAATCCGGATTTGTGAATAGAAAACGATGATAGAACAAATGAATGAGTGAGTGAATCGCGGTACTCATAGTGAATAACTCTGTTGGTCACCGGTGAAATCATTAATTCGTGGTATGTCATTGATATATTTCATTCGTCATATTTTGTCAAAGAAAATGGTTTAAAGCAGAACGAGATAAATGAGTGCGGTCTCCCCGACAACGGGAATAATTGGACGAATTGAACGAGAATAAGCATCCAATGAATCTTGGATGATTTTACGCTTGCTGGGATGATTTTATATGCTTTGAATTCACAATAAACAAAATAAAGACAATTTACTGTCAAGGACGAAAACCAAGGAAACCCAAGAAATTTGTTTTATGCACCAAAAAATTAATGTTAACTGTCTTACGAAAATTTTCAATACACAAAATATTAAAATAATGTAAAAGTCGAGACAAGAATTTATTTCTGGTGGTAAATAATCATAACTGTGTAGCCAAAACCGGGTTTTAAGTGCAGTTGGAGTTCACTGTCAGATAACTTTTCGCACACACAAAATGTTGGGAATCACTGCAGTGTTGAATAACTAAATGTAAAAATGATGTGCATCGACCAATTAGGAATTGTTTACATAAATGTCAACGTAAGTATATTGACAAATATTGGAGAAATTTAATTGAGTTGACGACCCAAATGCAATTTAATGTAGACAACTAATTTCTTATGCTACTTCTGTTTACTTCGATTCACCATTCTCTTCTTGTTTTGCCCCCTGTATTACTATCTCTCTCTCTTTTGTTTCCGTTTCACACAGTTTGTTCTATTTGATTTATTTTATGGCCCTTTTTGTTCATCTTTTTGCTTCTTATTCTGTTTCCTTTGCCCGCATGTCATTAATTAAGAATCTTTCTTAATTTATTCAATCTATTTGTTATTGTTGCTGTTTTTGTTTTTATTGTTCTTAATTTTGCCAACATACAAATTCTTCGCAACAAGAAAATGTAAATAAAGACAGAAGAGCTCAAAAATAAATTTACAAAATATAACAAACAAACATTAAATAATTTCCTTAAGAATAAATATTGAATACAATTTTTGACTACTGTTATTGTTGTTGTTTGTTTTTGTTACTACTAGGGAAGTTACAACTTGCGAAAATGAATAAAATTAATGAATAAGTAAATGACAGAAGAGAAGAAGAGAAATATTTGATAAAGTTTTTATCCTTTTATACAACTAAAATGAAGAGCGAAAAGTTTACTTGAAAAACTTAAATACTGGCAGCACATGCATCTCGTACAACGATTCCGTAAAGCAAAAGAACTTCACGAAATTTAAATTTCCAACAAGTTTTGTATGTCGCAACAATTGACATCAAGTGTATTGTCAAAAACTGAAAAATTCTCTAAAAGAATAAAATTCATTCTTCTTATAAACAAAAAAGAGGAAAGGAGATAGATAGATATAGAAAAATTAAAATAGAATATTCAATGACTAGAATAGAATATTTCTCTATTAGGAAGCAAAGTTCAATTGACAGAATTAAATCAAAGTGAGAGATTGCGACCGTAATTGAAATATGTAAATATCTACCATTGCTTTATTCGAGTTAAGATGTCTGTAAAAATAACTCAGGCAGATAAAAAACTAGAGAAACGTAAGACGAAATTGAACGAATGAACAAAATAATAAACACATGGTAGTATTATACTCTATAGTTGACATTCTTAAGGAATAATTTTAATGAACCAAATAAAGAGCTGCACAAGATGTCTTACAATATTTCACATGGAACGTAATGAAAGTGTGTTGCCCACTCGCGAGCTCTGCTTGTATCTGGTTTTTTATTAATTTGTTAAAGTAAATGATGATATGCATGTTTTAGTTAACCTTTCGGAATTCTTTCTTTTGGGTGTGTTGAATCCGGCAGACTGCATTTGGTGAAAATTTCTTCTGATTTCAGTAAATCATCAACCCGTCATTTCGATCGGGAAGACGCAAGAATGACGTCGTGAAATATTTCTGTAATCCCTAGCATGTCGTATCTACATTGAGTTGTATAAGATCTCTTCAATTGTCGTGATCATTCGTTGGTTTTTTATTCACACTAGCGGACAATTTTGCAACTTTCCATTGCATTTGCGTAAAGCGTTCAATTTAATCAGAAGGGATTGCAAACAATCCTTGAAAATTCTTTTCGCAATATCTTGTACAGATCCATATTATATAAAATTAATCAGAAAACTAACTTCATACGAATTCATGCACGAATTGTCATGAACTAATTTTGATAGTCATTAGCCTCTTGTCTATCCTTTGACAGATAAATACAATTACATTTCCGACTAAAACAACTCAATCATCGCAATCATGATCATTAAGTCAAAATTGACTAAGTGACTAAAAGCCCGATCGACTGATTGATATAATGATTGCATGCTGATTGGCTGCCTAACTGATTGACTGAATGAATTATTCATATCAAAAATATTATTGCTTCTCTATTTCGACGTCATAAGATTTCACAAGAAGTCGTTTGGCTCGTAGAAGTTGCGGAAGTAGAAGCAACGGAAACGGAAGCAACCAAGAAAGTAGGACTGATAAGAAAATGTTGTCATGTATGAGTGTGGGTATGCGCGCGTGTGTGCATATATGGAAATGGGTGTGCAAGAGAAGCAAGACTTGTAACATAAAAAAAAATGGTAAGGACGGGGGACGATTCTTTTCCACATTTATTTCCCATTCTTCATTTTTGAGAAACAAAAATTGCGATTTTTTGCTAACTTTATTGCTCTTTTCGAGCTCTGTCTAAAATACATATAGAGACTGGGTGAAGAATTGCATTGAATTACATGGTGTATTATGTTTTTATATTTTTTTATAAATATTATACAGAAAATTTATGAAAAATTGGAATTACTATTTGTTAAAAAAATTAATTTTTTTGGTAGAAGAAGTTCTTCTGGAAGGATGACCGATCTATTGAGTTTTCCTAATTTTTTTGTGTTAATGTAAGTGTTGTTTTTCCTTTCTTTCTGTGAAACTGCAAACAGCAGTCTCGATTCGAACAATTTTAGGTATGTTGTGGTTTTCGAAGAAACGACCATTGGCCCTTTAAGGACCTTGAGGTTATTCTTTTCTCATTTAGTAAAGTTCTTGCCGTCATCTCCGAAATCCAATTAAATTGCAAATTATATTTTTTCCTTTATTTTCTTCATATTCTTTTAGTAAACTTAACTGTCATTTTCGTATTTTTCAATTTATTTGATTTTGTACGTAACCATTTCGTAATGGCCAAATTTAATAATATCCCTGCCACGCCCATAGCGCATACGCATTTTATATTCATAAATCAAAGTTTTCTGATGAATTACTGATTCCCTTTAAATGAATTATTATGCGATTGAATTGACATTTCATCTTGTTTTCTCTTCTCTTCTCGTCGCGCGAGCACGCAACTTTTGCCTCTGTTTTATCACCTCCGGCCTTTGCCCATCCCAATTCCAGGTCCAACATCGTAGAATGTCTTAAATTAACCCACCAGTGTCACCAGATGCTTTACTGCCTCAAGGCAGTACCCGCACATTACCAGACACACATTGCCAGCCAGCAACCAATGAAATCATTGACTCAGAGTCAATCAGACAAGCAGTCAGGCAGCCAAGTGTCGCCGGTCGTGTGCAAATTCATCGGTTGCATCAAAGCAAATTATTAAAGAGGAGATCCTTTGCCTTTTATAGGAAAAAAGCATGCAGCAGACGCGGATACAGACCACGACACGACGACAATGATGATGACAATAACAACGTGCCGTAAGTAAAGTGTTCATAAATTATTCTTTGTCGTGTCGTAGACGAGATGAGTTGAACATAAAAAAAAATTTGTCCGTAAGTCGCAATAAGTAAGAACTATAAAAGAAATGTCAAATCCTATAACGTACGACCGAAATATTTATGAGAACATTATTTAACTCCATCCATTTCGTCACACCAGTTTGAAGTATTCCTGAAAAAGTTTTTAAGGAAGCTAAAAATAAATTAATAACGAGCTAATGATGAACGATCTGGAACGGTACGCGTCAGTCAGATGCGTTCAGGAAGCCTGGCCACGTCTATGTTGAAAGAAGAAAGCAATTGATGGAAATGATTTCACTTTGTTATTTTCGGGTTGAAAGACTGGTTGATTGCGATTGTGTAGTTTCAAGATCAAGTAGACTTTTTTTACTTCTCGAAGACAAAGAAATCTAAAAAAATAAATAAATAAAAAAGTAATATACCAGTATAAGTTATAAAAATAATACAAGTTATAAAAACATAGAAGAGGTTATAAAGTATTTACAATATTGAAATAGTTTACTACTAATAGTAATTAATTAGATTAGAACCAATAATTATTGTAACCATATTTATGTGTGTTTCATAAGTCATTTATATTTTCTTCCTTTACAATTTTCTCACAATTAATATATATATATATATATATATATATATATATATATATATATATATATATATATATATATATATATATATATATATATATATATATATATATATATATATATATATATATATATATATATATATATATATATATATATATATATATATATATATATATATATATATATATATATATATATATATATATATATATATATATATATATATATATATATATATATATATATATATATATATATATATATATATATATATATATATATATATATATATATATATATATATATATATATATATATATATATATATATATATATATATATATATATATATATATATATATATATATATATATATATATATATATATATATATATATATATATATATATATATATATATATATATATATATATATATATATATATATATATATATATATATATATATATATATATATATATATATATTTCAAAAGAATCTGAATAATAATTTTCATATAAACTTTAATTAAATCCAAAGATCATAACTCTGTAGCAAGTTCACAACTTTTGTTTGTCATTTTTATGATTAACACACATTTCTTGTGGTTATAAAAATTTCGCAATGGATGCAGTTTCCATTTACTTTTACTTGGATATTTTAGTATCGATTACTTACTATTTGTACATCATTAGATCAACAGCTTTCTTTTTAAACTCATTTACAGGTTTTAGAGGTAGATATTACTATATATTTGTTTATCGGCAGTCTTAAAAGGTAATTTGTAATATTTGGCCTACATGTGGTTTACCATTTTTAATAGTGGTTTAATCGTTTTTGGTTGTGTTCATTTGCCGTTTTGCACTCTAGTTTTTAATATTTTATTTATATAATTTCAAGTCTATGGTATTGCTTTATCTTCATATACATTGCTTCATAGTTTCATTTACGGTTCACTCAGGGCATTAATAGTAATATTTATTACTTTATTACAGTTTACAGTTCCTTCACTGGCTTATTGATAATTTTTACTATTTTATTTATACACTTACAGTTTTTAATGGTTGGGTTTTGCTATTTTTAGTATTACTTCTACATTTTGTAATATATGTAATTTTGTTTTTTGTTTTATTTGTGGTTTTGTAATTCTTATTATTTTAGTTTCAACGCATTGTTTTTATTAGTAGGTTTAACTAATACGTTTTGAGTTCACTTGCAGTTTTAAATTTTAATTCGTGTCATAAATTCATTTTTAGTTCATCAGCAATATGAACGGTAATTTTTAAGGTTTCATTTCACTTACAAGTGCTAAGTAATTTCACTTTACTATTTTATTTTCAGGCCTTTAACAATTTTTCGTAGTAGCTTTTCACTACTTTACTTTACAGTACATTTGAAGTTTGTAACCATAGTTTTCATTGTATTATATTAAAAATTATTTGCTTCCAGTACATTCACAATTTTATGTGGTGAACTTTATTATTTTCAATTATCAATTAATAATTTTAATTCAATTTAATTTAATTCAAACATTAATTTTATCAATTTCAATTTAATATTTTCAATTATTTAAAGTTTTGATTGGTTTCTATTATTTTGCGTAGTTCATTTAAAATTTGCAATTGCAGTTTGTTCAATTTTGTTCGCAACTTACTCAGAGTTTTTGACGGTATATTTACTATTTTATTTATACTTCATTTAGTGTGACATTTACTATTGTTAGTACTATATTAGTACAGTAATGTGACTTTTACTATTCTGGTATTATGCTTGGTACTACCCACATTATGTTTGTTCATAAATAATTTTAATTGTAGTTTTGCTTTACCACTTTCATCTCGTTTCCAGTTTTATGGTAATTTATTTTCAATAATCGAGGATACCACAGCGATCTATATGGAAGCGCAGAATTGTGATAATCCGTCTATTAGCCTCTATTACAGAACAAATGATTGTGATGATGATGATGATGATATTAATGCAAAGTAATCTGATTAAATTGCGGTAACGGTGACACATATTATTCTTGATTATTGCTCGTAATTGTATAATTTATATTTTAATTTCGGAATCATACGACTGACGACTGACGATGCTGCAGATGGATTGTCGTAGCCTTAAACTTTTAATTACCAATGTTGATTATGACCAAATTATATAACAGTTTGTTGATAATGACCTTTTATTATGTAAATTTGTGTTTTTGTTTTCCTTCTTTCCTTATCCTTGTGTTTTCTTCTTTGCCTTTTTGGTTTCCGCTATTCAGCAACGTACAACCGTTTTCTCCTTTCATCTCCTTTCACATCAATCGTCCGGCGACCACTTTGTTCTCAATTTATTGTTGTTTCAACGAGTTACATTGAGTTACTTTCAGTCACTTACGGGCTTGAGTTGTCACGGCAAACTTTTCCTTAACACTTGATGCTTGATTAAGGTTTCAGCCGCGTCGCGCCGTTAGTGTTGCCAAGTAGAAATGGGAAAATTGGTGCCTACCGTTTCTCAAAGTCAGCCGCCGCCGCCGATCGCTGCTTGGCTACAGGATATAAACAAGTTGCCCAAGCTTATGCAATCAACAATGGCGATGATGGTTGGCGGCGCTGATGAAGGAGATTGTAACGGGCATGAGAAGATTTTCAAATTGTTACAATCAACGTTAACGTGAATTGTTAGCCTTGATATTATTGTTATTGTTGTTATTGTTATTGTTGTTATCGTTGTTGTTGTTGTTGTTGTTGTTGTTGTTGCCAACTTATTTTAAATGTTCATTTGTTTCTGCCGATGTCGTTCTCGCTGACGCGACAATGATGGCGCGCCGTTTTGGTTACTTACAGTACAATTGTTTCACGTACAGCTGGTTACTTGGCCAGTCACTGGTTTCATTATTATTGTTGCAATTGATATTGTTGTTATTGCTGTCGCTTGTTTGTTGATTTGTTTTTATAGCGTCTGCCTATCTGTCTTGTACCTCGTTGGCACTCTGGAGCATTGTGCGCCATTGTGCGGAGCAAAAAGCGAACGAAACTGGCAACGTGCCAACAAGTGTCTATCGAAGACTTGGTTTGTGCGCCCTTTTCTACGAAAGATATTTTGAGTTTTCTTTACTTGGGTTTTTTGTTTTTCTGATTTTACAAAGTGCTAGGACTTTTCATTGCTCTGCGGCTTTCCTTTAGTTTTAGAATTTTTTGTAATTTTCTTTCCATCTCTCCCTCTTAGGCATCTCTTCTTCACTAGATCATAATTAAAGTTTTAATTTTTTTGTCGGATTTAAAAATTTTGTTAATTTATACTTAAAATTCGTCAAGTCATACCTCTTTGTTTCCATAACTCAGCCCCCTAACAACGCCCCCCCCCCACCTCACCTCCTCACCCATTTTCCAATGCAATGTTTGAACTTTTACTGCTGTCTGCTAACCATTAGCGAATTAACAAACATGATCTTAGTTGTTCATGTTATCGTCCCAACTAAATTTAATTAACTGCAATTCACTAGACGAACAAAACGAGACATTATGGTGCGTTGAAGATGAAGAAAATTAAACTTCGGTTTCTAATCTTGATTTTTAGCTTTGGTTTTTATTTATCATTTAGTCATTTAATATTATTAAAGAATCATTTGCATCTCTTTAGCATTTTTCCAATTTATCTCAAGTGTCTTGCTTTCGAATTCGAAATACATACTGCGTAAGAATGTATCTAGTTGTCGGGTTTTCTTTTTGCATTTCGGCTCGTCTCGACTTGTGTCTGGGAATCTTTTACTCAGGTCACACCGCATGAATTGCCAGCAGGCAGCGTTTTTTGTCTGGCTTGAACAAGTTGCAACATTTTTTCTATTTATCGTTGCCCGATCGTTGGGAAGAGTCTGCCAATCACTGCAACGGGTTAAGGAGAGTAGTCGAGGCATTTCAATTTTTTTCGGCCTTCTTCTCTACTCCTTCAACTGTTTCTTCTCCTTCTTGTTCTTCTTCATCAATTTACCTGCAACTGTATAAATATCGTCTTTATCTTGTTAAGCAAATCACTTCGTTGGTTGAAATTAAATTCTTTACTGAAGTTACGAAGAGTTTATGTAGTTTTCTCGATAACGACAACAGCTAGAGCGGAAAAAATCAACAACAAACGACAGTAGAGAGTATCATGCATGCAAGCAAAGGCAAATATTGTAGCAAATAATAGGCAAAATTCTTCTATACAAGCATCATTTGGCGGCAACGGCTACGACAATAACAACGAAATCACACAGAATAAAAATAGCTTTTAAAAAATGATGGATTTTTTTAAGCGAGCAGAAAGACAATGGAGCGAAACGGTCTTAAGAAATATGAAAAATTTAATATTGTTTTTTAAATAATGTTTTAATAATCAGTCAGTTCGATCCAGATAATTTCCAACTATTTTTTAAGAAACCTTTAAAAATTTCTAATTTTGTGATAATCAAGTAAAACATTCTGCAATATAGCCCACTGTTCTTAGCCGTTACGCATAATCATTCAAAGACATTTCGGGTCTTAGATAATTCGTATGAGTAAGTGCGTGTGTGTGTATTGTATGCGTGTGCTTATGTACACACATATGTTTATTATCATCCGCATCGGTCTATCGAATTAATAGACAATTTTGTGTCTGCCCGTTAATCCTCGCTCGCCTCACGACGGTTGGCAGCATTAATCGACTCTAAGTGATAGCAAATCGCAGATCTATCTGCATCACTACGATGCAATGGAAGAAACTAGCTGCTGGATTGTTTGATCGCTTGGTGAAAGGATCAGTTTGCAGACGTTTGGTTGAAAGTGTTTGTTTTGTAGATGTTTGACCTTTGGTGTTTAGTACTTAGTTGATGTTTGGTACCGATTGAGACGATGCTTATATTGCTGTTGTACCGCCGCTATTATGGTTGGCAACTAATGCGGAAATATGTTGCTGAATTTAGAGCTGGTTTTATATCTTGATTTTTGTGTTATTGTATCGATATCTCCAAAATATGTTCGTGTTACCATCCTCATTCTCATTTCGATTCATAGAAGTCTGTACCAATGTTCCAAAAGTAACAGACACAAACTGCGATTTGCAATATTATGCGATCTGCAGTTGTTAGAATTTTACTAGTGCTGCTTCCTGTTTTTTTTGTAGGTTTAATGCTGTTAGCAATTTATAATTGTGTCGCTGCTGATGTTGTTGTTGTTTTTTTTATTACATTTCAAAGCTTTTGAATTGCTGAAATTCAAAAATTCCACCATACAAATTGCCTTCTGCGTATATATTCAATCTTTTCATTTTCTGGCTTCTAGCCTTCGTTGTTTTAACCCCTATGTTATCGTTACGGGAAAGTATACATTGATAACTTTGAAGTCAAAAGTGTTATCGCCATTATATACATACATAATATATATACATAATATATATATATATATATATATATATATATATATATATATATATATATATATATATATATATATATATATATATATATATATATATATATATATATATATATATATATATATATATATATATATATATATATATATATATATATATATATATATATATATATATATATATATATATATATATATATATATATATATATATATATATATATATATATATATATATATATATATATATATATATATATATATATATATATATATATATATATATATATATATATATATATATATATATATATATATATATATATATATATATATATATATATATATATATATATATATATATATATATATATATATATATATATATATATATATATATATATATATATATATATATATATATATATATATATATATATATATATATATATATATATATATATATATATATATATATATATATATATATATATATATATATATATATATATATATATATATATATATATATATATATATATATATATATATATATATATATATATATATATATATATATATATATATATATATATATATATATATATATATATATATATATATATATATATATATATATATATATATATATATATATATATATATATATATATATATATATATATATATATATATATATATATATATATATATATATATATATATATATATATATATATATATATATATATATATATATATATATATATATATATATATATATATATATATATATATATATATATATATATATATATATATATATATATATATATATATATATATATATATATATATATATATATATATATATATATATATATATATATATATATATATATATATATATATATATATATATATATATATATATATATATATATATATATATATATATATATATATATATATATATATATATATATATATATATATATATATATATATATATATATATATATATATATATATATATATATATATATATATATTATATATATATATATATATATATATATATATATATATATATATATATATATATATATATATATATATATATATATATATATATATATATATATATATATATATATATATATATATATATATATATATATATATATATATATATATATATATATATATATATATATATATATATATATATATATATATATATATATATATATATATATATATATATATATATATATATATATATATATATATATATATATATATATATATATATATATATATATATATATATATATATATATATATATATATATATATATATATATATATATATATATATATATATATATATATATATATATATATATATATATATATATATATATATATATATATATATATATATATATATATATATATATATATATATATATATATCCTGATGCTGCTTGATACTGAATGTAAGTCCGGTAATCAGCCAAGTACCACACATATTTATTGAAGCTAATACAAATTTATCTGTTCTTATAGCTCTTTATCTTGCAGAGTCCATTTAAGTCAAGCTTTTCTATCAGAGCTCACCGAGTGTAAGACAAGAGTGCCTTTTAAAAATGGGCGCAGTTCCCCCACTGACTGCAATGACAACTACATGAGAACAGATAAGAGTATCGAACAATCTTTTAGACATTTTCGCCATTTCTGTGTACAGTTAGTGTTAAAGAGATGTGCAATCGGTGGCATTGTCACGCCCACTTCCTAAAGTCAATATAATTCTGTCGGACCTTAAAGCTTGTTTTAGTAGCTTTTAGAGGTAATCTGAAATAAAAATCACGTTTTTAAATTTGCAGTCTCAGAAAATGCTAAACCTAAAAAATCTGCAAGGCCATTAGTGATCAGAACCAATCTATAAATTCATATTACGGATCTAGCTCTGGTAGGCTTCGGTCAGACCGAAGTTAGCATTATTATTTTGTTTTCTGCTACTTTTCCTCTCCTTGTGCTGTTGATTCCAATCGACTCCAAGTGACACTTTGTCGTCTCGTAATTTTCGTTACTCTTGTTGGTGTTGCCGGTCTTGCTATAAACTCTTACGCAGTTGTTACCGTCATCCTTGTTGTTGTAATTCTTTTCATCGTCGTTGTTGTTGTTTTTGTTCTTGTAATCGTAGTTGGTAAACTTTTATGGTTTTGTCAGTGTTTGTGATTTGTATCGGTTCTGAAGCTGATGCTGTGCTGCGGCTTTTATTTTTGCTGCTGTTGTTATGAAAACTGTTGCTCCTTTTGGTTGCTGTTTTTTCTTTTGGACTTCAATTTATTTTGCAGCATCCTTGTCAAATTAATTAAATGACAAAAACTGACCTCGTCCAACCTCAAACATTTTTTCACATTTTTTGTGGTGGTTTTCCTTGTTCTTCTCATTAAGGAATTTTTATTATCTTTTATTATATTTATTATTTATTGATTTAACCGCTTGACTGACTGACTAAAGCAATCATTGCAGCTGTTGATAAACTCATTTGAATTAATAACGATTTCCTTTTTTCTCATTTTTTCTTTTTCCCTTCATTCCTCTATTCCCTTTCTTTCCTTCCTATAAAATCCTTTATTTTAAAATTATTTTTTTCTTTAAATTTGTCATCAATGTTATTTGTCATCAAGTGAGCTTCCTAACAATATTAATTTCTTGCGTTAAAAAAATCTAAACATTTAATAAAAGATTCGTGGCAACTTGACTACATTGTCGTGCATTCATTTGATTTGGTCGTTTCACTTCAATGGCATCCAACAAATTATTTCAATTGAAACCGCTTCTTTAGTACGAACCATTTCTACAAAATGGTTTGTATTAACCGCGAATGATGAAGAATGCGGATGCGAAGAACTTTGGCTAGACAGTATTCAACAGTATTGGATGCAAAGCACCGATTTTACGCAGTAAGAAGGAATTACCACCAGGATGCCGGCAGGTGCTACCCTAAGTTGGGTGAATAGCAAAATATCTATCCAATCATTCAATGTCGTCATCCAGCCAACAAACGATCGTTCGTTGAGTCAAGGTTTTATTAGATTTGAAGTTAGTTGTCCTCTGCGGTTTCGTCTTCCCCTTCATCTTCTTTTTCTTAGTCTTATTCATCTTCTCTTTGTTCCTTAGCTTCAACTTTTCTGCTTCCTATTACCATCATTTAATTTTTCTATTCTAGATTTACAATACGACTTTTTTTGTTCATCCCATTCCTGCATATTTTCATCCCATTCCAGTCTGCACCACGTCCGCTCTTAATCTTACGAAGTAGCGTTGGTTTGAAGAAATTTATTTGTAAATTACTTCTGTCATTTTGTCGAAGTTGTGCATAAAATTTCCATAATTGGTTCATGATTGGCAAAGCTGTTCCCTCTGGCTGTTCCGTCTGAAAGGACAATCATCTACTCATTCACTCATTCATTCAGTGGAAGTCTTTGACGCTGATACCTCTTACTTATTTTTGTTGTTGGGATTTTTCAATGACAGCGCTACGATCGAGGCAAATAGTAATTTTTTAGTTAAGAACCGAAAGGCGCACTAGAGAATACAATTATTGCTGTTCGAAATAAATTTTGTTTTCTCTCTCACTTGCGCGCATGCGTGAGTGCGTGTATAATACTCAATGTGTCGTATGATCTCTCGAAAAAGGATAAAGACTTAAGAAACGAACTAACGAACTGTCTAGTCTGAAATAGAACGGTTTGTACGAACTTAACGGAATAAACGAGCAAATCTAACGAATACGTCGTAAATACCATTCCTAAAAAAAGTATTACATGTGATATTTTACTCGATCATGTCCTCGTAACTTTGATTTTCGACGACATCTGAAATTACGAGAGAAAATAATTGACTATAATTTTGTTTCTGAAATATGAAAGCATTTCATTGCCAATCAAATGAACAATCAAGACTCAGCCATCCTATCGCAAAGATAACAAACAGTTCATTTAATCAACTGATCGTCTTAGCCTGGCCTTAAGCGTTGTTGGCGTTTGTGAGATCTGCTTCGATCAAATTAACGAATGTCTCAAATTGCTCTAAAACGACGCATGCTCAAAAGCCACCGCTGCATGACGTTCCGTATAATTTTCTAATTACATTCGCTCAACTATTGCAATTACAAAACGTAGTGCATAAAATTACTCTAGAGCTTGACGATCTGGTATTGAAACGGTTTTGCCGGTCGTTACGTCCGGTTGCGGCATAATCAGCGCGCCAACGATCACTGCGCCATCGTTGATGAAAACCGATCTCGACCATGAAAATCATCGAGTGAATAAGCTTCTGATGGACGTTACGCTTTAAATGAGGAAACTATAAAATTAGAAAATATTACAAGTAATTTGCATTTGATTTCAATTCTAAAAGTTGTTTCTTCCTATTGCTGTAACGTCTGCCACCACCGACCATTCCTTCTTTTATCCATCTATCGAAGAAAAACGAAGAGGTGAGGGAGAAGGAAAACAATTTCTGGCGGATTGTAAAAGACCACTATTACCAAACAACCAGCTGCGTCGGTACTATCGAAGGAAGGGCCCAACCAACTAAGTATTATGCGACAAACGAGAAACAGGACAAACAGGAGTAACTATCAAACTAATGAACTAACTTGAGCACTAAAGATACCCAGAGTTCTGCATGATTGCCCAACATTAATGCTGTCGTCGTCGCTACTGTCGTCACTGTAGTTCCCGTTGTGACTGACAATAGCTCGCTTGTTTTTGTTCTGAAGAGACATTCTTAAATGTGTGCTCGCGGACCACGATGCGTGTCAGTGTTTAATATGATCATAACGATTTTAATTAAATTACTAAGAGAAAACCAAGAGGATTCAAAAAATCTTCAAAATCTTCTAAAAGATTAAACTTTTTCCTTTAATTATATTAATAATAATAATATATAAATATTTGCTTATCGCTTAAAAGGATGAACAAATGAACTTTTTTACCACCTCAATAGGCGGGACATGCCAATAAATCTCTATTCTAACCATAGCTAAATGGCATTCTATAAAATCAAGATCAAGGCCGTCAAGCTGGATTATCAAAAGAGACTAATATAAAAAGAAAGTCATGACATTATTCACCCACTAATGGTATTGAATTCTTACATAAAGCAACAACTCTTAACAATAAAATTATGAACATTTAACTTTAAGAATCTCTGTCTTGGCAAGTAAATATGTCGGATATTACATGGCCTAATAGAATGCACCAATACTGCGAATACTGCTGTTATTATTTGCGTCGATAGCGCTGTTTGTGGTGGAAGTGCTGCTTCTTCTAATGCCTCTTGAACTTGATGATGTTGACTAGTAGTTAGTTATTGATTCGTTGACAAGAGACAATCGAGAACAGAAGCAATGCGTAATTACGTAACAAGTTTAACGCAGTTTTCACTCGATGAAAACCGAAGCGCACTAGTGCAATCTGAGACCGACCGATGGTCACAGACGACGATATGTCGTTATGTGTCAGCGTTGAAGGTTTGTACCAAGCACCAAGGGAAATAATTTGCAATAAGTAAAGGTTTTAGTTCTGCGTGTACAATAAAACGGGCTGTCGGAACCGTGATTGAAAAGTAACTGAGGTTTTTTCAGTTTCCCGGAGATTGTTGATAAAAGGTCGACGGAAACGAAAGAAAGGTTGAATTAAATAATTTATTTAATGAGTGGAATGCTAGCAATGGAATACTCTATGAAGTGAACGAGATGAAAACGTATCTTCTATGAAAAGGGTAAAAGTTATATATCCTCTTAGAGCTTTAAGCTTTACAATTTTTTTAATATATGTGAGAGACTATCTTCTGGATGACAGTGTGTGTTACATTGTGGAAGGCAGTTATACGCACTTTTCCCTTTATAATTTTGCTAAACACCTCGAAAATAAAAATATTTTTTTTTATTTTTTACTGAAAAAATAAAAATATTTCAATTTTTCTGTTTGACGATAAAATGTTTCAAATACTAACTTTTTCGTAATAAAATTTTCAGAAGTTAGCACTAGCAAAATACCCTACAGGATCATTCAACCACACGTAGTAAAAATGTCATCACAAAACTGCGGTTTTCTTTATTAAAACGGATATTTTTCAATCAGCCCTCGCATTATGTATCTCATTTGGTTACGGTTTAGAGACAATATTTTTTGTTTTTTCCTAATGTTGTTGTTGACATTGTTATTATTATTGTTATCGTTGTAGTTATTATTATTGTTATTGTTGCTGTTGGATGGTAGTGTTGTCATTGTTGTTACTGTAACTATTTAAATCCCTGAAGTTCGGTACGATGATCGTGATCGTTTGGTAAGTTGTTGCCGTATATAGAATTTCTTGAAATAAGAACATCCTTCCTTTATCCTCTCCGATTTCATCACATTCTTCTTCCTTTAATTGACGTGTATGTTGTGTTGTAGACGCTATGCTGCTTTTACTTCTTCAGATTCCTGTCCTTCTACTATTCTTCTACTTCTTCTGTTGCTTCTTTTATATCTTCTGCCGCATTTGCCACTACATTTGCTACTGCCTCTACCCTTCCCCCGCCCATCCCCTTCTCTTCTTCTTGTCTTCTATTGCTTTTAAAGCTTTCATCGAACGTAATGGATACGTAATATTGAAGAAAATTGATTGTGACAAGCATGATTGCACGTGTGTGCGTCAATTTTTATTCGCAAATGTGTTTGTATGTGTGTTTGTAAGCATATGTAATTGTTTATTTCTGTGCATTTTGTTGTGAGCTTGAATGTTTCGTAATGGTTTTTAATTGCGCCGGCAGTGCTAAAGATGTCAAAGGAAGAAGAAGAGGAAGATGGAAATACATTTTTTATTTGAATATTCTTTGAAAGGGTTTTTCTTTTAATAAAAAACAATAATTTACTTATTCATTTAAATAAATTTAGTAATTACGGTGCGATTTATAGTTGTTTTTTTTTGACTGGATGACGCTTTATGTTCGAGGAGGAATCAAATTGGAATAAATGTTGTCAAGTATTTTTTACGAATTTTGTTCTACATTTCAAATGTTATTGCAAATAGTGAAAATGTCATTATGGTGAAATAGTCATCGACAAATAGGTCTAACATATCAAAGATCGGTGACAAGGCATTGCTTTCTCGATGAAATCGTTCTATAGGCATTTTCTGCTCGTTATTTACATTTGTTCGTTTGTTTGGTCTGAAGGTTTGGGTTAGTTTGAATGGGTTGGCTTATAGTTTTCGCTTGATTAGATTTGTTTGCTTAAATTTATTTGATTGGGTTTGCTTAGGTTTGTGTCTGGGCTTACTTGTACGTGCTTCTTACTTTGCAGTGTTTGCACCTTTAGTTTAGTTTTAGTTAGTTTAGTTTTTCTTCAGTTTTATTCAGGATATTTTACAATTCTGCTTTTAAATCTGTTGTGTCAAAGAATAAGGAAAAAAAAGAAATATAATAAAATAAAGTAAAAAAAATTTAATTTATAAATGAATACGTTTATTATTTTCACACGCCTGAAATTGAATGCAATAATTCCGTTAGGCTTTAAATGTATGAAACCATACAATAAAGAATAGCACCGAAACCGAAGTGCTTACACCAGAAATAACGTAATGGAATAAAAATTTTAATGGCAATAATTCTTATTTCGACGCACAAAAGGACAGACCCTTTTAAAGGATTGCAGCCATCACAGGCAATAAACGCACAACAAAGGATGGAAGAAGGAAAGAAAGAAAAATGAAAGGATTGAAAGGAATTAAACTCTTTCATTCTTTCCTTACCATCACGATATCCCGACCAGGCAGGCCTAACTCTGCAGTTCTTACCATCTCCGCAATCTTTAATTTTTTCCCATTCTTCACGTGAGTTTCGTATTAATTATTCAGTACTTTAGCAGCAGCAACAACAACAACATTGCATTAAGATGACCGAGCAGAAATGAATTATTTCTGAGACCTTTGTAAAGTATATTTGTCGAGGATAGCAGTGTATGGAGTTCAAATATTGAGTGGATGATCACCACGTCATTACGTATTGCCTCGTTCAAAGCAATCTCTTGAGGTTAAGCAGAGAATAACTTTGAATTTGAAACTTATCGTCTGCCCGATGGACTTTCAGAAAGTCAAATATGTTTAGGAGGAAATGGCAATGTGAAAGATTAAGAGAATAGGGAAGTATATGTGAGATAGGTTTTTGCAGGCAGGGAGAGGTGGGGGTTAGGTGAGAAAGATGATACTAATATAAATTTTAAAGTTGACATTACCGTATTCAGTGGGTTCTAATATAGTGAAATGATGTCATCTTTATGTTGTCAATTTTATTGCCGTGATGACAGTGTCGAATATTAGAAATTCTCACAAAAATGGGCGTGGCAAGTCCACTATTATACTATGGTAAATGTGGATTTTCTCAATAGGAGTCATGTGGCGGATACTTCTCAGATTCAAATTATGCAAGAAAGGGAGTTTATAACATTAAAAGGGACGCGTCCACTGATTATTAGAGTCAAACTATGAATTTATATTACAGGAGTAGAAAATTCGACCAGGACGAAGTCGCGTTCTTACTTGTTATTTGTTTGTATTTTGGTCTCTTCACTGCTCTCCACCGCTCCCCAAACTTTCTTACTATTTTCATTCGGATCCTAATGATCGTTAATTAATTCAACAATTTCAGATTTCCTACAATTTCCATAGATTGGCTGTCTCAACCCCTACCCCTACGGTGATTAAGGTTCTTCTTCTTCCCTTTTAAAGTTCCTTTCTTGTTTTTCAAAGCAGATGAGTCCCGTCAACGATTTCGAAATGCATACGACGCAATTAATTAAACAATATTAACGAAGCTGTCCGTGGTCCATTTCTTCTACGTCTTTTCTTCTTCTTCTTCTCCCCCTCCTCCTTATTATTCTTGTCTTCTTATATAGTTAACATTTACGATTTTAACCCTTGCCGTTTGCAACTTTTAACGATTGATTAGCTTCATTTTTTTCAAAATAAAACAGAATTCCAGACTTGCCGTGTGCCCTGAATCCATTCATTCATTTCTTCATTCATTGTTGCCACCCAGAGCGTTGGTGTATTTTGTTGTTAATTCATACTTTTAAATGCCATACCCTTTAGAGGACTTTTGTCTGTCTGTCCGTCCTTCTGTGTCTGATTGTCTATTGGTCGTGTTGAGTTTCACTTTTACGAGCAGGATTTATTAACTCATTAATAAGAAGTGCGTGGGTGGGTCAAAGCAAGAAGAATGGAGTACAATGGAGTACAATGGAATGGAGTGGCATATCTTCTCGAACGACGTAGTGAATAATTGTAAAAGTGAAATAGTATTTAAAATAAATTGTTAATTCATTTCATTCGTTACTTTGCTTCCCCAGGCTTTGTCTATTTGTTCGACGATGAATTTTTAAAATTCCTTGAAAATAAAATCAATCTCAAAAGCCGTTTAATAGGTGAATCATTTTCCGTTTTTTTAATGAGGGAATGATTCAGTTATCAATAAATGAATAATTCCTTTAAAACGTTTCGAATTTTTTATTGTTATTCAAATTGAATTCCTATTCAAATTATCAGAATTACTCTAACGCAGGTCTCATGAAACAGTTTTGTCCTGACACAAATTTTAGAAGAAACCTTAAACGTGTTTTAAGTGATGTCCTTAAAATTTCAGCTAGTACCAATACTGTCAAACACCTTATCAACAGGAACTTACTAATCTTAATGAGAGAGGGAGAGAGTTATTTCAGAGAGATGGTACCAATTTGAAAGACCGCGCCGAAGCAATGAGAAAAGCTAGTATGGAAATATTTGCAAAATAGTTGAAACTTCCAACGAATTCATTAAAAAAGAGATGAAGTGTCGCTCTTTTGGTATTGTTTTAAGTTAAAACCGTCTCTTGCTATGAATCTCTTTTAATTATACTCTTAATATTAAACACGTGCAAAATTCTCCCATGCGATTGAGAGCATGAGATTGCAAGCAAAATTATTCAGTTCCCTAAAAAGATAGTGATGCTGCCGTTTCTTATTCGTTGCATGGGAGAGAAAACTATGATGACATTTTAAAATCGATAAGCTTTGAATGATTAAGTTTAAATAAACCAGCAAGGATCGCAATGTAACGTGATTATTATTATTAAAATACTTATATTTAATACATTTTGTTAGGTGTATTAATGCGATTTGCTAAATTCCAAAATATTTTCTTAATATTTTTAAAATTATATAAATTTGTTATTTCATAATTTTTCGATTTACAAGTTCTTTTTATTTGTTAAATTAAAAATTTCCAGATTTGATTAAAAAAATTTCTCGTAAGCCAATTCTTCCAATCAAGCTCACAAAAATTTTCACATTCAGTAAAATTTTTACTTTTCCATTAAATTCCTTTTGGTGTTTAATACTTTTGTAATTTGTTAGTCCCTTTACCACCCCCCCAATTTTATCCTGTTCACAAATTTATGTTGTTATTCGAATAATTTTATTCACTAAAATTTGAATTTTAAAAGATGGTTTGTTAATTTCTTCTACCGAATTCTTAATTATTAATTCTTTCTGTTGAATTAATTTCCTCTTTTTGTAGATTTTCATTTTTCATTTGCTAAATGGAAAATCTTGTGCATTGAATAAAAACAGCTAGTGGCGAAATAACATAAGCATTGTTTTCTTAAATATCTTAAATTACTTTGTCGGTTTTCCGAATTGATTTAGCAGATTTCGACAATAGAAAATTGTTCCTTTGTTAATTTAAACTCTTCAAACGATTGCAAACGTTTCTCGCTTTAATGTTTAAACGAAGAAAGCAAAAAATTGAACACTTTCGGAACTCAGTCGACTGTCGATTTTCATGCCGAAGACTAGTTGATTTGATAGTCTTCGAATTGAATGGATATTATCCCGTTCAACCCACTGACAGGATAACAGTTACTGCACATCATCCTTCAAGTGCATTGCATTTTTACGTTTCCTTCGTTAGATCGCGTATGGCGCGGCATTTCCTGTTTGAAATAAAGTTGCCCTTTTGAACGCTTCAGTGCGTGTTGATTGGTCTTTTATGCTGGTTTTGTTACCTTCCGCGGAGTGCTGTGTGTGTGGAAATGCAGTTGGGTTTGCTGGTGCTCGGTTGATGCGTCGGTGGGTTGTCGGGTTGATTCGTATGGCTGTTGTGTCTGGGGTGTTAAATTTAGTTTCAACGGCTGGTGGCTGGTTGCTTTTGTTATTCAGGGGTGCTCCCACGGGCTTATGTCTAATATTCCTATTTCTTACTGTTGTTTAAAATTATGGTTTAGAAAATTTTATAGTTAATTTTCATACGTTTATATATGTCTTTCCTTTTTTAGATATATTACTTTTTTATAGAGAATGAAGTTTTATATCGGGGAATAAATTGAATTGAATTGAACGCCCCTGTAGAGTGGACTGAAAAAATACGTTACCTAGATACAAACGGTTTGCGTAACGGGTTGCCGTCCATACTCTAATTCCCTTCATTTTTTCACATTTTCGCTCTCTTTGTCGAGTCTGTTAGTTTTAACTTCAAGTGAGTTACGCACTGTGTTTTTATTGGTATGCCTTTTTTCTCTTTGACAGAAGAGTTTAAAGCAGTATGAAATGAATGCACTTCAAAAGTCACACGGCATGTTCTTGTCCATTCTTTCAAGGGATTTTAAGTAGCTTTGAAAAGTTGTTAAGGGGAGTGTGGGGAGAACTGATTTTTCGTAGTAGTAGCAGATGTCGCTGGCAGGTAATAAAAGGCATCTTAACTTTTAAAATATTATAGAAAAATTTCATAGCAAAAGAAAATTGGCAGAAAGGGCAGGGGGGAGGTAGTGCTCACCCTTCTACCAGCATAATTTGCAAAATAATCAACTAAAAGTCAACTATATTTACACAATTAAATTGACGCTTAACTTGATGTGGGTGTAATTTTAAAGCATCTTTCCATTTATAAATAAAATTGTTTAAAATATTTTGTGTCGCTTTCATCTTACACGAAGGAGCACGATATTTCCTTATAAGTGCATTCATGCATGACTAATCATCTATAGCATGCCTCAAACTTCACAACACATTTGCGTGCATGAATCCTTGAGGAAAAGTTTGAACGTTGTAACGAATTTGCAACAACTAAAGGAATAGTAGAAAAACCGAAAAACCGAGCAAGTTTAGCAGAGTCACAGTTATTGATTCGTCTTGCTCCATTCGTGACTGCTGTAATGATGATTATCATCTTTCTATCGATGCTAATTATGTTGATTACTAATTATGTCTAATTACATCAGACTCAATATTTGAGCAAAGCCACGTTTTTTTGGTTCTTCACAAATCTCGTTGGTATCGATGAAAAATATTACGAAAGGAGATGTTAATCAGAAACGAAACCTTAACGGAAATTTAGGCGACCACACCACCGCTACCCGACTAATTTATTTATAATTATATTCCTTTTTGAAATTATCGTATAATTAAAAACGTGTTACATAGTATTAAATAAAAATTGACTTTTTATATCATTACAATTTTTGATGAATATCATTATGGTCGTTTCTAATTAAATTCATTTCTATATTTTAATTCATTTCTTATTTTCTTCCCGAACGAAATCTGAGATTTAGGCACTACACTTACATAAGTTTTAATCAAGTATTCAGATCTAAAACGCAAATTGTTTTTATTGTTAACAAATCTAGGATACTCGTTGCAATGTATATAAAAAAGTGTAATAAAAATGAGTAAATTAAAAACGTTAAGAGAATAACATTTACAAAATCTCCAAGATGAGCTGAAGGTATGAGTAATTCAAATGAATGAACTAATAAATGAACGAATGAATCAATGTTATGAATGCGAGAATTTTATGATTGCGATAATCATAAAAATCTCAAAAAAAAAGAAAAGAAAAGAAAAAATCGTAGACAAGTTTTTAATACACTTGCAAATGAGAAAAAGATTTTGCACTTTTATGTAAATTTTTCAATAAACGAAAAAAGCAGATAAAAACAACATTATTTTGTTGTTCATAACCGGTAAGACGGTTAGACGGCTTGGTTGATTGGTAAATCAATGTAAGAGACAATAAAATCATACTTGCAATTCGCAAGTCGACAACAATGTTGCCAGGATTAATGATTCTGTTTGCAATCAAGTAATAAAAAATAGTATTTTTAATAGTCATGAAATGTTAGGTGTTATTGCCATCTCATTTGATAAGAATATTTGCGGCTTCTGCCCTCAAACATTCACAATCGTTTCACAAAGGCAAATCTTAGTATCTGGAAAGTTTTTAAAGGAAAAAGGCATTCTGTTTTAAAGTTTGCTTCGAGAGCTTTAAAACCATCTCAAATTTATTGCATTAAATTTGATTAGTGTTTGCCATAAGGAAACGCTAGTGCAACAGTTGATTATCTTTGTTTTCCAAGACGCTTCGAAAAAATTCTTCATTTTTAAATTGTTTTCTTCAGGCAAAAGTTAAAAGTTAAATTATGGATGGCTGATTTAAAGAGAAATCCTTCTAATGGCCCACCCTATCTCTCTAATTTAAATTTAAAAGCGAGGGAACATTTGATCAAATATAGTTGGTTTGGTTTCTAAAACTCTTTTAGAATTGAATTTTTAAATATTTTCTCCGAAACTCTTCACGAGATTTATTTTGATAATCCAGTAAGAAAGAGGAAAAATTTAATTCACTTTCTTCTTTTTTAAGCAGAGTGTTTGAAAAATGTATGAATCTTACGACCAAAACATATTTGCCTTTCGACCGAATTATTTGGTCATATCTGCGTCTATTGCAAAAAATTATGGAATAATTAATTAATTTGATTTCCTCCGGAATATAAAATGATTGCATTCTGATGGGAAACGTTTTGTATTTATCTAGTGAAACAAAGCCATGAGCACTTCTTGTTCTTTTCATAAAATTCTAGCAATTCCTATGCACTCTCATTTTGGTTAAAAAAGTCTTTTACTAACAATTATCTGTGTTTCATGCATTATTTCTAGATTAATACGACTAAGGTGAATCAAAAGAATTAGAAGATCCGTCATCGATTATCGATTATCGTTAGTAATTAATTAATTGCCCCAATCGTTCTTCGGGGAGTAGACGTTGATTAACTTTAATGAGTTTCATTTTGCAAAATATTTCTTTTAATTTGAATAAAACATTGAATAACTTTCCACGTGATTTATAATTTGAACTATCTACAAAAGGCAAAACTAAAGTTTTCTAAAAGGAAGGGAGACAAACAATTAGAGACATAATAAAGAAAATTGCTGCAAAATTTATGGCTTTCAAAAAAAAAAAAAAAAAAAAAAAAAAAAAAAAAAGAGAAAAAATACTAATAATTACCATTATTTTATATAAAAGCACGTATTACTTTCATAATATTTTTTTATGATAATTTTCCTTGAGTTTAATGAATTTCTAAAAAGTTTTTCAATTAATAATTTTTGAGGTGATCGAGAATGGGTTGGTTTCTTAACGTATTAATTTAAGTCTGGGCTCATATTCATGATTTAGCGTATCCGCTAAGGTCGCTGCTTCGTTGATTCCTCAGAATAAAGGAATGAAGGAATGAAGTCATTAAGAATGTAAAAGACGGAAGAAACCTATTTGACTTTTAGACTATCATCATTATCACGAAGAAATTAATTTGCATTTCATTTAAAGATTCCGCAGCAATTTTTGAGAATCCATTTAACGAACTCATTAAAAACTTTCCTACGGGATTTTTTTTTCATTCAGTTTATAGATTTCGCTCGTTTACTCGGAGCCGCTTAACTTGTGCTTTCTTGTACGATAATATGTTTAAAAATAAATTTCAAATGATTGCTATCACTATCAGTATCAGTTAAAATTCCATCATCACTGTCATTGCGACCGTTTGTCACTGGTACAATCACAATCACAGCTGGTGTCACTGTCACTGTCATTGTCAGTGCTCCTGTCAGTGTCAATGTTAATGTCATTGTTGACATAAAATAAAGTTGAGCTGTATTAAAATTATTTTGATTTGAGCACGACGCGACGACGATTTACCTCACGAAAACTTTGCTTGTTTTTCTTCATAAAGAAAATATTTATCTTGTATTGATTGACTTTCGTTGCACCGTTTTATTTGCTTCTATTTTGTTTTACTTCCTTTCGTGAGCTTTAGTTGCAAAACTTTTTAATCATCTTTTGTTTCTCTACCGAAACTTTTTTGCTTTCTCAATTGCTCTCGTTTGTGTCCGTGTGCCTTGGTCTTCTCATTCGTTTACCTGTGTTCTGGCTTTACTTATTTCCTTGTTCTTCTTCTCATTATCCTTCTTGTTCTTTCACGAGGAATCCCGTAGCCCGGAAGAACAAAACGTTTGATTTCTTGGTGTTGGTCGATTCAGTGTTGATCGACTTGTGACTTCTCATCGTTACAAAACTGTTTGTAGAACTCCTAAAGGAAAGTGAATGAGTTAGTGAGAGGAGGAGAGGGGGAAAGAGAGAATGAGAGAGAAGTCAGACCAGAAGAAGAAGAAGAAGAAGAGGAAAGTCCAGGAATAAGAAAAGTAATTAAAGCTCATTTAATTAGTCAGTAATGAATTCGCCGTTCTTTTAAATTCCACCTGCGCCTTAACCATCATTTAGCTGTAAGCCTCCTCTTGTTAGGCTCATCCTCGTTCTTCTCTAATTTTCCTCTCTCCGCGATGCTCTGAAATACATCACCATAGCCGGTTGATTATTTACTGTTTAGTGCAATAAAAATATCTCAAATAGAGCAATAGCAATGGTATAGTCTATAAGTTTTATGTTTTTACAAAAGGTACCAACAATTGGCCTTATATCGTACGGTCTTATATTACGGTCTGATATATATATCTTGCGGTCTTATATATTCCTAAGCTATTTCCGCTTAATATTCTTACAAGTTTCTAATCGATCTTGTTTTTTGAGAACCTCCAATCGCATGCAGTTTTCAAAAAAGGTACCAACAATTGACCTTATATTGTACGGTCTTATGTATCTTGCGGTCTTATATATTCCTAACCTATTTCGGTTTAATATTCTTACAAGTTTCTAATCGATCTTGTTTCTTTAGAACCTCCAATCGCATGCAGTTTTCGAGATATCGCGCTTTTAACACAACGTTTATTAGGGGTCACATCTTCCAAACCAACTATTTGTCGGTCTAAAATTGTATCAGTGTTTTTGAAAACAACATCATTGAGACCTCCCCGCGGCGAAGGAGTCAAACACTGACGATCGTCGAACGTTTAAATGAAGCTTTTGTTCGACGATTAAATTGAATTTGAAAACCATGAATTCTATAATTTTGAAAGTATCATAATTAGGATTCTCTTTTGAATATAAAATAGTATATAAAATAATTAAAACCGCCGGCAAAAGGAGAACTTTTCCCGCAATAAATTCGAGATTCGTGACCTTTCACTGATAAAGTCTCTCTAAGAAAACTTGTCCTTTAGCGATTGCAATGATGATGGCAAAAATTTAATCGAACTCTAAAGTATAGATGGCGATGATGATAACGGTGAGGATGATGATTATCACGATGATATTACTCTTCGAAGCGACTTTAATTAATTGATTAATGACCGAAAGGGAGGCAAAAATATTACGATAGAGCGAACCAAAAGCGAGACAAAACAGCTCTTTTGGTTAATGAAAGTGAGTAGGTGTGAGGTAGGGTGTTTGTTGTTTGGAGACGAAGTTTATTCTTATTAGTGTTAAGTGCGGTTTCTCTTATGATGTTTTTTTGCGGGGGGCTAATGGTATTGGATGTCAATATCGTTGATGGTGGTAAAAGTGTATTCCAAAGATATTGTAACTCTCACATTTTTGCAGCATTCTCATTTTGAAAGTGATTGAGTCGATTTATGTAAAAATCGAGATATAGTCTAAGTTGGATCTTCCATTCATTTCATTTTATGAAATTATCAATCGTGTTGTGGGAGAAAGTCAGACCTCAATAAGGGGTCATTATCGAGAAAGACTATAGCGCATTTTTACAATTTATGACTCGATTAAGATGTTCAATTTAATTAGTAAATATAATGTAATTAATAAGAATCAATGAATGTGATTATTCATATTACATAATATATATTGTCCCCCAGGAATACCCCGATCGAAAGTTTTTCCATTTCGATAATAATTTTGCCAATGTAATGGCAGTATGATAATTATAATCCATTCGATACCTCCGAAACTCATCTGGTTCTCATTAAAGTTAACCCTTTCCTCGCTCTATCTTTATATCTCTACCCCAGTTTCGCAGTAATGAGTTTTAACCGTTACATCGCAATTAACAACTGAATAAATAAACTGAAGTAATAAGTCATTTAATAATTAATAGGCAGCAGCATGTCATTTTGATTAATGACAATATCGTAGTCATTGAGGGTTGCAAAATATTAAAAATAATAACATCAGACGTCAGAACATAATACAGTTTTTAAATACTCATAGCTTGACCGACATATTATCTTCAACCATTATCCGAGTGATTAAAACTTAAATACAATAAATAGCAAAACCTTCATTTAAAATTCGGTCAAGTGTTATTAAAAACTTTTGAAAAATATATAACCCTATCATAACAAAATCAGTACGTCCATAACTGATTTGTTTTCCCTAAAACGATCAGAAAACCTTAACCAAAAAATAGAAAGAGAAACATGATGGAAATCAAATCCAGACACTAAACCGCACCGAGGAATGAATAGAAAAAAAATAATAAAAAGAATGAAAGTGATGGAAAGAAAGTTTTGGAGAGAGAAAGTGAAAAATGCAACATTTTCTCCATTCCATTGTTGAAGATTGTTAAGGGAAAACATTTTGATTTTATTTTTCCTCTAAACTTTATTCGCTCCCTTATTTGTCCCTTCCTTTTGCCTCTCAATCCGATTATCAATTTCGTTCCCTCTCGCTTTCGATACGCGCTGAAATTGTAAACAAATGCTAAAAAAAAGCAATCAAGGAACCAATCGGAACCATCGAAAAACCTGGACAAATGCTGCGAGTACTTGAAATTGTAATAAAAGTTTGTAATTGACTTGTGGACAACATGCCAATAACAACAATTGCCGTAACGACAACAACACACGTCCACTCGTTTACACGCATTCACACATACATTAGTCCGATTTTCGTCTCGTCTTCTTTCCCATGATGTTGACTGCGATAGCGTCCTGGAGATTGTTTTAGTGTGGTTTCGTGTATCGATGATTATGTCGATTGCGTTGTTAGCGATGGTAATGATGGGTAGTGGTGGGTGCAATCGTATTGTGTCTGCACCACGCAATGTATTCTTAAATATTTAATACATATTTTCATAGACTTTTTTTAATGTCCGTGTTTTTTCAAATTGCACAAATGTAAATAACATTTTCTCACTAAGAGAATTAAGAAGTTGTCACTCTCTTCGCGGATAATGTCGGTAAAGTACTTTGTATAAAATTATTAAACATTAATTATTGTAATAAGCAATTGCGAGAATCAGAAAATTGATATCTATCATGTAATTTTTTTGGAAAATACACAAAAAATCAGTAAAATAAATCAAAAAATAACATGGATGAAACTAACCGCTGCTAGTTGTTGTTGTTAGATTGAGGTGAGGTGAGATTGAGAATTCGCTCTCCCACCATGGTTTTCATTCAAAAAACATTTTTAAATGCAATTTTCAAATGAATACCGTCTGTCCCCATACTCTTTCAGTTATCAGATAGTTGCCACTATTTGGTAAGGCGTTTATCACAGTTTGACAAAAATGAAAATATTTGTCGGTTTTATTCCACCCTTTTGGGTGCGATTAATGCGAAGAAAAATTGTATAATTAAAAAAACTGAGCAAAACTTTTAAATTCATAGTTTGGTATGCACGTATCTGGTTCAGATTTTTATACCCTACACACGAAGTGATAGGGCAGGTGTGGATAGGGAGGTCTATATATTCATGCTCAGAATGGAAGCTGAACCTCTTTGTCTCGGTCTCTATCGATTACAGCCGAGCGCAGAAAGGGATATCGACATGAAATTTGCATGCATATCCTTTTTCATTACAAGCCAATTGATATTGAAAATTAATAAGAAAAATCAGATAACAGAAGCGCCCTCTTTTTATAGAAAATATAAATTAATTCGGGTTTATAGTTCAGTCTCTTTGATCTTAGAGCGATTTTGAAGTTTCAGTCACGTTACCGAATAATGGATTTCTATTAAAAACCCAATAATTATGTGAACAAAAGTACATTCAAAAGATAAGACGTGCTAGATCCAAAAGTCTTTTCTTCGAACGAACGCACACCAATTTTATTTTCGTGTTTTCTTTGGTGTGCGCTAAGGTGAAACGTATTGTATTAGCAGATTAATTTTTTTTACTTGCCAAAAGGCATATGACCTCATACAATTAAAATGTTCAACCCCTCATAATCAACCTCATTTTCTCTTCCTTATCATTCCTTATCATATCATTGAAGTTATACTCAATGATGTAAGTAATGCCTTCTCTATTGATTTGTCCAATGCGTTGTTTTGTTGAATACGTTTTTGTTGGTTCACCGCTGTGAATTCTGTTTTAATTTTTCCTTATCACTGTTGGTTAAAATTGCTCTTCTCAACTCACGGTCTATACACCCAATCATCCTCCACCGATTCACAATCATTCTGTTTACGTCTAATTCGAAAGTTGCTTGTGGCTCGCCGGTGGGTTTCTAAATTCGGTAGCTGATATACGGTATTGTATTCGTTCCTGTCCATGTTGTTGCTTCTCTTGCTGTTGTTGTTATTGTTGTTGTTGTTATTTTTATTGTTGTTATTTATGTTATGGTAATTGCTTTCTATTGAATGCAAGTAAAGTAGTTTCGATTGTAGTTTCGATTGGAGTGACGGCGTTGTAAGGGCGGTCGAGCAGAAAGGGCTTATATCGCTTAGGTTTATCGTTCACTTTGGTGACTAACTGACCGGTTTTATTGAATTTTTGCCACTCTTTCTCGGGGTTTTTAATCGTTCAGTAAATGTCGTACATTCATTTCATTGCGATTTGTTTTGTCTAACGTTTGAGTCGTCGTCTGGTATTGACTTCGATTACCACACAAAAACCTTAGCGGTTGATTATCTGTGCATAAAAGAAAAATGAGTTGGATTTGTTTGCAGGCTTCTGTAGAAGTAATTTCTTCTGATATACTCGATTCTGAATGGATAAATCTGTGCTACAGCCATTCATGTTTACCTGCGTGTGTGTACGCTTTCATTTGCATGTCGAACGCATACGAAACCAGCCCAATTGCATCGCATGAATAATGCAGGACATAAATGGGAGAATAAACGTGTTGTTTGTCAGGTCTATTCGATGATGTTCAAACTGACCTACGGGTCGCATTGCGGATGTTATCAGCGATTTCTTTGTGGGTGAAATGGGCGTATACTTCAAAGGCTTTAGGTTACTCAAGCATCTTTCTTTTCTTCAATCGTTTTTCAGAGTGATAATACCATACTTTGTATGATAGTGATAGATTCATGAATGGTATGGATATGTTAGGTGATGATTAGCGAATATACTACGTGTTGTTAACACTTCGATTTTAATAATTTGGCCGGATTGCTTAAATTATTATTAAGCAATTTGAAAATACGATTTTAGCTTAGATGTTGCTTGGAAAATTGAAAACTTGAGCTAGAGGCACCGATATCGTCGCGCACCCCGTCCCATATTCCTGATTTTCCCCACCAGCAACCTAGAAAGAAGAGAGTATTCACTGCCAAAGTTCATGGCACATCTGTTTGTTCTCCAGTTAACTTGATTTCCACAGACTGATAGGCAGACGGGCACGCGGGAACGCAGTGCTAAACCGAATCAAAGACTGAGTTGGAACTCGTATGCTTTTCTGAATATGTGATATTTTTTTAATGCTTCGCAAACGGATAGATGGTAGAGGGTATAGAATGTAATGCAATGATTGTATGCACGTTTTTGTTGATAAATTCTAAGGATAAAGTTTTACAGATGTGGGTGTGTCTCTACAGTTGGTTGGTATCGTATCGTCAACTGCGTGCCAGCGGGAAACAACACCAGAATTTTCAATTTTCGAACTAAGGCAAAAAAAGACCAAAGAATTACTCCGGGAGGCTGAACTCATCGAAGTCAAATAAACTGATACCACCAGCGGCTTCCACGAGTCCTTGTTCTAAATGTTTGACTATAATATTTTGTCAAGTGTAGGCGTTAACGTTTATAAGAAACACATTCAAAGGAAGACATACACACAAACTAAGATGTAGGAAAACACAAATAATATGAGTCCAACAAAAAACAACAATAATAGTAATAATAAAAAACAAGAGCAATAATAATAAAATTAACCGAAATCTTAACTAACAGAACAATAGAATGGATATTTCTTTAAACTCAGCAGGAGTGACAATATTTGACAATAAAATTTTAATAGAAAAATGAAAATCTTTTAGCGAACGAAATTAGAAAATTATGAAGAAAGAAAGAAAACATGGTATAAAAGGTAAAAGAAAAATAAATATAGAAGCAAGGGAGGAAGAACTGATAAAAAGACTTTTTTTCTTATGAATTTATCGAACTACGCTTAGCAGACTGTTAAGTTCGGTAATATCATAGGTGTCCCCAGTGACATCATTGTATGGCTAGATGGCGGTGTTGAGTATTTTGAAACCAAGAGAATGGGCATGGCACGCCCTCTACTATACATTTATATATATTGTACTTATAGTATCGAAGTACAATTACTTAGTATTGAAGAAAAGTTAGAAGATTTAAATTAACCAAGAGAGCGGTAATGTGGCATTAAAAGGGCCACGTACCCCCACCCCCCTCCCCCCGTTTGATCCAATTGGTTCTTAGATTCAGACCATAAACTTCCACTACAGGTGTAGGGTTTAGGAGCTTCGGTCAGAACGAAGTTATAACGTTTATATTTATTCTTCTTTTTATTTTTATGCAAGTCACGAAATCCGATTTGAATAGATTATGAATTTCAATAATATTCTTTATATTTCTTACAATAGTTGTTGCTTTATAAATATTGCTTTGGTGCTTTGTTGTTTTATTTATATAAGAATTATGTAGAAGGGAAGCAGGAAGGGAGCAGGTCGAGAAGGATTTACCATCGCATGCTTCGCTCATTTTAATGCTAACACTTCAATTAAATCGCACTGAAGTGACACGCCCGCAGTTTTGATTCTATTCATTTCGATGGCATGGGAAGGATATTCTTATTGTTCGTTATGATTTTTAATTCTGCCTTAATTCACGCAGATTAAAGCGGTAAATATAAAGGTTATTTTGCCACGTCATGACTGTGATGGTATTTCTTGTGTTTGTGTGTGATTTTGTTTAGATTTTGAAGCCACCCTATTCCTTCGATCAGCACTTCCTTCCGTATCCTATACAGTTTGTGTGTGTCTCAAGAAATTAAATTAAATTTATTTTAATTTAAGAGAGCACTGAGAGTATTCATTAAGTATTTTTAAGAAGTTTTTTGAAAAACAAATTTATAATTTATCGTTACAAAAAGAAAGCAATCAATGCTTATTGGGGTTGAAGGAGAATGGTAGAGAGATAGAAGGAGAGAGAGAAAGAGTGAGAGAGAGAGGAAGAGAGAGATAGATTAAGAATTTTAGAAAAAAATTGCCATTGATTGAATTATTGATGATGGGAAATGTAACATATCACCCGTATGGTGATGGATTGAGAGGTCTTTCAAATGGTACCAGCCAACTTTTTCCAAAATCTTTTTCGTTCACTTTTTGTTTAAGTTCTAATAGAAATTGTAACTATATTTTCGGTTCAGATTTAATTGGTCAAACCTTGCTTTCTTCATCTCTGTCTGCCTCTCTCTCTCTTTCTTCTCCCATTTATTGCTTTTTTCGTTTTATCACTTTTGTCATCCGCAACGTTTTAACTTGATTATCCTTTTAAACAATTTGTTGCAAGACAGGAAACGAAGAAGGGGATGATGGTAGCCTTCGCCTACACATTCTCAACTTTTGACAATCAATTTTCATCGCATTTTTTGTTGCTGAATTTCGAGTAATTTCGGTTTTTGCTTCATATTTTAAAAATAATAAGAAATTATTGAGAGCCGTTATTGATGTTGTTGCGGCGTTCTTTCCTCATCTCGAAGAATTTGGTTTGAATTTGGTTTTTGGCAGTCAGGAAAAGGTAACAGATGCGAATAAATTCAAAAATAAAACATTATTTTATGTAATAAAAATAAATTAAATTAAAAAATGAAAACTAAAACCATTCAGTTCTAAAATTCTAAAGGACGAAAGTATTTTTTTACATTTAATAAATTCCAGAGCTCATAAAAAATCTCGCATTATAAATAAAAGTCCAGAAACTTTTAAAATTTAAAAGTTGAAAAAATAAGATAATGTTTAAATAAAATTTATTTCACATTTAATCTAAAGAATCAATGAATTTAATCAAAAGATTATTTAAGAATTATTTTAAAAAAATTAAAAATATCTGAAAGAAACTTTTCATGAAATAGTTTTGTATGTATTTTAAAAAAATGGTATAATATTTATTAAAACTAATTCACTGGAATTTTAATTAATTGAATTCTAAGAAAACAATAAAAATTATTAGTGAAAACTGCAAGAATTCGTTCATAAAGAATTTAAATCATTACAAAACTTTAACATAAACGAAAATTTAATATTTTTATATGCGTTCATATTTTATTTTATAGTTTATAAATTCTGTGCAGAAAATTGAAATAAAAGTATTATTGAAAATTATTAAATATATTCATGCAAAACGAAGAGATACCATCTGCAGTTTTTTCCACCTATAAATCATTCAACATATTGAGCACTGAAGGATATGAAAGAAAGGTACCATCCACAACAACTAATTTAATTATCAATACAAAAATGCAATAACAAGACAAAAAAAAAGAGAATTGCACACGGAAAATGCAGAAAACAATATAAAACGGAAACATGAATTGAATTAATTAATTTTTGCAACGGCAATTGTTTCCGTTTCCTGTCATGAGTGTTTAATCTGATGAATTTGGGTGGACGAGAAAAGAAGGAGAATTAAAAGCGTACTTTAAAATTACAACAACGAATAAATACAATAAAATCAGGAGTAGGGACACTAAAGAAAATAACAAGAGGAAAACGGAACCCGTAAACATTTTGTTTTTTATTAGATATCATTGACGGAGGTGTTATCATCACATTATCGACTTCTTCCAACTTTTGCTCTATAAAATTGCTCAATCGACGGTAAATCCACAAAAAAATTAATTCCTTTCAATTACTCCATGAAAAATTAAAACACATTGATGGAATTTCATACTTCTTTCATAATTCATGAATGAAAAATTAACAACAAGTATCGCAATAAAACAGCTCTATTGCATAAACAGAAGGAATCAGTCAAAATATAAAATTAAAGAAATCATAAATAATATTGTTCGCACTTGGTTGCTGGAATAACACAGAAAAAAATAAGACGAAAAAAAGATATCTACAAATATTATTTCAGAGAAACATATGCATGCCGCTGAAAATTCAAATTAAATTTAAATAAAATTTCATAAAAAAATCGGAATTGGAAATCCAAAACCAAAAGTTTGGACAAAATAAAAATATCGGTTTTATTATAAAATTACTTTAATTAAAATTGCTTTTCAATACTTTTTTTATTAATTAATTTTTTTATTAATTTATTAATTTATTTTTGATTTTCATTTTTTATTAATTTATTATTAGTTTTATTTTTTATTAAAAAATAATGATTACTTTAAAAAGTGTCTCGAATTTTTAATAAAAAAGGGCAAGTCTGGAAACTATTTTTAGTTAGCTAACTAGCCAGAAAATTTCTTATTTGAGTAGTCTTGACAAGAATAATGCTAAATGAATTGAAAGTTTACTGCTTGAAGTTTTCAGTGTCGCTCAGAATTATTAATTAATGAATATTGCTCAGAATTATTAATGAATATTAAAAGAAGCAAACATCTTAACAATTTGGACTGTGATCAATTATATACGCATATGCTCTTAATCAAACTGAACACAATTTCGAGTTAATCTCCTAATTTCTCCTAATTTCTCCTAATTTTCTAGTTGTCGATTTGTTTGATTTGCATGAAATCAACAAACCAACTGATAACCAAACGAATCAAAAGTGTAAAGAAAATATTAAAATTCAAAGAGAAATATTCAAATCAAAATGAAGTAAGATCATTTAGAGAGTAGTATTATATTGGATATATTGCATTGAATTGTTTATCTGGATATTGAATAAACTATGATTCTTTTTATTCCGATAATTGTAAATTCATCGCATGTTGAAGATTTTAAACCTACTGAAGTTGTGACTATTTTGGTTTGCAGTGACGAGTTAGAGAATCCTTCCCGAATGAATACAAGACGTTTGTTTTCAAACAATGGAGTTTAATTTTCGGTGGCAAGAATTTTAGAAGCGCGTCTAAAGATTGGGATCAGAAATGAAATCTTCAAAAAAAAAAGTTTGAGGGACAAATGAAAGTCGAACCTCCCTTCCCTCCCTTACGAAAGTCGTCTACGTTGATCTAATTCTGAAATGATCTGTGATTTATTATCCAATCAGGACCAAAAAGAAACCTTTGCGGATTTCTATCAATTTGTGATAGCTTGAAACAGAGACGATCTACTTCCCTCCTTCAAAACCAAGTTCACAAAACAATAAATTGAGAAAGAGGAAGAAAAATGGAGTAAACAAGTGGAAATGGACTAAGTCGAGTAAACGTAAAATGATTAAAAGAAAGAGAAAGTTTTATGAAGTTAACGTGCAAGAGACTTGACCCTGTCCTCATTCCAATATAGTCGTAATCATGGCAGTTTTAGAATTGTTTTTATTGCATGAAGTTGGCGGCCGGTTATCTATAATTAAGTCTGGTACATGACATTATCTTGACAAACTGTTATGTACTTTAGTTCGCGCGTGTATGTACGTGTGTTTGGGAATATGCTGGTAGAGAGATAATACGAGAATTAGTGGTGTATTTCCCACACACACATATACACATGCACACACGCACACACACGCACAAACACACGCACATGCACACACATGACCATTAGTCACCTCAAAACGTGGCCAAACTTAAAGAATGAAAAGAAGTCAATTAGTCAGATAAAAAGGAAGATATATCTTTGTTATTGCCGTTATTAACGTTATGTATCTCTACTGGGATGACAAAACTTAGATTTACATTTTCGCAATACTTGAATCTACTCGTACTTTAACTAGTTCCGTTCTGGAACAATAAGGAAAGCATTGAATGAGATTGCTACAAACATAGAAGATATCTTTGGATACAAATTCGGGCTTCCCCCGAATTTCTTTATAATTTACTTCAAACACTCTGACACTGTTTAGAATGATAATATTGGTATGAAATTGTGGAAATGCGCATTGACAATTTTTCTAACAGTTAAGTGTCTTTATGTGAAATAAAGCCAACGTAGCAAGTAGTTTTAGTGAGTTTCGTATTGTCATATTGAGTTCTAGTTTCATTCCAAATGGTGGATGGTTCTTAAAATCTACTTGAATATTTAATATCTCGCACTCAAGCATCGTTATTCAGCATTAATCTTGAAGTTTGGAGCTTAGAAATTAATTTGGCCCCGGTGCTGGAATAACGAAGCTAGTGTGAAGCAACGTGAATAATGCCTTATTAATTTTTGTAATGACAAAACTGAAGTCAACGAAAGGCAGCAATTGAAAAAAGAAACAATAAACTAAAAGTAAACCACTTCTAATGTGGTGAATATTAAATGTCGAGACTGTATTTAAAACTCTTCTTAAAATAATTTCGAAATTTTATTTATCGAAGTGAACTAAAAACGAATAAAACTCTTTTACAAAAATTAATAAATTTTCATATGAATTCTTCTGTAATCAGGACACTATTAGTCAATACTCGTTTCCTTCCGTACGCCTGTTTTCATATAACATCTTCTTTATAACGATATTATTTGATTAATTTTAACATACTGTTCAGATTCGTATTTCTTGATTTATGATCTCGTAATTGAATACGAATAATTTGACAGCATTTTCTTACGACCTTGAATTCTGGATTTTATTCACATTTCTTTATTTTAATAAAACCCAAACTGTAATTACGATTAGATAATCCAATGGCGACAATATTCTATGGTTAAATGCTTTGCAATTCTCATCACGTTTTTTCTGCGATAAACATTAAGATTTAAATAAAATTGTTTGTTTGTAGCGTTGTGGGAGGGAGTGTATGGGGTGAGAGCGAGTGCAGTTTCGAGTGTTGGGCATCCCCTCGAGGTAGGAAGAGTCATAAGGAAGTAAATGGTTTTTCAAAATTAGCTTTAAAACGGAAAAAGAATGAAAATAAAATGACATTTTTTCTTACAATTATAAAATATATTTCTAAAAATTTATTATTTAATTAAAGTAATTTTAACAATTGAGAAAGTTAACTTCAGCCTCGCCGAATTTTATTCACCATTTGCATAACAATTTCCCCTAAAATTTGTTCCGTTTTAAAAATAGTTAATGAAGATTCTACAACTATACCTCATATAATGAGAATATTTTTCGCCTCCTTTTTATGTCACTAGCTGCCTTTTCCCCTCTTCATTTTATCTTGCCTTCCCGCTAGGCGAAGAATTGTTCATCGGTAGATCCGTTGGTACTGTGGGGACGATGCCGGATGGAATTTCTATGACAGTGAGACAGAAAAAAGATATTACACGTCATTACAATAATATTCTGTAAAATATATTGCTGAGTCGAAACACAAGAGGTAGATAAACTAAGCACCTGGACAAACCCATTCACGCCATTTTCTCTTCAGGCAATCCGAAAAACTTTCGCTTGGGGTTTGTCCATCTGGAAGGAAATAGACAAAGAAAGGCATATAAGTGTTCAACTCTACAGTTTACATTCTACAGTTTACAGTCAGTTTATAACTCGGTAGTAGCAAAATGTCTTCCTAGATTTCTTTTCGAAACGAGCGCATTGTCAGAACAAAACACAATCTACAATAACTTTCAAAGGATTTTTTATAATATTTAAAATGAGAACAAAATCACAACGCGCTGATAATGAATGCTGCAAAATCAAAAGATGACTGTAAATCTGGATCACCTGTTACCACACTTACCGTCCGGACAAACCAAATTTTTGAAACATTCGATTATGCTGGCGTTTGTTATCGTTATACCAGAAGACATTAGGATTAAGAAAATACAGAAGAACAGACTAAGGTTCATTGTGATATTTAATCAACATGAAAACTTGCACTGAAATGAATAAAAGAGATCATTTAACTGCCGTTTTATATAAATATTATATCACTTCACGTCCATAATCTATTGCTTTTTCGGCTGCGGCTTACCCAGCTTATCATCAGCACGTTTTACAGATATTAGAGAATTCGAAATTCTAGTGACTAACGTCAGCAAAAATAGTATGCGTGCCTGATCGAACATTTTTCATACGAAGAGAAGGAAAAGAGATAAATAAATACATACTATAACTTATGAAGAAATTACGTTTATTTTTTTTTTGTATTAATAAATTTTGTTATAATATAAACTAATGTGCGGTTTTGAAAAACATGCATTAATCGAAAGCCATCCATCCATAGTTGGTTACGCGAAAAACCAACTACTTAAATATTCTGACTAAATGCAAAAATAGATATGACCATCTATTTCATATAATTTAGATTTCCCATGGGATGTGTACCTGTCTGAAGTAATGCTCCTGTACTTGTGATCTCTCTTACCGGTGGGTAAACAACTCCCTTTCTGGCAATAATGCAATTTTTAAAGTTACGAATTCAGTGAAGTGAATTTTGTTAAAAAATGTTATAGAAATGTCATCTATATGTTGGTAAGATTATGTCCTACGTGCTGTCGGAATATATTGGAAGGTTAGCTAACTTCTTCTATGAATTCTACTAACACTCTAAGGGGCTCTGTCTCCTCCTTACAGCCAACCGCCCTGTCGTATCCTCTGACCATCTTTTCTATCTTTCAATTTCGTGTAAGAATCACAAACAATAGTAAGCAGCTATTAGAAGGAAAACAAGAAAAGTCCGAAAAACTAAAACAAAATACAAAATACTATGACAAATTCTCGGTGGGGGGGAGGGTGCGGAGCGTTTGTGTACATTTGTGTACAGTTCAGTCTTAAAACCGGATAGAATTGAGTCTGATAGATTCTAGAAATTTTCTATTCAAACGTATTAATAAATTCGCATAATAATATTGGTTTCCTTTTAAACAGATTCAAGAAGAATATTCATGAAGAGGAACAAATTAGAACCCATAGAACTAGTTTCTGTCTTTCTAGACTAAAATTATAGGCATGTGCCGTTATTTATCCAAGCATTTTCAGACTTAAAATGCTTGGTTCTTAAACTTAGATGTTTTGGAATGTTGAAAAAATTTTCCACGACGGACCGTTCAAGCCCTTCAATCATACGTCGTCATTGAGAAGCGATTTATGGCTTAATAATCTGCGTAATAATAAATATTACTAAAATTTGTTAATTAATTATTTATTAATTTATTTATTATGATAATTCTCACATAAAGGAAAATGAAGTAGCCAATTTCAAATAGTCTTATAGACAAATATTTTTTTATTTTCAAATGTGGTTGCCAAAAATGTTACTGACATATTTAATAATTAAAAAAAATTATTTAGAAAATTAATTAGAAAAAAAATAATTAGAAAAAATTAATATAGAAAAACAATTACTTAAAACTTAACAAATAATCCGTTCAAAATCTTTTTTATGTGAACAACTCACATTTCATCTTTCATAAATACAAATACAAAGTAAAAATTGTTTTGCGGATCTCCGGGTGTCATTTGTCGCTTTGCATTCGTCATCTCCTTTCGTTTTAGGCATCCATGGAAATTGAGTGTATTGAGATTAATAAAAGATTCAATAACAAAAACATTTTGTAGTAATTATTGCTAAATAAAAAAAAGAAAACAATTACCGACATTTTTCCTGATTGGTTTCGTTGAGGTTTTGGTTGTGGGTTTTTTGTTTGCTGGCGGTTTTTTTTTTGTCTTGATCCATCCTCTTACTTTGCTTGAATCAATTCTCCCCATCCTGATTTTAGACAGTCAAGAAAACCTTCCGTAGGAGACGACCCGTCTGTAAGAAAACAGTCTGACCATTGTTACAATAATTTATATTTTTAATAAGCCTATTTTTCACAAGATCGCAATTTGCCTTAATATCGCTTCGAAATTTTTTGTCCGAATAAAGAAATATTTGAAAATTCGAGGATTTAACAATAAATAAGTGTTGGCTTAAGAGCGTTGTGAAGGAAAAAATTAAATCTGAATTAAAATCAGAATTGAAGAAATTACACAGGAAAGATGAAAAATTAGAAATCTTTTTTATTTATTTATTATTATAATTTTTTTTTTTGAACACTTGAGGCCGTACTAACCGGTTGATGGATCCAACATTTTAAAGCAACGAAGAAAATTGCAATTTCTCGCAAATATACCTAAACCAAACAGAAGTGGAAGAATAAACAAGAGCAGAATAAGCTTCATTGAAAATAATGAATAGATTATGAGTCGTAATGAGTAAACGTGAGCTCTTCCACTCTCCATTTAAATAAAAGTTTTTATAAATATTTTATCTCTTTTGTTTCATGACGCATCGCTTTTGTTAATAGCTTTCGGCTTAGCCAACCATCAGCACGTTTTACAGACATCAAAGAATTCGAAACTCTGACGACTGACATCAAAAAACATAGTGCGCGTGTCTGATCGAACATTTCGTGAAATATTCTTAAATAATTCTTAATAAAAAGAAGAAAAATATGACAAAAAATACTTTATAATTTATATAATAATTGTATCAGAATAAAAAAACATTTATATTCAATATACCTAAGGGGAATAGGGTGATGCATTCAATAATTTTTTCCAATTGTAATGCACGAAAATGCAAGAAAAACGAAATGGCAGATATATTAAAGCACTCGCAAATATATTACGCTTGTGAAAACATGATTTGATCGTAGATCTGACCGAAAGTTTCACGTCATTTTGTTTGCTTTTGTGACAATCACTATTGTAGAAAAATGACCAATGTAGAAAAATGACTAGTTATGAAATTTATGAATGTTGTGAAATTTGTTACGAGCGTACTTTTTGTCGTAAGGAGAATATGAGTGACCCTCTTGACTTGTGACACAACCAGATTCTATAGCCAATAAGCATATACAATCGTAGGGCATATAAGCACGTTGAAGGCAATGGTCATCCTTGTTTTCTTCAATCAACGAGGTAACTTATTTTCAGTCCAGAAACTGATCATGAGCTGAAAAGATCAAACTTATTCTAAATGACCCACGTTTTCGACATCAACACATTTATGCTTATCTCTTTTATTTGCGAAAGACACAATTCATTGGATTGAATCAATTTTCAATACAATAATGTATTTAATAAAAATATCAATACATTAACAGTCATCAAATCTTATATCATAAAATATTTAATTGAACTATTGTTTCCTACTGATGATTTTTTTCTAAAAATCAGAAAGGCCATGCAAGTTTTTCATAAAGCAATTACAAGATACTTTTAATAGCTCGTACAATACCGTGTGTACCGCAAAAGAGGAAATGACATTAAACATTGCACGTCGTGTAGCACCGAAAATATCACTTACATTTTAAAATAAAAACAAAATCAACGTAAAATTTGTGCTTTCAAATCTAACTAATTAAACTTTTTCCTTTGTCAATTATTTTTTTTTTTTTGTTGACAATTCTATTTTTCAAGAATTTCTTCTTGTGTCGTACACACTAGAGCCATGCCCTCTTATGCTTCGTTATTTCGGCTCAGTTTTATTGAAATTATAATTGTGCTTTTTTTAAAATTGTGTTCTATTTTTTTAAGTGACACGTGCCTCGAAATATTTGTTGTGCTTCTGTAGAAAATGTTGGAAATATCCTTTTAGAGCTCGTTGTTTAAGCCTTCCAGTCGGAAATATTTAAAACAATGTACTTTATGAAAAAAAATGTAAAGAAACTGAATATTTGATTTGAGGAAAGAAAAATGGAAATGATTGTGAACGAATTTTTTAACAATTGATGGTGCATTAAGTCTACTCCGAAAATAACAAACAACAACATAATAAGTACTCGTAAATCTGTTCCGTGGTCACTGGATATGATCGATATGCTACCGATTTCCATACTTTTTGCTGCTCAGCGTGCTACCAGATTGACAAAGTGGGAACGACTTTATTTGCAGAATTGTCAAAATGTGACGAAAGGGAAAATAAAATGCATTTAAATGAAACATCGCATAACACACATATAACACACATGTATACACATATGCACAGGTCCCCACCACCCCGAACACGGAAGAGATATACATACACACAAGCTGATGCAGTTTGTGGAATGAATGGATTGTGACTCTTTTAATGATATCCTCTTCACAAAAAAAAAAAAACGGTTAAAAAATGAAAAAATATTAAACAGCTAACCAATAAAACCAATATATTCTTCATTCATCTCGCAATACCCATATCGGGCAGGCGGAGTAGAGCATTTGGCAGCGGGTCGAAATCAACAGGAATTTCAATGAAATTTTCGTAATTTTAAAATATTATATAAAGACCTCAAAGGCTGTTTTTTATTTGAAATTGTCTGCACTTAATTTTAATGCCTCTTTGAAAAATTTCGAGAATAGAAACATTAATTTAGTTGTTTTCGTACTTAGTCGCACTTTAGATGATTGCTTTAAATTTAATAATAATTGAATCCTCCAAAATAGCGAAAATCAATTAATGCTGTCAAACTTACGCTTACTCAGCACATTAATTAAAAACAATAACAAATGCATCGGTAGGGGAAACGTTTGTAACATTTTTTTCGCGGTTTGTGAGGTGAGGTTTGCAAAACTCCCGAAATGTCTTTGGCATTCAGAAATGTTTTAAAGAAATATAAGATTGTTAAACATCAACAAGCTTAATTATGATTTTTATTTCAGGGGGAACATGCCCCAGTAACAAATGAATGTTATTTAATTAATGACAAATTTTTGTTTTACAATTACATAAGCATTAAGTGGTGTACACATATATCAGGTTGGCGACAACTGGCTCAATACTGATACCAGCACGGTCGTGCCACAATCAATCGAGAAGTCTGTGAAGTTATCTGTAACACACTTTTCCTACCAAAAATAATTGTGATTACAACAAACATCATTGAAAAGCAACGAAATGAAGGAAGAATCTCAATTATCTGTAAATATTTCAATTTGTTTTTGATTTTTTAAATTTATTTACCTTTAAGCATGTTCGACTTTTAAAGAGTATTCGCTAAACCAGAAATTTTCTGCCTTATTTCTCTCATCTTTTCTTTCTCTCGCACTCTCTTCTCCTTCTTTTTATGCCTTAGGTATTCGGTTTATGTTGGAAAAAATTACAATTTTGCCAAATCTGATTCTATTAGAGCTAATTAATGATAGCTCTTAGTCCTGCAATATATTTCCGACTGTCAAATTGCCAGAAGTCTGTAAGCTCAGTCTGCAAACCTGTAAGACTTTAACTTAATATACATTTCAAATTAACAGCCTTATAAAAAAAGTACAATCTGCAAAGCAATTGTAGAGAATTTTTAACCCTTTTTAGAATTGAATAGATTTTTATAAACAATATCTTTAGTATATCTTCAATAATAAGTAATTGAAAAGATAGATAAAAATATTTTAATAATAAAATAAATATAAAAATAAATAATAGTAAATAATCAGTTGCAAAATCTTCATGTCTTCATTATGAAATCTTTTCCATTATTCAAAAGAAGGAAACAGCCAAAAGTGTCCTTAATGCGTCCTTTTTCTGTAGAAGTATGTGTTAAATGAAGGATATAAACTCAAAAAGAATGCTTTTGAATGCTGAAAAGTAATAAGGGTTAATCGAATCTTATATACCCTACAGCCGCATATGTTGTGCTTACAGTATTTTTGGAACATTGAAAAACTGTTGAAAAATCTTCCAAATTGAGATTGTTGATGTTACTGCAAAAGTAATCGCGCTTGTGATCAAAAAAGTGTTCCCATTTTTTATATAAAAGGCGAACGAATAATCTAATAATGAGCAAAGCTTTATATTAGTTCTAAAAAATGGGCGTGGTACTGGCCCACTTGACACTCTAAATAGCCAATTAAAATTGACCCCTAACATTAGTAGCTCTCCTGATCGTTGTTCTGATAACTCTAGTGATTAGAGTATACTCGTAGTCTTGTGATCATAACCTCCGCAGAGAGAGAGAGAAAAAGAAGGAGAGAGAATTTCGCACTCCGTTTGGTAGACAATCTGACAGGAGGAAAATAGAGAAAGAGACTAGCAAATGTACTCTTTTATGTTTAGAATACGTTTTTCATTACGTTGCCAACAGAGTGAGTATACCCTACACATTTGGTGGTACCCTACACCTTAAAAACAAGATAAACCTATAAAAAGAGTAGGAGAAGAATAAGAGGGTAAAGATTCCGATAGAAGTAAGTTCGAGAAAGGAGCTTTAACAACAAAAACGATTTGTTAAAAGCAACTTAACTTACATCTTCTGTATCACAGGAAGCGACATAATGAACAATGGGGCAACTTGGCCTTTGTGTACACACACATGTGACTCGCAACCATTTCCGGCCATCGCCAGTGACCCCTCAGGGCACATAAAATCGTTATCTGTTCGTTGGCGTACGCTCGTATGTCGTTTGCAAAACTTTTCCAAGTTTTTCCAAGTTTTCCCCAAGCATTTCCGGTTAGTGTGGTCAACCCAAAAAATTAACATTATCTTTGTATTTGTCTATATCAGTGATGCAACGAAGCAAGCATTCTTGAGATTTCTTTGATATCGCCGTTGGATTTTATTTGAACTAAATAATTCTTGAGACGTTTACGAATATGTTTTCAATTGAAAACACAAAATTACTCGATTTTCGTTAAAATACATATAGAGACAGTTTGGGAGAAGGCAAGACAAGACAAAGATCTGAGATATTGCTCCGATTAAGTAATACCGAGCGGTTCTGAGGAAGTAGTGTATACGCATAATTCATTCTTACCTTCTCGATCTTTCGTAAAGACGGGTGTTATCTCCAAACATTATTATATATTAAATCCCTGTAGGATTCTATATAGTCTGACCTGGGCATATCATTATTCCCTCTACGGGATACTCTCACAAAACCACATCTCTTCTCATTTCCAAAGGTGCGAATTGCTAAGAGATTTTGGTGTGTAATGAAATTGCCTCCTTGTTTCGTTTCATTTGATTTGAAAAACAGGCAATAATATCGAGTTGATAACGGACAACGATGCTGAATTCATTTGTGGTTTACAAGAAATTTAGCCAGTAGTAGTAACTTTTTACAAATTTTGCAGTTATTGAAATTTTTGTGTGATTTGTGCTTTTTTGTCTGGGTGTGTGTGAGGCTCTTTTTCTCTTCATTTCCTCCTTCTGCATCAACTAACACTTATTATCGTTTTTCTTGTCATACGAGTATTTCTTGTGTCGATGCCAGAGCTCTTTATGGTACAAATGTGTAAGACATTTATGGTTGGTTTGTGGTGACTTTGAAAAAAGCATTTTGAGCTTCCAAAATATTTGCCGAGAGTATTGGGGTTTTTAAATGTTCAGATTGAACAAACAAAAACATCGAAAAATGTAAAACTTTGCCAAACTAATAGATCATTGGGGTAATTTTATATCAAACCACAAGGAGGGTGTTGAATCTCCGGATAGTGGTAAAGCAGAAAGGATGGGCAGTAATAGTGAGGTGAGAATAATGGGAGTGATTGCGTATTCGGTTGGAGTGTATCTTCTACAAACACAAAACAATGATCGATCTTTTTATAAACCGTCGTAAAATTTTAATTGGAAATTCTTTGGAGGATAAAGATAAAGATTCTTACTAACTACCAAAAGGATAAAGATTCAAAGCCAAAGAGATGTTTTGAAATTGAATACATTGCCAAATAAAAGCTCTTTGATTAAATATTTTTGTTAAGTGTGTGAAATTTGATTAGAAATTGTCGCAATACACGCTTAATCTAGGAGTATATTAATTACAGAAGTCTAAACAGAGAACTTATTTATTTCAATGGATTATTTTTAATTAAGGATGACGTAACTAAAACATACCAAACACTGTAGGAGAACAAAGATAAAGAACAAATTTCAATTGAGGTCAAAACATTTCAAAGAATCGGATATTAAGGGATTCCTAAAGATAATCGAAAGGAGATAGTCGCACTTTTATTCTACATTTCCAATCTTTTTTTTCAATCTTTAAAATTATCCCTATTTTTTTAGAAGAAATATTTTTTATTTTCAGTGAAATCTCTGAGTTGATAATATACATAATTTGATATAATATTTTTAAATATTAAGACAGTAATTAAGACTGAAGGCGTCGTTCCGCTTCTGAATTTTCACCGTGATTGTTTCTCTTCACCGTGACAATGACAGTGATAATAACAGTAAATGTGAGTTATGAAAGCCATGACAACAAGTTATTGTTACTGACACTGTAAGTATTTATATATGTATATTGTAAGCTTTTTTAAAAATTTTTGAATGATACCGAGCTGATTTTTCTTCGCATCATTGGCTTTACTTCCTAACAGTTTCTTCTACTATAAAAAATTTTCATTCTTATTATCAGTTCACTATAATTATCACCATATGCTCATTATCACAATCTATATGCATAATTTTAACATAATCGTCTTTTAATGTTATCGTTTAATATAATCGTCAATTGAGTGAATTTGGCTTGAAATTTTTTAAAAAGTCATTCAATCTGCCAATTTGGACTTTATTTCAGATGGGTCGAAAAAATTTAACAGTGCCTAATGCTCCAACAACGCGTTTAGACTAACAATTAATCTAACATTTTTACTTTATTAACCTTTAAAAAAATTAATTTAGTTCTTTGTTTAATAAATTACAATTCTGAGGAATTTTAATCGAATTTAACTCAAATAGAAATCGCAATAAAACTAACAAAATCTAAATGGAGCCCATTTGGGAATCATCATTTATTTTTATCATTATCTAATTACAAATCAAACAAACCAGGCGTCAGAACTCAACTCAGTTAGATGTGCTCAATTCAGTGATTAATTTCAAGTTCAGAAAATCTATTTCTGCTTTGTTTTCTACTTTTTTTTAATAAATTTTCAAGGACAATGAAATTGCAAATATATTGCATGTTCATTCATAATAAAAAGGCGAACATTTATCGATCATCAAACTAACAAAGACACAAATAATAACAAGTTAGAAAAAAAATTTAATGAATAGTTTCGACAGATTGAAAGCATTTTTAATAGCAATCCCAGTTAATGAGTTCCATATGGGCTGATGAATCTCTATAGCATCGCACCCCGCTCCAAAGCACTGTGCCACAATTGCCTTACCCTCCACCCCTCCACCACGTTGTATAAAACAATACCATACAGCCCCAATCGTAACGCATGAACCCACTCAATTGTTGTTTCTGCTGCTGTTTTTTGTTGTTGTTTCTTCTTGACTGTGACACTGACTGAAGTGAATTGAAGTGTTGCCAGCTTGTTCGGTTGTTAGTGTTCCTTTTTAGTTAGGACGGGTTGGGGCGTCGGAGAGAGAACGCATGTTTTGCTGATAGCGGTAGGAAACGTGATTTCAGTAGCGTCAGACAAAGTGTTACGTATTAAGTTCATTTAATGCAATCTGAAGAAAAGATCGTAAAAATATTAAAACTAAAAAAAATTGACGAAATATGAGTAAAACCGTTTAGCTCTAAGCTTTCGATTGTGTTAAGAAATCGCTGCTTCGCTGCCGCTTCATAATCGCTGCAACTGTTTCTGCTGCTGACTCTTCTTTGATGAACAATACACTCTGCTCCCTCCCACCCAGTTTTCTTTGTCATGCATTCGCGTGTGCAATTCATCGCGATCATGTGTACGCACGCACGTATACCTGTGTGTATTTGGGCGTGTATGTCATCGCAACAAATGGGTGATGTTCTCTTACGGCTGTCTCTTATGACGTCACTTTTAAATGAAATCGTTGAAGCGTCAACATTATTTCTTTTTTTGTGAATATACGATATTATGATACGATTTTATTGTTCTGTTTATTCATCACAGTTAGCCACTTCTTAAAGAAATTTTTGTTAGCAATATAAAAAAACGCTTGACTGGAGACTAATTTCGTGACATATAATTATTTTTTTAAAATTAACGACTTAAATTACCTTAAGTCTTTTCTCAGAAATCTAATTTTAGTGTTTCAAGTTATTTTAGGTATTTAATTTTTTTGTACTTATATTCACAATTTTTTAAACATTTTGCATTAATATTATTATTGTATATTCTTTCCAAATTTTTCAATTATTCTTGTTTCATTTTATATTAATAAATCATCTGTGATGTGTGGAAGAACTTGTAAAATTTGTGTGTCATAATTCTTTCTTTTCATTTAATTTTTTGTTTTCACTTTATATTTTTAAAAAAATTTGAATTTAACTGATTTATTGGTTTATTGTGTGCGGTCACTTTTCTTTGCAAAACACGTACTTTTTGTATCGTCTGAGCCTTATTTTATTTATTTTGCATTAATTCATTTTTCGTAAATTGTTAATAATTTTTTACTTGAATACTTCTCGCTTTATATTTTTGACCAATTGTTTTTTCGGTTTTTATTTAACAAAATTATTTTAATCCTTTTGATTTATTTATTTCTTCTGTCATTTTCTTTAATTTTGCGCTGCAAAAGCAAATTTTGTTATAATTATTTGTGTACTGCATGTTTTTATTTTTATTTAGTGTCTTTTTGATTTATTTAATTTCTTTATCAATTCATTTGTTTTGTTATTTTCTGTTTTTAATTTGAAAAATTTACAAAAGTGTTGCACTTTTCCCACAGTTTTATTTATTTAGTCACTTTATACGTTATTTTATTTGATTGTTTTAATTTTTTAGAAATATTTTAAGCCTTTTTTGACAAATTGGTTTATTTTATTCATTCACCTCTTTCTTCGATTTTTATTATTTATTTCGCTTACATTTCAAAATTATGAAATATTTATGAAACGATTTTAAAATAAATTTAGAAAAAATATTATATTTACAATAATTCTCGGAGATACAATAATTGCACCAAAACTGAATTTGCTAAAAACAATTTGCTAAAAATTGTTCGGCTTCTATTTGAGTTTTTAGAGGGTTTGAGCCATCATTTTAAAGGCATATCGAATATATTTCCTACATGTAATTCTTTGGGGGAGAATCTTATTCCTTAGAATCATCTTCAGACTCAATTTAGCCCTGTCCGTCTCCTCGCCTGCCTTAGGATCACGATTATTTTTATTAAAAATTTAATAATTTATTAAATATTTATTAAAGAACAAATATTGTTTAATAATTTTTTGAAATAATTTTATACAAGCTTATTATTTATATCGAACATTCTTCGAACATGCGAATAATTTCGAAGTAATTTTCATGAGCGCGGCGAAGCTTTTCAACAGATAGCTAACGTCTCCGTTTTCAACAACATGATCTCTTACGCTGGCATCCTCGCCGTCGTCTGCGTTAGCGTTTTCATTGGCGTCAGCGTTAGATCGTCGGTTGATCTAATGTGAAATTTAGAATTTTCAAAGCAGTCGGTATTCGTTTGTTATTGAATTTACTTGCTCCGGTCCTCGTTGGTGTGATAGTGATATTGCCTAAGAACAGGCGAAGAGTATCCTGCTTCTTGTTCTTATAACACTTTTTTTGTTGTGTGTTGGGTCGATTGTATTGCGCCTACTTTTCAAAATTTCAAATTATATCTAATGTGGGAAATTATTAAATTCGAATATTTATTTATATTGTTGCAATTTTGTGATATTTCGTTGCATCAAAGCCTAGAAGAAGCACATCGAGAACGAGACCATTTAGTGCATCATTACATCAAAACCTTGAAGAAGGAAGAAGGTGCCATACGTTTAGTGGGTGGCGCTACAGAATTCGAAGGTGAAAAATTGACAAGTTTCAATAGATATCGATAATGATTGTATTAAATGGCAACAATTACTTGAGATTCCCGTTGTATTTTTGGTTTTTATGTGTGTTAGTGTGTTAGTCTATCAGAACAAAAACATTATAAGCCGCAATTTTTATTCGGTTATCTTGATTTGAAATCATAGGTTAAAATGTTTAAAAAAATGATAAAACGGTTTAAAAATATATATAATTGGTGCAATCGATAGTTGACTACGTGATATCCTTCACTCTCAAACAGCTTCACCTTAAATAATTTCGATATAATTTATTTTTTCTTTAAAATCTTAATATGGTCATTTGGCTCAGCCGTTCATTGAACGATCTTATGGTCTGCGCTTGCATTGCATACAGTAAACCCTCAGAAAAACAAACTGTTATACCAAAGAGTGCTTTTGTATTTATTGAAAAACGTACTCGAATGCATAACCGATTGATTGTGGAAAACTATTGAATGATTTCTATCTATTTTTTCTTCCTAGAAAATCAAAGAAATTTACAATCGTTTTTTGAAAATATATTCCAGTGCTTTTGATTAATTTTGGTTTAATCAACATTGGTTTTATTTATTGCGGTCTTATTTGAAATTGTGGTTTCCCTATAGGTCTGAGCCTATACGTACATGAATTATCGGCGTGAATTTATAATTTTTGTCGAACTTGTAATAATTTTATGAATTATTATAACTTTTATTCTCAGAGATAAAATTTAGAGTGAACGATATAAGCAGTTTTCCACGAATCCTTCTATGTCTTCAAAATTATCGACAAATATTGTGTTTTCTAACGTCTGCTTCAGACGTTAAGTCACAGACATATTTCAGACTTCAATATTGTTTATGTTTTTAATTTAAAATCCACTTTTTGAAATTTGTTGAAAATGTTATTGATAAAGTTCGTACTCACCCCACCCCACCTGAGAGTTTTCGGCAATTTTTGTTCGTAGTCTTTTGAAATGTTGCGACATAACAGCTGTAACAGCTCTGCAATAGCTCTGTAATATTCACAGCGATATTGCTTTTAAACTAACGTTAATATAATTTTCAATACTTTAATAATTTTTCTGACTTTTTGAACAAAGAAGGTCATCGACTTTTGACATTAATCTTGACTCTTCAGAATGTTTCCTTTTATATTCAGTCTGTGTTATTTGCTCTCATTGCAGGCAATATCGAGGTACTTCACAATAGCAAATGGGGCGCTATTTGTGATGATGAATGGGATGCTACCGAGGGGCGTATCGTATGCACACAGCTTGGTCACCCCGGTTTTGTAAAGGTCACACACAGCGGTTTCTTTGGACCTGCTCGCCGTCGCTACTGGATGGATAACATGTACTGCGAGGGTAATGAGAAAGAATTGACTGGTTGTAATTTCGATGGGTGGGGTGTAAATGATTGCGAGGCAAGCGAAGCGGCGGGTGTGATATGTCAAAGTCCTGAAGGTTTCGACGATGCAATAAATGCCTTGGATATCACTTCCCAGGATATGCCTAAATTTCCGTTGCATCGTCCCTATAGATTAGACGTCCGTTTGCGCGGCGGTCGGGCACCGAATGAAGGTCGTGTTGAGGTCAGTTTCGAGCATGGCCGCTGGGGTACTATCTGCTCCGATGGTTGGGGACTACTGGAAGCAAATGTGGTGTGTCGCCAATTGGGCCTAGGTTATGCTCGTGATGCTCTGCAAACCGATTACTTTGGCGGTTCGAATGCTTCTATGGCTATACTCAGTGGCACCGAGTGTTACGGCAACGAAAATACTCTATCCGACTGTTTACATCACGCCCCTCATTCGGGAATGCACGATTGTCACGGCTTACGGAATCACGTAGCGGTAGTAGTGTGTGACTATATGGCACCGGATCTGATAGTGGATTTCTATGAAATCGAACGTACGGCTCACCTTGAGGATAGACCGCTGGCGTTGATGCAGTGCGCCATGGAAGAGAATTGCGTAGCAAATGAAGCGTACGAAATACAACGTGATGATCCAAATTGGCGTTACGTAACCCGTCGTCTTCTCAAATTCACCGCGAGTGTACTCAACGCAGGCAACACGGATTTCCGACCGTTTAAAGATAAGAGTTTGTGGGAGTGGCACATGTGTCATATGTGAGTATGTGCAATGTGTAAAATTGTTAGTGACTCTTCTCTATTACACTTCCTAATCAAACAGGGATTATGTGTCCTTGCTAAGCATCGAGTGTGTGCCCACACTATTTTACACCCTGAAAGAAGAGTGTGTGTTGTGTTTGTTATATCATTGCCTTATATTAAAATGCGTATGTTTGTGTATCTTTCTCTCTCCTTCTCTTGATTCTTATAGGCATTATCATAGCATGGAGGTGTTTGCTACATTCGACATTTTTGATACGACGGGTAGGAAAGTGGCTCAAGGACACAAAGCTTCTTTCTGTTTGGAGGATAGTCACTGCTTGCCGGGTATACCGAAGATATATAATTGTGCCAATTTCGGTGATCAAGGTAGATGTTATTTTCAACGAGATATCATTCTCTTATCACACTAATATTGGTTTGTTTTTCTCCGCTTCTTTGCAGGGATTTCCGTTAATTGCTCCGATGTTTACTTGTATAATCTCGACTGTCAATGGGTGGACATTAGTGAAATGTCAACCGGATCGTATATCCTTAAGATAGCTGTGAATCCAGAATTTAAAGTAGCTGAAATGCATTTCGATAATAATGCCGCCATTTGTAATTTATTGTATACCGAAACATATGCTAGAGTTGACGGTTGTCGATTGGCAAGACCGTGATTGAGGAGAAGAAGAAGAAGAAGAAGAAGAAAAACGAGAGAGAAGGATTGTGAGCGATGAAATGTGCCAAAAAGTTTAAGATAAAAGAATTTCATTAAAGCCAAAGCAGTAGCTTATAAACGCGAGGAGGTAGGTGTGTGTGTGTCATAAGACAGCCTGGTGAATTGGGAAATATAATATACGCTAGAGAAGTCATTGTTCTTCCCTCTAGAATTTGACTATTTGAAGAACAAATTAATGAAAAATTCAAATTTTCAATTTGACAACGAAAATACGAACGGCGCTAGCAGGTGGCAGTCTAAATAATCTACGATGTTCTTGTGATAATAATCTCGATACTAAAGCCAATGCCAAGACACTGGCTAGGGATCGTTGTAATTTTGATATACATATTTATATATATTATTAGTCGATACTCACACACACACACACACATTTACGTATTATTTCACACAAAAAGAGAGTTCGTTATGTTTGTTGAAATTTTAGAATAAAATTAAAAAGTTATATATATATATATATATATATATATATATATATATATATATATATATATATATATATATATATATATATATATATATATATATATATATATATATATATATATATATATATATATATATATATATATATATATATATATATATATATATATATATATATATATATATATATATATATATATATATATATATATATATATATATATATATATATATATATATATATATATATCATATATATGCCATACGAATTTATGAAAATTGTTTATTCCAATTTAATAAAATAACATTTTTTAATAAAGTCCTTCCATCGATTCAGTGACCATAATATTCAATGAATTTTTATTTTTTATACTTTTTATAGAAATCACAATAGCAATCATATAGCCTTAATATTCATTAATCCAACCCATCCCTTATAATAGAAACGTCAATGTAATGCAATCTTTTATTAAATTACTAATCGTTCATAAATGGAAAATGAATTTATTTAAAATGCGCTTATCGTTTTTATCACCGCTCACAATTTCACTTGTTGGCATGAAATCAATTTGTTTCGTTTCTAAGTGCAATAAAAAGAATGTGCAGTTGTTCATACACATACACACACAAAACTTATACAATTCCTAGTTTTATTTATTATCATTGTATTCTTCTTTTCGCTTTTGCTCTTCACTAAATCGTGTTCAAATTTCAAATGCAGTTAAACGAAAATTGACAAGATTTTATTACGTTTAAAGTGTTCACAAAACATTGCGTTACGTGAATGTCGTATACGTGCAAATACGTAATGAATTAAATTGTTTGGGGCGCGTGCGATGCGATGCGGAAGTGCATGCATGCTATCACTTAAGTATTTTCTGTTAAGAATTTTCACTAACAGAATGGACTATATAATTTCATCAAATGTGTTTAAGAGACCGAAATAAATAAATAATATATAATTTTCAAATTCAATTTAATTTCTTTTTAATTTAATTTTATTTAATAAAAATTTTTAATTTCTTTATATTAAAATTCGATTTTTATTATAATTTTTTTTTAATTTAATATATTAAAATTTATTTTATTTTTGAATTTTAAACTTTTCTGTTCCCAAACAATACTTCGTTTATATTTCAAAAAAGTTTTATTTTATCTATTTTATCCTTCATTAAATACTTTATTAATTTTAAATTTAGTATTTAAATAAATAAATTATTTCTTTTTAATTTTTCTTTATTTTTTGTTACGTTTATATGAGTGAATTTTTTTATTAATAAATAATTTTTCAATTTTTCTTACTTCCAAGAATTTTGAAGTGTTTCGTTTGGAAGGAATCAAGAAAGTATTTTTCCCAACTCAGATATTTTTAACGAGTTTATTTTATTAATACTTCTTTAGATTTTCACACCCTTTCATTTTCATATCACTCCTCTTCTCTCCCTTCTCACCATACCTTGCTCCAAGTATTTCTCCTCTACAACTTTGCGTTCATATCATTATTAATTTAAGGATCATTATAAAAACATCAACCTATTTTCGATAACAGAGTCTTATATTTTATTGGTCGAGGATGTAATAATTTAAGTTAAATTAAAGGTGGAGGCAGTAATAATTTAATAATTGATAAAAGGTAAACTCTTTGACCCGCATCACTTGAAAGTTAAACAAATTTCACTAAACCAACTTTCTTATTTAACTAACGCTCTTTTAGGTCTTCATTTCAATAATGTGTTCCTTTTTTTAATCACCGAGTAATCACTTCTTTTATTATTTTATTATTTTATTTTAGAATTTTTCTAATATTTGAAATTCCTTTAAAACTTCTTATTAATTCTCCGAGAATGGAAAATTATTAATTTATATATTTTTCCTTTTCTGGTTATTTTTGTTATTCCGATGTAGGTTTTATTCATGAACTGGTTCGTATCGCTTTATTTATCGATACTTGCTCCAACTGTTTTATTATACTAATGAATGTCACGATAAAGCGGATTATTAGCAACCTCCCAAATATGAAATTATATAAATATTTATTTAACAGAGAAAAAATGAAATCCGAATTGATTTCATTGATGAAAATATGAATTCGCTATGGAATTATGTTTTGTTTGGTTTTATATCAAATAAACAATTGTTGTTCTTATATTTGTTGTAATTAAATAACTGACATTGTTGTTTATTAACTTTTTTATTGACTTTTTCTTGAAAATTTGCATTTGATATTTGTTTACAAACATTGCTTTATTTAATAATTAATAAAATTTCGGCTAGACGCCAGTAGCCAACAGCAATAATAATAACAATAACAACCACAATAACAATATTTTGAACTAACGATAACAATGCAAACCGCTAATACGGCTTCTCTAGTTAATCGCTGAATGTGTTTTAGCCACCCAGCGAGAAAAAGAGCATCACAACAACATGTATCCACGTTTCTTCGGACTTATTATTTATTATTCCTTTTAATGACTTATTATTCATTATTCCGATATTATTCCTTTTAATGCCTTTTTTCTGAAGCTAAAGCGATTTGTTACAAATAAATAAATGCAGTTAAATTCGTGCTTTGGGGGGCATAAAAAACGATTATTTAAACTATAGTATATATACAATCGGTTCATTACTTCATTAATTACCCATTCACATTATTTCAGAAAATATAATCGTGAAATCTCAGAAAATGTAATAGATTTCATGTGACGAGTAAATTGATTTTCCTGGGTCGGCTACATGGCTACATTTCCTGGCCCAAGCGGCTACTTGGGTAACAACAAAAGTGTAGTTAATCATCAATAATGCAATGAGTGAATGGTAGAGAGCAATGGAATGTGGCCGAGAGAGACAGAGAAAGATAAAAATGGGAATATTGTTTGGATATCGATATATATTGATCGCTTTTCGCCAAAAATTCCATTGTAATGTCTCACCGTATTAATTGTTTGCTATTATTGCTGGTGCTATCATTGTTACTGTTATTGTTATTGTCGCTGCCAATTCCATTTCGATGTAATTTTTTATTGCTTGGATATTGAACGGAACAAATACCGGAATGTATTGAAAACTAACGAGCTTTGAAACGCATTCTGATGAATTCCATAAATGTGTAAGAGTTATTGATTTTAATCGGTGGACAGGAATTTCATTAAACTAAATATCAATTTCAAGATTATGAAATATTTGCTAACTATAATAGTATATGGTATTATTAAGAATTTTTTTCTAAATATGGGTCATATTTATTTCCTCTGATTAAATAACCTTTCATACCAGAATGTGAATACGCGTTCAGTTATCAAAGCGCCAAAACAACTATATTAATTTTGTTCAATTTTTATACAATAGTAGTTTTGTTATATTAATTTTGTTCAATCAAAAACTTTTATTGATTTTTTCACCTTTTGGTTTGTTAGTTTTGTGAAACTTCCCTAATGGGTTGTTAAGTAATGAATACAATAGACAAGAATTACATTAGAATAAATTTAACTTCTTTCAATGTATATTCTTTGTGATTAATTTTCAATGTATATTCTAACTATATTTTAATAAGACTGGAAATTTTATAATTAAATTATCCTTCGATTGAATAAATGGAGGCTGCAATTATGTATTCGTTAACAATACGAAGAATTGTTGAAGCTGTGAAATTTCTAGAAAGCTTAAAGCATTAATTAATATATACATAAATTATAGCTGTTTTTCTTTATCGTGTTCAGTTCATTGGCAAAAAGAAAATTACGTTCAAACAAGATTCACTTTACGGGAATACGGCTGATGAATCTTAATGAAATTTCAATTAAAATTGTACGGGATGATTAAAAAAATACCATACGATATATCAAGTAGTTGGGATAATTTATATTCTTTTGTTAACCCAGAGAATGTAAAATAGCGAAGTGTTCTAAATACGTGAATACGAAAGCGAAGTAATAAACTGTCATTTAATGGCAGTAATAAAAATTTGTTTATTAAGCCAAGATCGAAGTCTGAGATAAAGGAAAGTATGGCAGCCAGAGGAAGAAAGGTGAGGACAGAAAAAGGAGCAAAGAAAAACAGCATAAAAAGGTCAATGAATAAGAATAATTCGAATGGATGGAACGCAAATAATGCTTGAAATGGCAAAGCTTTATTCGCTTGATCTCAGGAAGCGAAAATTATTTTTAAGAATGGATAAACGAAATGCTTAAAATTGACAGCCCAATAGGGGGAATTTATAGAGAATCAAAATTTTACACTATTTCAATCAAATTTGAGGAAAAATGTATCCGGACACCGAATACGATTTTCAATCAGCTCTAGATATTAAAAATATGCTCAAGTATTTCAAAATTTAGCTCTAAAACATTAGTCATAAGTCCTTAATTTTTCATAACGTGTAACGAAGTATGCCAACATAAATTGAAAGCCATTATAATTCCTAAAAAGAAGGGGTTTGTTCGCCCGGAAGGTCGAATTGTCGGTCATTGAAGGATATTAAGTGTTAATTGCTCGCATTGAATGAGTCATAAAAATATTATTATGTCTTGAACAAAGAAAGCTATTAGAAATTATGAGACCATTATTTATAGAGATCATAAAAATATATTAATGTCATTGGTAAAACAAAACATACGAGTGAAAAAAGATTACTTTATTTACGATTAATGATTTTACGATTTAATGCATTTATCTCTTGAATTACTTCTTAAATGATTTCACATAAAAGTTTTCGCATTTTTTAATGGAGGCGCTTATGGACCCACCATTTTTTTTTAAAAATTATTGCCATAATATTTGTTTAAATTTATTATGTTCAAAGACAATTCAATAAATATTAGTCACGTACATATATTGAAATATTTATTTTTATAGAAAGGAATTTTTAAAATAAAATAAATTAAAAGAAAAAACTTATTGCACGGAAAAAGAATTTCGTGGGAAATACAGTAGTGGCAAATTAGTTTGGAAACTTTTCACAGCGATTACACATGCTCAAATAATGTAAAGCTTTTGTGTTTGTGATTTCAAAATAATTTGAATAAATTTTTTCATGTTCGAAATCGAAGATAATCGATGCACGCTTTGGAAAAACTATTAGTAAATTTATTTAATTTGTTTGTTTGAAAATATATCGGAAGCGTGATGAATTTTATTTAGATTGAATATGACGGCAGTTTAATGGAGATCAGATGAAAGTGTAGTGAAATAAATTGGAAAAATGTATAAATTATAGGAAAATTGTTCGTAAGACAAAACACAAATATGACATTTGTTTAAGCAAGTTCAATGACTTTCATTTTCTCCCTCATTCTGGGAGTGAGATGAGTCAAAAATCATTCACTTTTATACGCCTCTAAAAGCTCGTAATTTTAATGGATTATATCAAAAAGTCTTTGCTTCTGACATCTGTTGAATCTTTTTTATTACTAATTTTTTCTATTATTTTTAACACATATGTAACTGTTAATAATTTTCTTTAAATATGATAATTATGAATTTGTGATCAAGTAAGAAAACTCGTAGAATTTCATATTTCGAGACAGTCGTGTTAATGATTGATATTGCAATAAATTATTTATTAATTATTGAATAATTGCAATTAATTCAAAAGAGAATCGATCTGAACGTTTTGATTGCTATGCCTTTTGAAATAATATGTCATTCTAAAAAAGTTGACTAACGAGATTTCCTTGGGTGTAATTCATATACATTGGGCGTGAAGCACGTGAATTGTTCGATGAACTGTGATGTTGGAAATTCATTTGAAAACAAAAAAAAAAAAAACGAACGACAAAAAATCAAATAAGTAGAATTAAAAAAACATCAAGAACAAGACTCCTCGAATCGTATCAGTATAAACAGCAATAAACCCAACAACAACAATGATCATACATCGGAAAATGCCAACAAAGCGGAAATAAATATTAAATAACGAAAACCGGCACACTCGCTTATTTTTTATTCAGCAAAAGAACGAGACAGACTATATTAATTTGTTGTATATTTTCAAATGCAGCTGGATTTTTTCATGTGCAGGTGGCGCCACCGCCGCCGATATTTGATGAAGGTTTTATTTATAATATTTTTTTCTTTTTTTTCGAAATTTTTTTATCTTATTTTTTATTGATTTTGACCAAACGTTTGCTGTTTATTGAAATTTCGCGCCTCAATAAATGAGAAAATATTACTGTTACCATAACGGTCAGTGTCGTCATTGTCGTGATCGCCATCATTCTGGTTTTAGCTGGTGATTCTTTTCTAGTTAGCACAAAGGATTTTACTTTCGCTTCAATGGTTTTTACTGGTTAATAATTATGTTCATAATAATTTAGTGCTCATTATAGTTTTCATCGTGGAATTAGCAGATTAAAGTAATTTTTCATTTCATGGATATTTCATTTAAGTTTATTGATTGTTTCTTTAAAGGAAAAGAGAAATAATTTAAACTCATTTAAACATTTTCTTCGTTACTGCATTCGTATTTGTTTTGAAAGTGGAATAAATTTGTTTTTGTGAAATGTATTTCCTCAGAAATCGTTCATTATTTCACTCATTATGTCATTATTGGTATTTTTCAGTCAATATAATTTTTAATATTTAAAGGAAAGAGATAGAGAGATTCAAAGAAGGAGTGCATGGATGAAGGAGGAATGGATATGTAAAACCTATTGGCAACTGCGAATTGTACAAATTAAATTTCATGTTTGAGTTATTTGAATTTACTTAATTATTCAAAAGTATCTTTATTCACTGGAATTTTCTTAATGTTTGTTTTAATGATATGAATACTTAATGACTAAATTTTCTTGTAATTGTTTTTGTTGTTGTGTCGTTTCTGTGTACAATATGAGAAACCAAGGTGTATGTATATGTGTCTGTGTGTATGAGTGTCAGGATAAAGATTGTTCAAAAAGAGAGCGAGAAAGAATGAGAGCGAGAGAAAGAAACAATTACCTATAGGCACATAAAAGTTATAGATTGTTATTTGTTTTCTTGTGTAAACTTTTATATAATTGAAATAACGCATCCATTATTTTCAAGAAATACATTTTTCAAAAAGTGGATGGAAATAAAAGCGAATAAAATATACTGAGATCAAAAAGTAGGCCGAATAATAACAAATATGAATTTTCAAAATATATTTTTACAAAAATTTGACGTTTCCAGTAATATCAATATTTCTCTTTTGTAAAAATAAAGTCTTTGTTTTATACTTTAATGATAGTAACGTAATCAATTGCAGCCTGTAAACTCTTTGCCCACGCGTTTTACAGTCTCTTGCTTTTTTACCCAATACTCAAAATGATAGCAATGCTTAGTTTCTACTTGGCTTCTTAATATCTTCCTCTGGGTAAACAGAAATAATAGTTGTAATTTTTTACTGAAATGCATTCTTTATATATTCGTCTCCTTTCATTGAGAAAATATGTTTTGTATTGAAGAAATAATCTTGGAATTAGTAAATATTCATAAAATGAAGAATATGAACAGAAACAAAAAAAAAAGCAAAAACGGTAATAGCAATAACCCTGAAGGATATTTGTTTTAATATTTAAAATACTTATTTGCTGATTGAAGCAAAAAATGCAATACAAATCTTAAAATCAAGTTCCCTACATAAGAAGCATATTTGGTTTAAATCTAAGGTATGGGAAAATTCTTAAACTAAAGTGCGTATCATGACCATTTTCCTCTAAAGATTTGTTTTACCCACTCTGTTATTTTGGAATCGAACTTAATTTTAATCCATGCCTTATTTACGTTTTGAAAATTATCTTAAAAGTTGTACATTTAATATCCAGTATGAAAAGTGTTTGTTATTCTAAACCGATTATATCCATTTTAGAATATTCATCTATATCTATATAGAAACTTATCTATATAGCAACATCTATATAGAAATGAATATACTTCTCATATAAATGTAGGGTATAAAAAAGAACCGAACTAGAATAAAACCAAAATAAAATTGTAACATTTCTCGATTACTCCAAACAAAGAAGATGAAAATATAAAATGAATTCGAGCAATTAAAGAAAAGTAAGATATGGATAAACAACTTAGAGTTAGCTTCGGTCTGGTCGCACTTTGTGGACCCTATACTTGCATACTCAGTGATCAAAAATTTAGTAATCAAAAACATAATCCAGAATGAAAAAATTATCTAAGTGAGAGAATGAAGATTCGGGCTTAGTACTTTACCAGCAGCCATACCAAGCCTATTTTGGGGAATATATTTATGTCTGAAGTGATAAATTATAAAAAATATCACCTAGAAACTGATTATTGAAGCTAGAGCCATACATAACCTTTCGACTAGATGTGGCTGGCAAGTGTTATTTTCGCTATTTTCAGTTACAAAGAGTATAGAATGGCATAGAATGACCATATCAATTGTACTCCTAAATTAATGACGTGACATATCAATTGTGTACTCCTAAATTAGATCAGGAGCTGAATCTGAGGTAAAGTCTATATACATATTGTTGCCACGCTCGTTAGGTTTTTCTAACGTTCAGCAAGCAAGTGTTGAGTTCATATTCATTCATCCCTCAGGTGTAGGGTATAAAAATATGTTTCAAAAAGAATTATGTTCTTTAGAATATAGTTCAAAGAAACTAATAACGATATTCTCTATCTATATTATCCATACATTTAGGACTACTCATA